>CM047807.1:69865149-70432185 GCA_026214975.1 Gentiana macrophylla
TAAATGCTGAGAAAAAAGGACTTGCCAATGGGAAGAAGAAAAAAGAGATCTTCTGGATCAAGAAATCCTATGGAATTCAACTCCACCACCTCATGCAGTGTCTGAAAGTACTGGTAATCAAACTCCACAAATTGCATGAATCCAAAGTTATGTTTACCTATGTCAAACAGACAAAGAAAGCAGGAGGGAAGCGAAAGAAACCGAGCAAAATCACAACTGGACAAAGAAAGCAACCAAAAGTTCAAAGAAATCTAGACAAAGAGGGGTTTGGAAAGTTTATTGATGAAGAAGAAGAGGCAGAGAAACAAGAGAAAGAAAGTGGAAGTGAGGATTAACCACTTCAAAATACGGACGTTGCCAGAGAAACTAGAGATAAGGAAACTCCAGAAGATCCAGCACAGATGTCTGCAACTGGTATTCATGATCGATTTGCAGCATATCTTGAATGGAAAATGGGTATTTCAGGGAGTCTCTGAGTATACTGCTATGGCATACTGGAAGTGGAAGTTTCCAGAAATCAATTGGAAAGATATGGAGGAGGTCCAAACCACAAATTTCAAGAGGTACAAAGCAGAAATAAGCAAAATATAATTACAGTACTCTGAATATGTTTTTAACCAACATTTCTTATTGCCCTTAAATGGATGAATAAAATTTTTGAGTTTTGTTCTGTTGGTTATTGTGAAAATTATGCATACTTATATTCAAGCTTATGAGGGTTTTGGCATCATCAAAAAGGGGGAAATTGTTAGGAACATTTTATTATGTTTTGATGAAGGCCATACTAGCTGTTATAGCAAGCCTGAAATAAGTTAGAATTCTCTGTATAAGTCTTTACTTAGAGTCTGACATGTTGTATAACTTGAGACAGACAAGTATTGTACTAGTTGGTAGGACGGAAAAGTAAAACAGATATCCGGCAGAGTGAAGCCAGCCAAGTACCAGTAGAGAAGCATGAAGACAGTATGGTTGGACTTATAAGCAAGGAAGTCTATGATGACCTTGGATAACTCTAGGTTATAATTCAGATGATGAAACACTTTGTCAAATATGGTGTACACTGATCTCACCCAAATCAAGGATCAGTGAAGTACAAAAAGTACTTGAAAGAATCAAAGAAAATATCAATGCAGTGAACTGGCAATGTAAACTGGCTTTCGGCTGAGTAAAGACAGAGCAGTGAAGGAAGAACCAAACAGCCATGTCAGAAGAATCACTTAACCATTCACGGAACGGCCAAGTAAAATTTACTCATTCAAATTTCAAAAGATGAAGATCAAGCATTAAATGCACAATCAATTGAGGATCAATCAAGGACGGATTTTCAAATAAACGTTTGAAGAAAAATCCAATCACTGAAATCAAGGAGAATATCATTAAGGGGGAATCAAGAATAAAATCAAGGATTATTCTCCACATTAAATAGCCAACGGACGGAAATTCAAATCAAGGATTATCAAGGCTATAAATGAAAGGCATTGACAGACAAGAAAAACAAGGATTGAATCTGATAAGAAACTATCAATTTGAAAAGCCTTCTATATGTATATACAAGAAAGATATAGAGATCAACTCAGAAATCAGAGCTCAAATTCCACATCAAGCACTGAGATTGATCACAAGTCTTTGAATCCAATTCACATCAACTAAGGCAATTGAATCAGAAGAATCTGAGAAGGAGTTGCAACCTTTGTGATAACTGCTAAAAGATTTATTCTCAAGGAGAAGTGATAGAGACTGAGTCAGTGAAGCTTTTGAAGCCAGGGAGTGATAGTCTTACCGATTTTGAAGCTTGTGTACCTAAGGACAATCATGCTTTTGTATCTGTGAAAACAATAGTGAATTCCTCCAATCATCACAGGAGAAGAGTGGATTCAGGGATTACACCACCCTGAACCACCATAAACCTTTGTGTCTATTTAATTTCAGAAATTTACTTTACAACACTTCACATCATTGCATACTCTATATCTGTGATTTCTTAATCTACTTTGAAACAACATTTTAAGAAGGGAATTATCCGCTTCCCAAAAGCTTTTAAATATAACAAAAGTTTTTGAAACTCCATTATAGTCATTCACCCCCCTGACTATAGTTTTACCCTTCTCTAGGACCAAAAGTTTTCTAGAAAATGATTGTATAGGATTTATTAGAGTCTGATTAGAGTATAGGTTATATCAGACAAGTATTGTAATAGATAGGATCAAAACTGAAACTGAAAAATAGCCCAAGCTGAAGGAGGTAAGTTTGCTGAAGGATCAGACTCAGTTGGATTATCTTGAACTAATGACTGAAGGTTTGAGGAACAAAGCTCGCATGAAGGTGAGGATCGATTCAGTTTTGAAGACTAAAGAACTGAGGGTCCAAACTCAGTTTATGAAGACTAAAAGCTGAGACTAAAAGGTAAGAATTCAGGTAAGTTTGTGATGGCATGAACTGACTTTATATATCTTGATAAGATCTAAGTTACATAAGGACAATGTAAACTTAGTTAATGAGATCTTAATGGTGTACTTTGATCTCACAAATAAAGGATCATATGAAAAACTATGAGTACTAAAGAAGAGTAAAACTGAGTTAATACTCCAAGTTAGTATAAAATTGAGAACTCAGATGAATCATTTATACTGAAATATAAACGTTGAAGATCAAACAACTTGATTGGTTAACAATCTATCAACTGTCAGAAAGGACACTGGCATCTGACATTTCATTGTATTCTAAGCAGGGCCACCAATGGCTACAAGGATTCAAATTCAAACGTTGGAAATACCCCTATAAACAAATCACTTATACTTCAAGAAGAAATGTGGAGTTCTAAGGATTAATTCATTAAGAAAGATCAAGAATACGGGGGAAAGAACAATTTTTAAGAACTCATGCTATAGCATTCATTGAAAGATCATGGAAATATTTTATGTGTTTCTAGAGCAAACAAGAAATCATCAAGTCAAATAACACTTAAAGAAACAGAGCTTACTGCAATTATTATACACATCAAGAAGAAAAGATCAAACCCACAAGTTGAATCACTTTCATGGTTCAAGTCTTAACTTTGTTTATACAAAGGTTTAGACTATGAAACACCAAGACGATGTGAAGGACAGTTGAGGTGCAGTTAGGAAGACTGTGTTTGTGGTGGAGCTAATGAAGAGGCAATACTACCCTTCAAGGGCCAGTGGAGCAGAATTAGTGATACAACAATTCAACTTGTTAAGTACAAAGGCTCGAAGATTGTGAAGCTAGTGATTAGTCAAGGACAATTGTTATTTACTTTGTGTCATGTAACGTTAACTCAAGAACTTAGTGAATTTCCTCCATCATCATAGGAGAAGAGTGGATTGACAGGATTACACCACCTGGAACCACTATAAACTTTGTGTTTTTTGCCTTACGCATTTATTTACGCATTTTGTATATGTGTTTGTGTTTGTTTACTTTATCAAGTTTTGCACAACTCAGCTTACACCAGTAAACTGAAGTTCACACAACATATAACAAGAGAACTTAATAACTGATATTGCATATTACTATTTAAATCCTAAAAGGCTTTAATTAATTTATTCCACTGCATTTAGCTTAGTTGTGAAAAAGTAAGTCAGACCTTTTCTCAGCTCAGTTATCTTACCTCCATATTCTTTTAACTTACCAGTTCACTTAAAAGAAACAAAAAACTTTAGAGGAAAAGTTTATTCACCACTCCCTCTAAACTTGTCACAAACCTTACAAGGGACCAACAATTGGTATCGAAGCATGCCTTCATAACTAAAGAGATCAATTATTAATCAAGCTGTGTAGGAGGTAACTGACACTCCATAATTTCAAAACTTGCATCATGGATTCACAGAGTCACATTAAAAGTTTGCTTAATTGCTCATTTTTAAGATTTAATGATTACAAAAGTAAACTGCAGGCTCTTGTTGCTGATACACATGAGAAACTTTTTGAAGCATTTAATGAAGATCCAATTATCGCATCAAGCAGCAAAGAAATCACTCAGACAGAGCACGCTGATCAAGAAACTCAGCTCTTACAAATCAATTTTGCCCCAGGAACTCACAATGATGTGATGAAGATATCATATTGTTTGGAACTAGCCACACTGAACAAACTTATAAACTAGATAAAGGAAAATAGACTATGATTGAAGGATGTGATGAGCCCAGCACAGAAAATCTATCAGTCAAAGCCTATGAGGTAAATACTTACCATTTCAATGCCATGGACAATCATAAATTTCAGAGTTCAAAGAAACTCTTGACATACTTCTAAAGGAATTAAAGGTAATTCGAAAGAATTATGAGAATGTCAAGAAAGAAAGAGATTCACGGAAAACTGAAGTTTTAAGATTGAATGTTGAAATTAACCTTACCAAGTCTAATGGTAGAACACAAGAAGTTAGATCTGCTGAAATTCAAGATGATATTGTTAAGGTAATAAATATCATTAAATCATCTGCTGACCCAAATTCAAACGTTCAATTAAATCCAGGTAAGCCATATGTTGACAAATCATGGTTAGGGTTTGATAATCAATAGAATTCTAAGGCCGGACCTAGTTCTGCTGCACCCAAATTTGTAGACACACAAAAGTCAAAATCATAGAAAAATTACTGAAAATATTAGAATTGATAAAACTTCAACCAAGCCTATTGTTGGATGATGGTCCCTTGAAAAGGATTTGGTTAAGTTTAGAGAGGGTGAATAAACTTAACACTTAAAACTTTTTGGAGTTTACAAACTCAGCAGGGTCAATAGTCTGCTGACCTAAATAGTCTGCAGACTATTGATTCTAATGAATTTGTTGTAGCGGAATGTATTAAATTAAGCCTTGATACTTGTGGTTTAAAGATGATACTAATTATAAGATACTCAGTAGTATAAGGTGTGTGAATCCAGTAGCTAGTTCAGCCGGTTGTTATGATAAACATGCAATAAAATAAAGTGTAGAAAGTAAATGCAGTAAAGTAAAGTAAGCAAGATTTATAGTGGTTTCATGTGGTGTAATCCTGTCAGTCCACTCTTCTCCTGTCATGTTGAGGAAATTCACAAGAGTCTTTTGAGATTGCTATTACAAAAGTCCCTAAGTTGTTTGTCCTTGACAAATAACTATGGCTTCACAAACTGAATACTAAGAACAGGGAGGATTCCTGCTCCTAATACTCCACTAGTCCTTGAAGGGTAGGATTCCTCCTCACCAGCTCCACCACAAAACAACAGTTTTTGACAGTTCAGTAGTGCTTCTCTGTCTTCAGATAACTTCTTAAAAAGAAGGGGTTGAATCAAGTAAGTGATTTCGCTTTAGCAAGCTTTTGATCAGGATGAAAAGATCAGCATCCTAAGATCTTCAAGTGTACATACTGGATGATACTTGAATGCAATAACACTTGAAGAAAATTCTTGATCGGTATGAAAGTTCATTTCAGCAAGGTATGATGCTCTTGATTGCTTGTAGGTTCTATCTAATTTGATACCAGGGGTCCTTTATTTATAGGTGATAATCCAACATTTGAATTTGAATTTTGAATATTGGATTTTTCTTATAATTCCCTGAAATTCCCTCTATTGTACTTTTCTGTATGTGTCAGTGTCCTTTTGACAGACAGTTTGTCAACCAATGATTCAATTCCATTTAATTTCGCTCTGAAATCCTTACAACATCCTTTTCATCCTAGCCATTGATTGACTGATTAATCCATTGCTTGTAATTCATCCTTATCCATTTACTCTCCCAAAAAACTTGGATTAATCTGATATGTATATACTCAGTAGATGTCTATTTCATCAGTCTATTGATGTATATATTAGGTCAGCTGAATTTTAGTTTGATGTGTTCTTGATGAACAATCAGCTGTCTGCTTCTTATCTAACTTTTGAATATGAAGTTAAAGTACACATTTTTACGTATAACTAAGTTCCAATCATCCCATTTCCTTAAATTGAACTTAGACATTCAATACAAGAAATATAAGCATAGTTTAGGCCATCACAGACTTACCTAAATTCTAATCCCATATCCTTGACTTTTATATCTTTAAAACTAAGTTTCAACCCTTCGCCTTCATCACTGAGTTTGAACCCTCAGTCTTCAGTCATCAGCAGGTCCTAGACACTTTACTGAACACCTAACCTAGATAGGTCTGCGGAACAAGTCAGCTGACCTCTTTACAGTGCTTGTTTGATCAAACCTATAGAAAGATCAAACTCAAGAAAACCTATACAATTATTCTAGACATCTTTTTGCCTTTTCCCTATAACAGCTAGTCTGGAACTCATTATTAAAACTAAAATATGTCTAACAATTTCACCCTTTTTAGTGATGATGCCATTACCCTCCTTACAGCAAAGCAAAAGGATAAAAACACTAAAAACAGAACAAACTTCATATATTTCTTTGAGGTTTCAAACTTGGTTCAAAAACTATTACAATTAGATTCAGTATAAAGATAAAATGTGTAAAGATAAATCTGCTGATCTAATTTCTGTCTTGATGTCTTTTCTATTGGTACTCTTTGATTTATCTATACATGTCTGCCATCCATTGATTTTCAATTCTAGAGAAATCAATTCAAGTATGCACCAACTTTCACCATTTCCAAGCCTTAGCAATGGTAAATAGGATGCCTTGCCAGTTGAAACCTTCTCTCATACATGCCAGCTTGAATTCTTCCAGAGAATCTTTTGCTGACACGCTCTTCAACCTTTGTTTAGCAGATTGTCCTCTTCCACCTGTTGAACATCCTCTTGGACCTCCTCTTGTAGCAGTTCTTAAGGATCTGATTCTTGCTTCCCATAATTTTAGTCCAAGGAAGTAGTTTCAACCTTCAAAGTAAGTCATATCCTTTTAAGGTTTTCTTCTTGAGTTGTCACCAGCTTTAAACTCCTTTAGCAGTTCATCAGTGAACTGAACTCTTCCAGGTGCGGGGGCTCTAAAAGCATTAACTTCTTCTTCAAATCTTTTCTATTGAAACATTCTTGCTGCTTCTTCTACTTCTGTTTTCTGCCCTTCTTCCCCCTTATTGACATCACCAATAAAATGGTTTAGCTGGCTCAAAACACATTCTTGTTTATTTACCAGATTATTCAGTTGTCCCTCCATAATTTATGTTCTAGTTTCTACGGAAGTAATCCGGCCGTCCAAAGTTTGTTCATGAAGATTCATTCATTCCAGAAGTTTAGGATCAAGTGCAGCAGGAGTTGATCTCTCAACCATTTTATCAACTTTCTTCTACAATGTGGAAATTTCCTCAGAAATATACTTATCTCTCTTTGCAGAATCTATCTTGGCTTGAGTGATTTCTCGAAGCATGTCACTACTGGTGAACTGTAAATAAGTGACATTTGATGCAACAGTCTCAGCAGTCCTTCCTCTATTTCCCGCCAGATTGACCAAAATTTTGAATCTTTGTTCACTGTTTCTTAACTGAATCCTCAACTAAGTGATATCTTCCCTAGCAGCTTTCAATTCTTCCAAGATATAATCTGGTATTGTGGCAGTAATACCAACCATATTTCTAGCATGTTCTTCAAAATCATCATCTGGTCTTGGTTGTCTTATTACAATGGCCCTGGTTCTGTCCCATTCATAGGGCTCAGGTTTTTCCTCATCCAAATCAGAACATTTTCATGGATAGGATTATCTTCTTCAGGTGGTAACTCAAACTCCTCATCACTATCTCCATAATCAAGAAATTGCTGTTATGATTGTGTATCAGCAGGGACACCTTCTTCAGCAGGTTCCATGCTATCTGCAAGGGATTCCTTCAATCCCATAATAAGTTCCAAACATTGTTCAATCACTGTCTGATCCTCAGTGAATTGAACCACCAGTTCCGACATGTGTTTAGTTGCTGTCTGATTTCCAGCAGACTGAACCACCTCTTCAGCAGTCTTTTCAATCTCCATAGCTGTTGTAGATATAGCCTCGGTATCCTTGGATTGAAGTTCTTGTGTGATCATAGGGGTCACCAAATTTGGCTCAATAGGTGTATCAAGGATGCCAACTATAGGGATAGGTTGTCTAGTAGGTGCAACAATACCTAATTGACCAATTTGCCCTTCAACAATGGCAGGAAAAACTGCCAAGTTCTCTTCCAGAACAGCTCCAAACTCAACAATGACTTCCAATTCCACAGCAGCAATTGCTAAGGTACCCTCAGTGTTGATTCTTTTTTGGAATTGAACATTTTCTTCAGATATTGCATCAACCTGTTCATTCCTAGAAACTTCAGCGGAATCCTCTAAGGCAACACCTCCTAGAATTGTTGTTGCATCTAGTTGTGTTCCTAGTTCATCTGCAAAAAATGTCAATATTTCATCTTCATCATTCTAAGTAGACTGCAGATCTCCAGTAGACTGTCCCTATTCAGCAGGGTACGCCTTTTCTTTGTCAGTAGATCCTTCTTGAACAGGTTCAGTAGACCTTTCTATGACAAATCCAATGGCTTCTCCAGGGTTCATAGGATGATCATCATCAAAATCAGAAGATGATGAATCATCACTATCACCAAAATGACTAAACTTTGGATCTCTGAACACAATCTTGCCTCTATATCTTCCATCTTCAATCAGCTTCAACATCCTTATTTGCAATTCAGATGTGTCAATTAGTCCCAACAAGTTCTCCAATCCAAAGGCTTCAAACCCCATTCTTAAAAACTTGTCATTGGTTCTGTTGCAGGCTTTTCCTTTTTCTAGAATCCAAACTTCCATGCAAAGTATTCTTTGAATTTCTTGAAGTCTGGTTCTTCCTTCTGCTTCCTTGGCCTCCTGACATAAAGCATAGTAAGTTTCCTTGCAGTAGGATGGGATTCATGTGGTTGACTGCCATATTTCTCAAATAAATAAGATAAAGTTTCGTCAATAGATACAAGAACATCAGTGGTTTCTTCAGCAGGTATGTTTGTATCTACTACTTCCAACTGTAGAACACTCACTTTCCCATGTGTTATATGTTCCTCGGCAGGGGTTTGTTCCAATTGTGCTTCCCCCTGAGTCTGTCTCAGCAGGGTCTTATACCACTTCAGTAGCCTCCTTAGTTGGCTCTATAACTCCTTGTTCATTAACATCTGTTCCTTCTTTTCTACTTCCCTTTGCTTTTCCAAGATCCTCAGCTCTTTTCCTTTTCCATGTGCAGTCTTCTTCATAACAACTTGTTTCACCCTTTTCAAAGTTCTTCAAGGGGATCCAAACAAAAAGTGTTCAAGGGCCTTTTTGCTACTAGCCTTTCTTTTTCTAGTTGCGTCCTTGACTTGTTCGGTAAAAACATGTGCAACTGTTTTCTTTTTGGGTTCAGCATGAGCAGGGGATACTTCAGAGATTTTGTATCAACATACTTTACAGAGTCTGTTGGTTGCTTGGACTTCTTTGGAGGAAGAATATCAGTGATCTGTCTCATCTCAGCAGCTTTTCTTTTCTCCACTGATATCCTTGACTCAACAGCTTTAGAATCAGCCATCTTTTTGGTTCTCAATTCCACATTTTTGTCACTTTTCTCTAGTTCATCTCCTCATCATCATCTAGACCAAGAATTGGAGTATTGACTTCTGACTTATACCTCACTTTGCTTATGTCTTGAGTTGCCACATCAGCAACACCCAGATGATTCAGTAGGCTCTGAATCAGTAACCCTAAAGGTTTGACCTTTATGAAGAATCCAGACCCAAGATACTTCACAGGCTTGTTCTCCTTGATTCTTTTCTTTATAGTCTATCTTTCTTCTGTCATCACCTTCTTTATGTAATACACAAAGAATCCAGCCCAATCAAATTTCATACTCCTTGAGATGATAATCATCAAGTCAATTTTTGTCCGTGAGAGAGTATCATAGCTTCCAACCAGCCCTAAAATATTTCTTGCAATATACTTGCTCAGCAGGTTGTACTCATAAGAAATATACTTGACATTGATTCCAAGAGATGCTTGCACATCTGGATCACTCTTTATAGATTCAACAAAAGCTATCCTTGCTAATTCCAAGCTTTCTGGGTTTGTTGGTGCTCCATTGCCATCTACAAATCCAAAAACCTCTCTTAATAAATCAGAAGTGACAATAATCTCTAGACCATTAAGGGTTGTGGTAAACTCCTATGTATGTGATTTTATCACCATATTTCTCCAAAAAATCACATACATTTTTGTAAGAAATCTTTTGTAGTCTTTTGTTAAAAACATTTTCAAGACTTGCATATCTCCTTATCCTTCTACCTAGATTGATTGCTAGTTTTGTTTCTTGGGCATCCTTGACATATCCTCGAACACTTTGGCTTGAGCCAAGATAAAGATCATCAACAGACATGATTTTTCTTGATTTTCTGAAGAAGGAAAAGATGAATACCAAGATTATTTTCCAAACTTGTGTTTTTGCAGAGATTGCAATAGGAAATCCTTGCATACAGTCTGCAATATATAGACAGAGGTGGGTATTACACCTCAGGCAAGTACTATAGCACGTACTGTAGCATCTGCGTTGTCCTAATGCACGATTCAAATGAAAGTGAATAAGATAATGCCATGTGTCCCACTACATAACCCTATTAGTGTAAGAAACTGTTATGTCACTGTAATAGCTGTAATAAAGATAGGATTAAAATCCATTTACTCTATTGTCGACTTTTATTAAAGTCTAACTTTATCAGCAGCATGATCTTCTGCGGACTAAGATTATGCATACTCTGCTGATGTGATTCAGTGGTGTCAGGGGTCTGTTGATACATAGAAAACACATCTTCATAGCCTCATTCAGCTTGTTGTAAATATAGATTTTTCCAATTGATAATACAAGATGATGTTTAATACCAATGACTGATCTGCCATGTGAGCTCACCCAGCAGGACAAAGATCAATCCCCTTGTCTACTTCACTTGCTTAATTGTTCAAACTATAAGAGCACTTAGGAATTGTTGATACCAATGACTAATCTTCCAAGTGAGCACACCCAGCAGGAAATGACTAGTCCTATTGGTGAATTCCAATGCTCTGCTGACCATCAGTAGGTCAGTCAACCTTGATGATGCCAAGTTCAGTACTTAACTTAGCTAATCTGTCTTTCTCTAGAGGTTTTGTAAAGAAATCAGCAAGTTAATCTTCAGTACATATTTAGAGAACTACAACATCTTTCTTTTCAACATAATCTCTTATAAAATGATGCCTCGCATCAATGTTTTTTGTTCCTGAGTGCAAAGTAGGAATTTCTATGATATCAATTGCACTTGTGTTGTCACACATTATGGGAATTTCTTTTTCCACAATTACATAGTCCCTTAATTGTTGTCTTAACCATAGGACTTGTGCACAACAACTTCCTGCAGCTATGTATTCTACTTCAGCAGTGAAAGTTGATATAGAATTCTACTTCTTGCTAAACCGGGAAACAAATCTATTTCCCATCAACTGACATGTTCCTATAGTGCTTTTTCTATCAATCTTGTACCGAGCATAATTAGAATCTTAGTAGGATATTTTTTAAACTTCCATCTTTTGAATACCATATCCCCACCTCCAAAGTATCTTTTAGATACTTGAGAATTCTTTTAACAGTAGCTAAGTGACTTTCCTTGGGTTTTGATTGAAACTTTGCACAAACACCTACTGCAAAGGATACATCAGGTATGCTGGCTATGAGGTACAGTAGACTTCCTATCATCCTTCTGTATAATGTCTGAACAACATCTTTGCCTTTTTTTATCTTCATCCAACCTGATGCTTGTACCCATGGGAGTTGATACATTGGTGTTATTTTCCATACCAAATTTCTTCAGCAGCTCCTTGGTATACTTGGTTTGATGAATAAAGATTCCATCATGCATTTGCTTGACTTGTAGTCCCAAAAAGTAGTTTATTTCTCCAATCATAATCATCTAAAACTTACATATCATGGGATTAGCAAATTTTTCACATAACACTTCATTTTCAAAACCAAATATGACGTCATCCACATAAATCTGCACCAGTAGGGTGTGGTCTCCTTCATTGATTCTGAAAAGAGTTTTGTCAATGGTACTTTTAGTAAAACCATTATTCACCAAGAATTGAGATAGAGACTCATACCAAGCTCTTGGTGCTTGTTTCACTCCATAAAGTGCTTTGTTTAATCTGTACAATTTATCTTCTTGATCTTTAACTTCAAAACTAGGAGATTGCATAACATAAACCTCTTCTTCCAGAATGCCATTGAGAAATGCACTCTTTACATCCTTCTGGTATACCTTGAAGTTTTTATGTGCAGCCTATGCCAAAAACAGTCTTATTTCTTCTAATCTTGCAAATGGGGCATATGTCTCATCAAAGTCTATTCCTTCTACTTGTGAATAGCCCATTGCCACTAGTTTGGCCTTAGTTCTAACAATGGTACCAATTTCATCCAATTTATTTATGTAAACCCATTTTGTACCAATGATATTTGCATGATCAGGCCTTTCCACTAGTGTCTATACTTGATTTTTTTCAAACTCGTTGAGTTCTTCTTGCATAGCAATTATCCACTCAGGATCAGCAATTGCTTCTTCAATAGCCTTAGGTTCCAGTTGAGACAGAAAACATGTAAACATACTTCTAATTGTCCTCTGGTCCTTACACGTTGATGTACATCACCAATCACTTGTTCAGTAGGGTGATCCTTCAACCATTGTAAATCATTATTTGGTTGATTTAGAGGAACTTGATCTTCAGTAGGGACTGTTTGATTCAGTAGCGGGATCAGCAGATCCTTGAGCTACATCTGTTGTTGTATCAGTAGTATTACCAGTAGGTCCTCCTACAGGGACATCTTTATTTCTAGAATCAGAGACCTTCAGGTCACTTAACTTCTTTAAAATGTCCACATACTCTGGATCAGTGACTTCTAGATGTATAGCAGGTTCTGAAACTTCTTCATTATCTATTCCATTGAACTTTGGTTGATCAAAAACATCTTGTATAGATTCTTCATGTTTTAAAGTCCTTTTGTTCAGCACCCTAAAAGCCTTGGTGACTGATGAATTGCCCAAGAAGATTCCTTCATCCGATTTTGATTGAAAATTCTTTATGATTTAAGATAAAGCACTTACTACCAAATGAATGGAAGTAGGATATATTTGGCTTTCATCCATTCCAAATCTCATAAGGTGTCTTGTTGAGCTTTTTGTTCACTGAAGTTCTATTCTGTGAGTAGCATGATGCATTAATTGCTTCAGCCTAATACCTTTCAGGTAACATTGCCTTAAAGATCATAGTTCTGCCTGCTTCTTTCAAAGTCCTGTTCCTTCTCTCAGCAACCTCATTCTGCTGAGAGGTTCCAGCAAATGCTAATTGATGCAACACACTATTCTGTTCATAGTATTCCCTATGACATTTTTTAGGAAATCAGTACCCTTGTTTGATCTGATCTTTACTACTCTTACACTTTTCTCATTCTGTAACCTCTTCAAAAGTTTGGGCATCTTTTGAAGTGTTTCTCTTTTCTTGTTCAAAAAGATTACCCAAGTGTATCTTGACTAATCATCCAAAACTACTAGAGTGTACTTCTTTCCAGTTATGCTTGTTGGTATCACTGGTACAAAAAGATCCATGTGCATCAGCTCCAAAACTCATTTGTTAGATTGTGTAGTCTTTGATTTAAAGCTTGCTTTTTTTTTCTTTTCCTTGCTGACAAGCATAACATATCCCATATTTCATGTATGTAATGTCAGGTAGACCTATTACCAGCTTCTTCTTCACCAACTGATTGACATCATCGAAATTTAGATGATTCAACTTCTTGTGCTATAACCAGTTGAGTTCAGACTATGTATGCACAATGAGACAGTTTTCTGGTACAGCAGTGGTCCAATCAACAACATACATATTTTTTTGTCTTCTTCCAGCAAGAACAAATTGCTATCTCATCTCACTCATGACAATGCAATGATCCTTGTCGAAGGTGACTTGATATCCCATATCACAAAACTGACTGGTGCTCAACAGGTTGTAGTCCAGTCCTTCAACATATGCAACATTTTTTATTATAAGACCATTCTTAATTAAGATTCCATATCCCCTAGTGTATCATTGTTTCCAAAGTTGAATTTTGGTACATTCTTGGCAACAAAATTCACTAAACAATGTTTGCTTTTTGTCATATGTCTGGAACTTACACTGTCAAACTACTAGACACCCAACAAAACAAAGTTAATGTGTTTAGGTACCCAAACCTGTTTGGGTCCAAGGTGGTCTGTGGTAAATACAACCCATGGCAAATTTCCATAAGGTCTCCTTTGAAAGGTGTTGCACTTTTGTTCATATAAGTATGCCACATTCCCATAAAATCTAGTGTTGGATTGTATAGCATTCATATATGGTTTCTGGATTTTTGGTACATAGTGCTGTGTGAAGTGATCTATGTTGTTATATGCATAGGTATAACCATAAGGTTGTTGTCTGTTAGGAACAACCCCGTATTGTGGTCTCTACTGAGGCCTCTGTTGAGTCCTCGGTTGAGGTCTCTACTGAGTCCTTGGCTGATTCCACTACTAAGGTCTAGCCTTAGCATTATGGTTAAACTTCTTGTTTCTAACATCAAGGGTAGGAATATCCCAATCTTCATCAGTAGGGAACAATCTGCCTTTCCTCCTAAGATAAGTATCCTTTGAATGATTAAAATTCTTAGGTTTGACATTATTATATTTGGGATATTTCTGGATTTTGGCTGTTCTAGGATTATCCTTTTGGGGTCCAGCAGATCTTGCAGCTCTAGAGGGTGCAGCTGACCTACCTTTAGATCTTCCTTTATTTTTAGGTGTTGTTGTCCCTTTAGACTTCTTATTTTTCTTAGTTGAAGTGTTGGACTTATTTTAAGTTTTAGTACTGAGTGCCAGACTAGCTGTTATAGAGCATAGGCAAAAAGATGTCTAGATCAAATGTATAGGCTTATTAGAGATTGATCTTCTATAGGTTTGATCAAACAAGCACTATAAAATGTCAGCTAACTTTCATCAGCAGACCTGTCTATATCAGTAGGGTACCTGAGTCAGTAGACTAGCTTAGGAACCTGCTGAAGACTGAAGGCCGAGGGCTTCAAAATTAGTTATTGAAGGCTAAGGGATCAAACTTAGTATTTAAAGTCAAGGATATGGAATCAGAATTTAGGGAAGTCCGTGATGACCTAAACTGATTACATATACCTTGTGTACAAGGTCTAAGTTCCATAAGTTAAATGGTGATTGGAACTTGGTTATATTTAAATTGGTGTAATCTAACTTAACAATAAAAATTTATATATTAGAGAAGTCAGCTAAAGTGTTTTTATAAACACAGCAACCTTGGAACAGCTGATTGATAGGTATTTCAGCAGACTAATACCCACAGGAACCTGCTGATATATATTTCGAATTATTCAAAGGTTACATTGGAAGAATACAAGGATAAGGACATATAACAACCTCTGATTTTATCAAACAAATCAATGGTTAATATTAAAGGGGCATTGGAAATAAATAGAGCTTTATCCAATGGATACAAGTCAAAGGGTGGACAGACTGAAAACTGTCAAAAAGCAATCTGACAGTGTGAGTACTATATACAGGGACAGAATGCATGTCAAGAAAAGGACAAGTCTAAAACGGCTATGTTTTAATTTCAAACATAAGTCACAAGGATTCCTACCTATAAATAGAGGACTCCTAATTCAGATACAAGTGATGAAAATTAAGGATCTATCTAGAGCTATGAGATTTCAATCTATTAAACTCCCTGCTGACCCTACTGAACTTAAAGCTACTGATCCAGTAATCTTCTTCAAGTGTAATCTGCTATCAAGCTACATCAAGTTTACACACTTGAGACCTCAAGCTGCTGATCATATCATCCTGATCAAGCTGCAGAAAGCTGAATCACTTACTTGATTCAATCTTTTTTTATAAGAAATCTGCCAAGACAAAGTGAAGCATCTTTGGGTGTCAAGGATCGTTGTTTGTGGTGGAGCGGTGAAGAGGCAATCCTACCCTTCAAGGACCAAAGTGGAAGACTTTGGAGCAACAATCCTACCTGTTCCAAGTGTTCAGTTTGTGAAGCCATAGTTATTGGTGAAGGACAAGCAACTTAGGGATTTTTGTAACTGCTACCTCAAGGATCTCTAGTGAATTACCTCCAACATCATAGGAGAAGAGTGGACTGACAGGATTGCACCACCTGGAACCACTATAAAAATTGCCTACTTATTTTCTATAGTTATATTCTCGCATTTAGTACATTTAGCACATCAATCTACTGAACTAGTAACTGAATCACACATATATACTACTGAGTATCTAATACTTGGTATAATATTTTAACAACATGTAATAAGGCTTAATCTAAATATATTCTGCTGCAACAAATTCATCTGATCAATAGTCGGCCAGACTCATCGAGCTATCGACAAGTCTGCTTTGAAGTTCTTTGAGTTTGTTAACTCCAAAAGTTTTAAGTGTTAAGTTTATTCACCCCCCCTCTAAACTTAACCAAAGCCTTTTCAAGGGACCAACAATTGGTATCGGAGCAGTGCTTTTGTTCTGAAGTAATCCTACTTGTTGTGCTTGTGAAAATACTTTGAAAACTTTTTCAAGTTTCTGATTTTTAAAGCTTTGCATCATGGATAACAACCAGTATGCTAGAACAATTTTGATGTGTTCTTTAGATCGTTTTGATGAGTATAAATGTCGTATGCAGGCTTATCTAGCTGCAACACATGATGAGATGAAGGATGTGTTGACTGATCGACCATTGGAAATTACAAAATCTATAACTGTGGATAATGAAACTCAGTACATTCCAAAGCCAAAAAGAGAATGGACTGCTGAAGATAGAAAAAGAGCAAACCTCAACAATATTGTATAGAACCTTGGATAGCAATATGTACATGAAGATGAAAGATTTCAAGACTGCAAAAGAACTTTGGGATAAGTTGCAATTAATCTGTGAAGGCACTGATGCAATCAAGAAGAACAAGATCAGTGTGGCAAAGAAGAAGTTCCAGGAGTTCAAACTGAAACCAAATGAAACTATTGAACAAATGGAGTCAAGATTCAATGCAATCATGGATGAACTCACCCTACTGGGTGTGAAGTACTCACAAGAAGAAATCAATTAAAAAATATAGGAAGCATTACCTGCAAAAGAAGTTTAGGAGATGAAGGTGACTGCCATAGAAAAAATGAGAAGTCTACATAAAGAGGACACCTTCAAACTATTTCCAAATCTCAAGGCCTATGAATTCAGTAAGAAACTTGTACCTGAGACTGGAAAAGAAGAACCAAAGACCACTGCATTGGCAGCTACACATCAAGAAGAAACATCAGGAGCTCAAGATGACCTACTGGATGAGATGCAAGAGAAAATTGCCCTACTGAGCAAGAAAATCAGAATGATGAAAACTGGAAAGGGTTCTCCTAGGAATTTCACAAAGAAATTTAGTGAAAAGAAGATGGAGGAATCCAAGAAAGACAATGATTACCTGTGTTATCATTGCAAGAAACCAGGACATTTCAAACCTGACTGTCCTGAACTAAGACACAAAAAAGAACCGGATTATCTCTGCTTTAATTGCAAGAAGCCTGGACATTTCAGACCTGATTGTCCAGACCTACTGAAGAGTAAAAGCCAACAAAGAAGATCTGGCAAGAAAGCTATGGTTGCTGAAGATGAATCAGGATATGAAGTTGAATCAGAAAATGGAAATGAATCTGATGATACTGCACTTGTTGTTGATATGGATGATTATGCATTGATGGCAAATATGGATGAAACAGAGGAGGTATACAATTTTGTATCTATTAACACTCCTGTTGGAAGTGATTGTGAATCAACTTGTGGTTCAAATCCTAAAAATTTTGACAATGAAGAAACTTTGGATGCCATCCTTAATCAACTGAGGATAATACAATCTGGTTATGAGATTGTGAAGGCTGAAAAAGAAGCTCTTCAATCAGAAGTTGAAAGGTTAAAAGCTGAATTAAGAATTCTTAAGGGTAAGGATAAAGAGGATGGACAGAATCAACACAAGTCGACTGTACATTCAGTAGCTGCTAAATCTGTTGAACAATCTTGTTCCTCGACTTCATTCAAATCTGGAAAGCATTATGGTGATAGAACAAGCCTTGGATTTGGAACTCAACAATCTAATAAGAGTGGATCCATGAAGGTCACTTGAACCTAGTACCGAGTGGTCCTAAGTTTGTGCCTGCACAAGATCCAACTCCCAAAAAGGTTGCTGAGGTAGTAAAGCCTACTGAGAAGACTTCAAGGAAGCAAAATTAGAAGTCAAAAAGGTCAACGGCTACCAAGTCTGCTGGACCACAAAAGGGTAAAAATGAGAGATATTCCAAGGATAAGAATCCTAAACCTAAAAATGTCAATCATTTAAGGGATACTTATCTCAGGGGGGAAAGGTAGACTGTTCCCTACTGATGATGATTGGAATATTCCTACCCTCACTGCTAGAAACAACAGATATAACCATACTGCTTGGGTAAAACCTCAGCAATGGAATCAGGAGAGGACTCAGTAGAGGACTTATACAAGACCTCAGCAGACTCCATATTACAGGGTTGTTCCTAACAGACAGCAAACCTATGGTTATACTAGTGCTTCTAACAAAAGAAATCACTCCAAACAGCACTATATACCACAAGGCCAGAAAGCATATGTGAGTCCTACACAACCAAATGTTAAACCTTATGGATGTGTGGAATACATGTATGAACAAAAGTATGATACATTTCAAAGAAGACCTTATGGATATTTGCCAAGGGTCATGATTACCACTGACCATTATGGACCCAAACAGTTTGGGTACCTAAAATGCATTAACTTTGTTTTGTAGGGTGTCTGGTACTTTAACAGTGGATGTTCCGGACATATGACAAAGAATAAGCATTGTTTGTCAAACAATGTGACAAAGGATGGTCCAAGAGTGAAATTTGGCAACAAGAACACACCAGGATACACAAGAGGATATGGCACACTTGTGAGAAATGGATGAACAATCAGGAATGTTGCATATGTGGAAGGACTAGACTACAACCTACTAAGCACTGGACAGTTTTGTGACATGGGTACAAGGTCACTTTTGACAAGGGCACCGTATTGTCATTAATGAAAGAGGTGATCAAGTTGTGTTTGCTGGATGAAGACAACAAAACATGTATGTTGTGGATTGGTCTACTGCTGTTCGAGAAACTTGCCTGATTGTGCATACCAAGTCAAAACATAATTGGTTATGGCATAAGAAGTTGAATCATCTAAATTTTGATGAAATCAATCAGTTGGTTAAGAAGAAACTGGTGATTGGTTTACCTGAGATCACATTCTAGAAGGATGCTATATATGATGCTTGTCAGCATGGTAAACAAACAAAATCAAGCTTCAAGTCAAAAACAAAGCAATCAACAAAAAGAGTTTTGGAGCTGATGCACATGGATCTTTTTAGGCCAGTAACACCGACAACAGTAACAGGAAAAAAGTACACTTTAGTAGTTGTGGATGATTATTCAAGATACACTTGGGTAGTATTCATGAACAAGAAAAGTGAAACACTTCAAAAGATGCTTGAACTTTTGAAGAGATTGCAAAATGAGAAAAGTTTGATAGTAGTGAAGATCAGATCAGATAAGGGTACTGAATTTCTCAATTAAGTCATAAGGGAATATTGTGAGCAGAATGGTGTACTACATCAACTTGTTGCTGCTGGTACAACTCAGCAAAATGGGGTTGCTGAAAGAAGAAACAAGACTTTGAAAGAAGCAAGAAGGACTATGATTTGTGAAGCATTATTGCCTGAAAGATATTGGGCTGAAACAGTTAATACAGCATGCTATATAGAAAATAGAACCTCAGTGAACAAGAAGCTGCTGAAGACACCTTATGAGATTTGGAATGGAAGAAAATGTTTTATTTTAAATCATAAGGAACAATTGAAGACATTCCAACCAAAATAAGATGAAGGAATCTTCTTGGGATATTCTCATTGTCAACAAAGCATTCGAGTCTTGAACAAAGGACATGAAACATGAAGAAACAATACATGTTGTATTTGATGAACCTAAGTTCACTTGGAATGGAAGATGAAGATTCGAGAACCTCACGAGAATCAACAAGTCAGCGATCCGAATGTGTTGATGTTTTGGAAAGATTTAATGACTTAAAGGTTTCTCGACTCGCCTCTTGAACACCCCCGATGATAACACTCACCGATGCAACAACTAAAGCAGTTCAAGGATCTGCTGAACCCTTTGCTGAAGCAACAGCAGACCCTACTGATGATGATGTTCCTGAGAATCAATCTAACCAAAATCCACAATGGTTAAGGGATCACCCTGCTGAGCAAGTTATTGGCAACATACAGCAAGGTGTAAGGACTAAAAGACAATTAGAAGCAATGTTTACATGTTTTCTATCTCAAATGGAACCTAAAGTTGTTGAAGAAGCAATATCAGATCCAGATTGGATAATTGCTATGCAAGAAGAATTGAATGAATTTGAAAGAAATCAAGTTTGGACACTAGTGGAAAAGCCTGATCATGCAAATATAAAAAAATTGGTACAAAATAGGTATACAGAAAAAAAAAATTGGATGAATCTGGTACCATTGTGAGGAATAAGGCCAGACTAGTAGCAAAAGGCTGTTCTCAAGCAGGAGGAATAGACTTTGATGAAACATATGCCCCTGTTGCAAGATTGGAAGCTATAAGACTATTCTTGGAATATGCTGCTTACAAAAACATCAAAGTATATCAGATGGATGTCAAAAGTGCATTTTTAATGGCATTCTGGAAGAGGAGGTCTATGTTCAGCAACCTCCTGGTTTTGAAGTTAAAGATCAAGAAGATAAACTGTACAACTCAATGAAGCACTTTATGGTTTGAAACAAGCACCAAGATCATGGTAAGAGACCCTATCTCAATTCTTGGTGGACAATGGCTTTACTAAAGGTACCATTGACAAAACTCTTTTCAGAATCAATGAAGGAGACAGCACCTTGTTGGTACAGATTTATGTTGATGACATAATTTTTGGTTCTGAAAATGAATTGTTATGTGAGAAGTTTGCTAATCTCATGAAAATTAAATTCCAAATGAGTATGATGGGAGAAATGAACTACTTTTTGGTTTTGCAAGTCAAACAAATGAAAGATGGAATCTTCATTCATCAAACCAAGTACACCAAGGAGCTGCTGAAGAAGTTTGGTATGGAAAACAACACCAAAGTATCAACTCCTATGAGTACAAACATTAGATTGGATGAAGACAAAGAAGGCAAAGATGTTGATCAGACTTTATACAGAAGGATGATAGGCAGTCTGATGTACCTTACTGCCAGCAGACTTGATATATCCTTTGCTGTAGGTGTTTGTGCAAGATTTCAAACAAAACCTAAGGAAAGTCATTTAGCTGCAGTCAAAAGTGTTCTCAAGTATCTAAAAGAAACTTTGGAGGTAGGAATTTGGTATTCAAAAGATGGAACCTTCAAGGTTATATCCTACTCAGATTCTGATTATGCTAGATGCAAAATTGATAGAAAAAGCACCACAGGAACTTGTGTGTTGATGGGAAATAGACTGGTTTCCTAGTTTAGGAAGAAATACAATTCAGTATCAACTCCACTGCTGAAGCTGAATACATTGCTGCCGGAAGCTGCTGTGCACAAATACTTTTGTTAAGACAATAGTTAAGGGATTATGAGATTGAAGAAAGAGAGATTCCTATAATGTGTGATAACACAATGTGCAATTGCAATCACAGAAAATCCTGTTTTGCACTCAAGAACCAAGCACATTGATGTGAGACATCATTTTATAAGAGATCATGTTGAAAAGAAAGGTGTGGTGGTTCTTTACATCCCTACTAAAGATCAACTTGCTGATATTTTCACAAAACCATTGGACGAAGAAAGATTTGCTAAGTTAAGGACGAAACTTGGAATTATAAAAGTTGGTGATACACCTATGATCGGCAATGTACTGGAATTCACCAAGGGGATTAGTCTTTGCTATGTTGGGTGAGCTCACTTAGCAGATTTGTCATTGGTATCAACAATTCCATGTACTTACTTATGTTTGGAAATTTGAGCAAATGAAGTTGCCAAGGGGATTGGTCTTTGTCATGTTGGGTGAGCTCACTTGATGATCGATCATTGGTATTAAACTTCATCTTGTATTATCGATTGGATAAAACAAGAAGAATTGAAGATCGATGAGTAACATTGTCACCGGTCAGCCGAGACATTATGTCGATGAGGATGCCGAGCCAAGTCTATCATGGGAAAGGTTTCTTTGAGGCATACGTTCTGATCAAAAAGCAAAAGACCGGGATATTTATCTTATCTTTATAACCATGATTACACGATCGAGTCATTACAACTCTTTATGGATAAGTTATGGGACACGTGTCAAGATCTCATTTATTCATATTTAATTGTGGTTAATGCTACAAAGATGCGTATACAATTGCATTATCGACACTATCAACTACCTATCCTATATATATACGAGACATATACATAGAGAATCCTTACAAAAGTCAGATTGATTTTCTCTGCAAACATACCGTGTGAACACAGATTTGAAAAGCTATCTTCTTCATCTTACTCTTCAAAAATGGCAGATAAGGATGATGTTCATATCGGAACAAGCCAAAGTGTGAGAGGCTTTGTTGGTTATGCTAACAAAACAGAATTAGCTATCAATATTGGTCGTAGAATCAGAAGGTTTGAAGGATTGGATGATGTACTCAATATCAGATTGGAAAGAATATCTTACACAAATGTTGTCAGTTTCTAGAGGAACATTGTGATTTGAGACAATAGAGAGGCATTCACCACAACAGTAAATGCCCAGCAGATTTGAACCTGCAAACAATGCTTCAACTAATCCTGAGGAAATGGGGCTGTCAAAATTGGATTTTGTTGACAGAATAAAGACCAATGATGCTGTTAAATCAACACTGAGCATCAATGTGAAACACATAGGAATGGAGTACAACCTGCTGAGTAAGATTATAGCAAAGAACATCTTAGGACTCAGTGGAAGCCTGGATACTTTTTCAGGACCCAAGATTGAACTGTTAATCATCATTTGCAAAAGCATGAAGTTTGATTAGGCTGGATTCTTTGTCCACTATATGAAGAAAGTGATAACTGAGGAAAGAGAATGGACAAGTAAATCCATGGCTTTGCCTTTGGGATTGTTGGTTCAGGCCCTGCTGAATCATTAGGGATTCCTGATGTTGCACCTGAGAAGATAAATAAATCCAGATATAAGAAGGAGATTGGCTATCTCATCCCTGTTTAGGATGTTGATAAAGATATGGATGTTGAAGCCACAGAAAGTGATAATGATGGAGATGATGGTGCTGGTGGTGAGCAGGTTAAGAAAGTTTGTTAAACCTGCTGCACCCAAGAAGGTTGCTGAGAAGAGAAAGGCTGCTGACACCAGAAAAATCCCAGAAATGTTACAGCCTAAGAAAACAAGGAATCAAACAGCAGAGATAGCTGAGTCTACTGAGGGTCCAGTTGAAGTTGAAGTTACTGATCCTGCTGAAATTACAAGGAAGTGGAAAGCTACTGAGGTTGAAGCTAAACAACCTTCTAAGAGAATGAATGAGATTGTTGCAAAGAAGAAGCAAGGAAAAGGAAAACAATTGAGGATTCTTGAAGAACAAAGGGAAGAAGAAGAGCAAGAGGCTATTGAGGTTGAGCCTTTAAAGATTGTTTTGCCTCTTTGGCCCGAGAGGTTGTTGTTGAGCAACTCTTGAGGAGGTTCTTGAAGAACCACAATGAGACTCTTGAGTCTGCACTGCTTGTGGACATTGATTTAACTATACAAGGCCCTGCAAATTCTGCAATAGTTCAGGGGGAAGAGCAGTTTGCTGCTAACCCTGCTGATGAGCATGTAAGTCAGGGGGAACCCAGTGTTGAGCAGATGGAGGTGGTAGGTACAAATATACAACAAGAAGAACCTACTGACCTAGAAGCATCTGTTGAAGAAACACTGAATCTACTTGTTGAGACCTTTGGAGGTCAGCAAAGTGGACAAACAGCTCCTAGAAAGCCAACTATGCCCTTTGAAAGGAGATAAAAGAAAAAGAAGGAATGGTATGTTGATCCTAAGCTCCTGCTAGTTGCTAACTACTTTCAATGGAAGTTTGGATATTACAAGAAATAGAAATCAACAGTTGAGCCTATGACAAACTTTGAGGAGTGGGCTTTTGAGAGGTTAGGAGTGGAGAACTTGCTTGATTTGGTTGATACTTCCTTGCTGCAAATGAGACTAATGGAACTCATTGATGAACAAAAGAAGGAGGAAGGTATCACATTCAAGGATCCTAGAGATGGATCAGATAGTGATGATTCATCATCATCTGACTCTGATGATGGTCATCCCCCACATCAAGGAGAAGCCAGTAGGACTGCTATGTTAAATGAACCAAGAATAGAACAGTCCACTGATGCTAGCAAGTCTACTGAGGGCCAGCAGACAAGCCAAATGGATAAGGATCTGGAAGATCTCACCATAGATGATCTGGAGGACTTGATCAATGATGGTATTGACCATGGATTTAATAAGATGGTTTGCACATCTGATGCATCAAGGTTGTGGAGGCTGATATAAATCCTGAGGATCAGCAGACTGAAGATTTAGATGAAGAGAATGTTATTGAACATAGTGAACCTTATGTCAGTTCTGAAGATTCCATTCAATATCAGGAGTGGATTGACACTCAGGACACTCTATCAAAATCTGTTGAAACCTTACAGGTGGTTGCTAATGCTGGAGGATATCTAGAGGAAAACTTGGCTATATTTCTTTTTATTGTTTGGAAGAGAGAGTCCTACTCACTGAGGCACAGACAATGATTGGGCAAAGGTTGGACTTGGTGATGGGTGTGGAAGAATCACCATCACATTTTGAGGAGGTTCATGCTTCTGAGGTTCAAACAGCACTTGAACAAAGGTTGGAACAGGTGGTACAGGTTTTTGAGGACCAAACAGCACCTGGACAAAGGTTGGAACTCTCATTGGGTTTGGAGGAAACCACTGCTGCTGTTGGAGGAAAGGCCACTGAAGGCAAAGATAGTCAGTAGACTGTTGTTATTGATGAAGATGAATAGCTGCTGGACTATGACTTCAGTGATGAGGAGTTTCAAATGCCTGAGGAGGATCCAATTGATGTTGAACCACAACAGGAAAATGTACCAATTTTTGAGGAACCTGCACAAGATCCTATTATGGAAGACATTCTTGGTGCTATGGTTGAAGAAGGACCTGCCCCTGCTAGAAGGGACATGAGTAGAGCCATGGTTGTCAGCAGACATAGTACAGTGTTGAAGAGCCTACTGATGAAGCTGCTGGACATATGGCTGGAGGAATGGCTGGTGGGGTACCAGCACAGGTGATGGATGAGTTGAGGGCTGTTAGAAGTGACATTACCAAGTTAAGAACTCAACTTGACAGGCAAGAGCAAAGGTTTGAAGATTTGATGAACTTGGTGGAAAATAGAGGAAGAACTATAGAAACTGTTGCTTCCAATATTACCTCCACTTAGTATGCTCTTGCTGACCTTGCTCTAGATGTAAAGTGGATCAGACAAGGCAATACAATGAAGGAGAAGTTTCCGAAAGACCAACTTGAAGCTATTCACCAGAAACTGGATAAACTTGCTGATGCACCCAAGCCTGCTGAGGCTAAGCCTGCTGGAACACTTCACCATGCGGGATTGGATCCTAAATTGAATGAGTGGATCAATTTACTGGAGCAAACAATGGAAGAAAGGATCACAGCAGTTGATACTAGAACAGAGATAATGGAGGGTGATGGAGGTCAAGTTAAATTATTAACTCGATGCCTACTAACACACTAGCAAGAGAACAAGGTTCAATTGTAGTATAGCTAGATAGAGTCGAGGTCGATCCCACAGAGACTCGGCACAAATAAAATACAACTTTATCCTAATAGAATCTAAATGCAGTAAATAAAATAGTGACAACCACAAGACACAAAAGACCACAAAGACAAACTAAAGACTACTAAAACACGGATAATACGGTTGATATTATCTAAACAAATAGTATTGATTACGCTAGTAGATTATAACTCCCCCATGTGAATTAGGATGATAACGAGATAAAACAAACGTTAAGGATTAATTATTATGACTACGGGAGTAATCCCCTAAGGTAGATTTAGCTCCGGTTAGGCCATCTAAATCATCGTGCCTCCATTACGTGACTTCTCCTTTTAATGCCTCCATCTCATATAACTTCTGACACAATTACGAAACTAGGGATGCCGGTATAAACCGTAACCTCATCTAAGCAACATTCCTAGGGTAAGGCGTACTTCTTAGATGCCGATTCAATCTATATCCTAAGTAACAATCACTTTTTGGGTTTCATGTTAAATTATGATGACAAATAATTAAGTTGATCAGGTTTATTTACTCGTTTTATTCCAATTCAGAGAATCGCGTGGTCGAAGCCGATCATAATATTGCCTACACATTACCACGCTCGGTCAACGAGCGAGCGACTCGGGCGACCGAATGACATGTCTTGGTCTACGAACACGATTACGTGTTGGTACAAATCATGATTACTTCTTAACGTTTCTAACCTAAACACATGGGTTCGTAAATTAATCTACATCACGCAATCAATACAAGAAAAACTACTCCATAATAAAATACATCAGATCTACGAATAAAGATTGCATAATTGAATAGTCATACCCTCGAAGACGAGAGTGACTCCCACTCTTTAATGCGCTCCCCAACAGGAGAATCCAATGAATCCACAATGAACGAACATAAAGAAAAGAAGAAAAAAAACTAAAACTTAAAACTCAAATTGTAGAAATTGTTCTGTGTTGTAGTGGTGTTGTGTTCTCAATTTCGTAGCTGCTGCTTATATAGAGGATTTAGCCGACATAGGATGGATCTAGAAGATATGCACACGTCTACGGTCTGGATAGCTTCGGGTGGCCGAACCACATGCCTCGGTCGACCGAATGAAGTGGCTCGGTCGACCGAGCCTCTCTCAGCACGAGTTAATCGTGTTTTCTCGTTAACTTGTTCCCCACTGCAGTCTTCTACGCTGATCTGACTTGTCTCTTGATTAATGCTCCGATTTTCTTCCTTATTATCTTGAGATTCACTGATTGAATGACATTTATCCTCCCGATTTATCATGATCTGCAAAATCAGCATTTATCGCACAAATAAATTGGCCTTTAATAATAAAAACGGCTAAATACCAAAAATCATATTAATAATCACTTAACATTAAATAATATATATAAACAAGTGATTTAATACGAAATATATATAATTAACTCCGATTTAAGGCTATAATTGATGACATAAATAGGTATATTTTAACCGTCATCAGAGGGTCAACTGAATAATCTAGTGATCACACAGGAGAGTGTTCATGGCATGCTGTCCCGTTTTGTTGATGATGTCAATAAAGGGGAAAGGAGCCAAATCGCAGTAGCAAAAGAAGCTGCTAGAATTTTTGCACAGAAGAGATAGGAAGCTGACACCAATGCATACAAAGATCCTGCACCTGGCAGACTTCCACTGACTGGTGATCTTTTCAAGGAGTATAAGAGGCTTTACTACAACAAGAGAAGACCTTACCAGGACAAGGGCTTCCATGAGGGACTCAATTCCTTTTTGGGGCTTAAGTTTTGGGAAGCCAGAGTCAAAGCTCTTAGATCTTCACACATTGGGGGAAGAGGTGGAAGAGGTGGTAGAGGTGGAAGAAGTCTACCTACTACATCAGCTAATGATTCACTGAGTGAGTTAAAAAAGTTATACATGCGGTTGGGTTTTAGAGTACACCAAATCAACCATACTTTACCTGAGGCATGGAAATGGTAGAAGGAAGTGAATCCCCACATTGATTTTTCTCTTATTGAAAATGAATGGATGAGACAAATGGTTAGAGAAATAAGGGAATATCATGAGCAGCAAAAGAAGGAGAGGCGAGAAAGAGAAAGAAGAAACTAGATCAGCATACTTACACTTGCACTTTATTTTTGCTGAATCTAGACTGTAATACTTATTGAACAAATATGATTATAATGAGAAATGACTGAATTTGTTCTGTTTTTGGTTTTACTCTTTTTGCTTTGTTGTAAGAAGGGTATTGGCATCATCACCAAAAAGGGGGAAATTGTTGGACTTATTTTAAGTTTTAGTGATGAGTGCTAGACTAGCTGTTATAGAGCAAAGGCAAAAAGATGTCTAGATCAAATGTATAGGCTTATTAGAGTTTGATCTTGTTTAGGTTTGATCAAACAAGCACTGTAAAAGGTCAGCTAACTTTCATCAGCAGACCTATCTATACAATAAATTACTGAGTCGA
This sequence comes from Gentiana macrophylla, assembly GCA_026214975.1. Lineage (NCBI taxonomy): Eukaryota > Viridiplantae > Streptophyta > Magnoliopsida > Gentianales > Gentianaceae > Gentiana > Gentiana macrophylla. Next base: position 69,893,501 of record CM047807.1, read on the forward strand.
TAGAAACTAGCTTAGGAACCAAATGACTCGAAGGTGAGGGCTCAAACTCGATTATTGAAGGATAAGGGATCAAACTTAGTATTTAAAGTCAAGGATATGGAATCAGAATTTAGGGAAGTCTGTGATGACCTAAACTGATTACATATACCTTCTGTACAAGGTCTAAGTTCCACAAGTTAAATGGTGATTGGAACTTGGTTATATTTAAATTGGTGTAATCTAACTTAACAATAAAAAGTTAGATATAAGAGAAGTCAGCTGAAGTGTTTTTATAAACACAGCAACCTTGGAACAGCTGACTGATATGTATTTCAGCAGACTGGTACCCACAAGAACCTGCTGACATATATTTCAAATTATTCAATGGTTACATTGGAAGAATACAAGGATAAGGACAGATAACAACCTCTGATTTTATCAAACAAATCAATGGTTAAGATTAAAGGGACGTTGGAAAGAAACAGAGCTTTATCCAATGGATACATGTCAAAGGGTGGACAGACTAAAAGCGTCAAAAGCAATCGACAAAGATTATCGATTACTATGTCTGAGGACGAGAATGCAAGTCAAGAAAAGGACAAGTGCAAAAGCGGCTATGTTTGAATTTCAAACATAAGTCACAAGGATTCCTACCTATAAATAGAGGACTCCTAATTCAGATACAAGTGATGAAAATTAAGGATCTATCTAGAGCTATCAGATTTCAATCTATTAAACACCCTGCTGACCCTACTAAACTAAATCTACTTATCCAGTAAACTTCTTCAAGTGTAATCTGCTATCAAGCTACATCAAGTTTACACACTTGAAGACCTCGAGCTGCTGATCATATCATCCTGATCAAGCTGCTGAAAGCTTAATCACTTACTTGATTCAAACTTTCTTTTATAAGAAATCTGCTGAAGACAGTGAAGCATCTTTGGGTGTCAAGGACTGTTGTTTGTGGTGGAGCTGGTGAAGAAGGACCAGTGGAAGACTTTGGAGCAACAATCCTACATGTTCCAAGTGTTCAGTTTGTGAAGCCATAGTTATTGGTGAAGGACAAGTAACTTAGGGATTTTTGTAACAGCTACCTCAAGGGTCTCTAGTGAATTACCTCCAACATCACAGGAAAAGAGTGGACTAATAGGATTACACCACCTGGAACCATTATAAAAATTGCCTACTTATTTTTTTGCAGTTATATTTTGCATTTAGTACATTTAGCACATCAATCTACTGAACTAGCAACTGAATCACACACATATACTACCGAGTATCTAATACTTGGTATCATATTTTAACAACATGTAATAAGGCTTAATCTAAATACATTCCGCTGCAACAAATTCAGTATAGTCAATAGTCAGCAGACTACTGAGTGTCAGCAGACTACTAAGCTATCAACAGGCTGCTGAAGTTGCTGAGTTTGTTAACTCCAAAAGTTTTAAGTGTTAAGTTTATTCACCCCCTTCCCCTCTAAACATAACCAAAGCCTTTTCAAGGGACCAACATGAAGCATCCTCAGCAGGCTTTGTTGCTTCAGCAGCCTTCTGGAGTGTTTGGATCTTGTGCAACCACAAACTTAGGACTAATTCTGGTACTAGGTTCAGTAGCCTTACTTGATCCATCCTTAGAAGGTTGTTGAGTGTCAAATCCGAGGCATGTTTTATCACCATAAGGCTTACCAGATTTGAAAGCAGTTGTGGAACTTGATTGTGCCACAGATTCAGCTGCTACTGCTGGTGCAGTAGGCTTATGCTGAGTTTGTTCATAATCCTTTCCCTTGCCTTTAATAATCCTTAATTCAGCATGCGATCTTTGAATTTCTGCTTGAGGTGTTTCTCTTTCTTCCTTCACAATCTCATAACCAGATTGTATTATCCTTAGTTGATTAAGATGGGCATCCAGAGGTTCTTCCATGTCAAAAACTTTTGGATTGGAACCACCAGTAGATTCACATTTACTTTCAGCATGAGTGTTAATAGATACAGTTTTGTATACCTCCTCTGTGTCATCCATGTGTGCCATGAGAGCAATGTCATCCATGTGTGCCATGAGAGCAATGTCATCTGATTCATTTCATTTTTTAGGCTCTACTCATAGCCAGATTCATCATCAGCTACTAGTGCTTTCTTAGCAGGTCTTCTCTATTGATCTTTTTCTCTCAGCGGGTCTGGACAGTCCAGTCTGATGTGTCCATGGATCTTGCAACTGAAGCACAAGTAGTCATGATCTCTTTTCTGTTTCAATTCAAGACTGTCAGGTTTAAAGTGTCCAAGTTTCTTTCAATTGAAGCATAGAAAATCATTATCCTTCTTTGTTTCCTTCTTTTTCTCACTTGCGTTCTTCTCATAGCCTTTTGGAGATGCTCTTCCAGACTTCATCATCCTTATTCTTTTGGTCATCAATGCTGTTTGTTCTTCCATCTCATCTAGTTCATCATCATGAGTAGTAGATGAATCTTCTCTGTGTGTAGCAGCCAGTGCTGTGGTTTTTGGTACTTCTTTTTCAGCACTTGCAATGATATCATTGCTTAATTCTTAAGCTTTAAGATCTAAGAACAACTTTAAGGTGTCCACTTCATGAAGTCTCCTGGATTCTTCCATTACAGTAACCTTCGTCTCCCAGACTTCATTAGGTGGCAAGCCTTTAAGAATCCTTGTGTTGATCTATTATTTTGTGTATACAACATTCAGTAAGGTGAGTTCATCCAGAATTGCATTGAATCTAGATTTTTGTTCAATGGTCTCATTGGACTTCATTTTAAACTCTTGAAACTTCATTTGGCCACACAGATCTTGTTTTTCTTGATAGCATCAGTGCCTTCACAGATCAGTCGCAGCTTCTCCCATAATTCTTTGGCAGTTTTGCAATCTTTCACTTTCATGTACATATTGCTATCTAAAGTTATGTAGATGATATCAATAGAAATATTGTTCAAATTTGCCCTTTTTCTATCTTCAGCACACCACTCACTTTTTGGTTTTGGAATAGTTTGATTTTGACCATCCACAGTTATGACTTTAGTGATCTCAAGTGGTCCATCAATCAGCACATCCATCATTTCATCATGTGTAATTGCTAGATAGCCTGCATATGATGTTTTTACTCATCAAAATGATCCAGAGAGCACATCAACATGGTCCTAGCATACTGGTTGTTGTCCATGATGCAAAAGCTTTGGAAACTAGAAACTTGAAAAAGTTTTCAAAGATTTTTCACAAGCACAACAAGTAGTATTACTTCATAACAGAAGCTCTACTCCGATACCAATTGTTGGTCCCTTGAAAAGGCTTTGGTTATGTTTAAAGGGGGGTGAATAAATTTAACACTTAAAACTTTTTGGAGTTTACAAACTCATCAGGGTCAATAGTCTTCTGACCTAGCAGTCTGCTGACTATTGATTCTAATAAATCTGTTGCAGCGGAATATATTAAATTAAGCCTTGACAATTGTTGTTTAAAGACGACACTAAGTATTAGATACTCAATAGTGTAATGTGTGTGAATCTAGTAGCTAGTTCAGCCGGTTGATATGATAAACATGCAATAAAATAATGTGCAAAAAGTAAATGCAGTAAAGTGAAATAAGCAAGATTTATAGTGGTTCTAGGTGGTGTAATACTGTCAGTCCACTCTTCTCCTGTGATGTTGGAGGAAATTCACTAAGTCTTTTGAGTTTAATGTTACAAAAGTCCCTAAGGAGTTTGTCCATGACCAATAATTATGGCTTCACAAACTGAATACTAAGAACAGGTAGGATTGCTGCTCTTAATACTCCATTGGTCCAAGAAGGGTAGGATTGCCTCTTCACCAGCTCCGCCATAAAAAAAACAGTTTTTGACATTTCAGCTGTGCTTCTCTGTCTCCAGATAACTTCTTAAAAGGAAGGGGTTGAATCAAGTAAGTGATTCAGCTTCCGCAAGCTTTTGATCAGGCTGAAAAGATCAGCAGCTTAAGATCTTCAAGTGTAGATACTGGATAATACTTGAATGAAATAACACTTGAAGAAAATTCTTCATCGGTATGAAAGTTCAGTTCAACAGGGTATAATGCTCTTGATTTCTTGTAAGTTCTGTATATAATTTGATCCCGTGGGTCCTCTATTTATAGGTGAAAATCCGACGTTTGAATTTGAATTTTGAATTAGACTGTTATTGGATATTTCTAATAATTCCCTGACATTTCCTCTTTTGTACTTCTCTGCATGTGTCAGTGTCCTTCAAACAGGCAGTCTATCTACCAATGATTCAATTCCATTTAATTTGATTCTAAAATCCTTACAGCGTCCTTTTCATCCAGGCCATTAATTAACTTGTTAATCCAATGCTTGTAATTTGTTTAGGGTGATTTCCTATGATTTATATCGTTCTATTTCGTGACAACTTTCCTCTATACTCTAATGTTCTGCATAGAAAGTGAACGTTTATTTGATTTATTAAGCAGGTGATGTTTGGAATGGTTTAATCGCAAAGATGGTTGAATTATGAGACTTTATTGTTGATTTTTTATCGATTTGAAATGTTTGGAATGTTTTGATGTCTTGTAGATACACGAATTTTGCTTAAAAGAGGTTTAAAAGATGTTCAAGTGAGGATTTACATCAAAGAAAAAGGATAAAGATGAAGTCGGACAAAGATAGAGATGAAAAACCGGATTCGAAGTGAACTGAACGCACGTCTGAAGCTCTGTCCAGCTGGACGGGCGTTTGAAGGAATGGACGAGCGTCCAGGAAGGAACATTGGATTCAGAGTTTTAAGATTTTTGCAGAACGAGCGTCCCATTTTACATAGGACGGGCGTCTGATCATGACTCGGCCCGACTCGAAGATTTTATGCGTCTTCGGGCGGGCGTTCAACCCCTTGGACGAAGCGTCCAGCGAATTTGACTTAGCAAAAACCGACTAAAAAACCTATTTATAGTCACGTTTTTCCATCCAAACTATACCCTAATTACACTAAGCGGGCACAAGAACCCTAAGGGGCGATTTTTCTGTGTTCTCCACCTTTCATAAACAACTTTTATGCTTTTTATTTCCTAGATAAATCTCTCCAATTTTATGTACTTCACAGAAGCTATTTCAAGTAATCAAATGATGCTTAGAGGCTAGAGCTCTTTGGAACAAGCGTTGTGAAGACATTCTATCAACGTTGATTTCTCTTTGGATTATCTTGTGAGTTTTTATTAAAAGTTGTATCTTTATTATGCTTTACTTGTTGTTATGCAATTTAATCGATAGATACCTTGCATGCTTGATGTTTAATGTTTGATGAAAATCGTTGTTAAACCTAGATCACCATAGTAAAGATTAGATTTTGAATCTAAAAATAACGAGAGTTGTTAGGTTAATTTCTAGGTTGCTAGATTGAGAAATCTTACACCTTGTTATGAAAGCGTAAATCTTTAGGATCGAAAGATAAAAGATTAATAAACGAATTATATAAGAGATTAGAAATTCATGCCTAGGAGAGGTGAATCACAACTTTTGTTAAATCATCACTAGATAATCTAAAGGAGGAATTGAATGTTATAGAATTGGTGGATCAATTGCTTGTTCGTTCGTTAAAATTATTGATCAAAAATCATTTGAACTTAAATTGCTTAGCAAAGTAATACTTTTTATTGCTTGTTTAGGTTTTAAAATAGATACTTTAGTTAATCTCATTCGCAATTATATTTCCTGGCTTTTGATTTCTGATCTTCTGTACAGTCTACTTTTGTTATTTTCGTTTTTAGTTTGTTACGTGTTAATCGTTTTTATTTTCTTATAATTTTAGGAATACTAGTTGTGACATCTTTAGGTTAGTTAGGTAAAAACTAGGTAAACAACCCCGATTCCCAGTGGACTCGACTCCGGTATTAACCTCTATACTACGATCCCTGCACTTGGGGTAAACCGGATTTATTTTTATTACTTGTTTATTTTTCATTAGATAAAATCCGAGACAAGTTTCTGGCGCCGTTGCCGGGGACTCGGTATGGTTGTCCAGTTTTTACTAGGTTTTTGTTTTTTGTTTTCCCAGCTGGTTTCCAAACGACCGTCCGGAATAATTGGACGCCCGTCCAGCTAAAAAGATCCAACTTCGGTACCGTTTGGAGAAATCGAGAAAGGCGTCGACTTGCCCCCAAACGGCCGTCTAGTTCTTGAGCGAGCGCCCGTCGAGATTAATTGGGCGCCCGTCATCCTCTCCTTTTTTTTTTTTTTTTTCTTTTCATAGGTTTTAACTTTTAGTTTTTGTTTTTAGTTTAGACAACTTGATTTTGGTTTCGGTTTATGCAAACTCGAAGTCAAAAGGGGCCACTACTCTATACCCCCGACATTGAGCGAACCATAGTCCGACCAAACAGGAAGAAAATCCATCATGTGGTTCTTTCTGATAAGGCCGATCAAGACCTGGAGGAATGTTTAGCTGAGGAGATCGAAGACATAGTCATTATGGTCGCGAGAAGATGAGACGTCGTTGGTGACTACGCTATGCCTGGTGAAGTCAAAGTCAACCCGGCCATCGTTCTACCCGCCATAAATGCACCAACCTTCGAACTAAAACCTGGGCTCATCCAAATCATGCAACATGCATCAATCCTCCATGGTTTTCAATCTGAAAATCCTCATACTCACGTACACACATTTTGGAAATATGTGGTGCGACTCGCATTCAAGGTGTAAGTGAGGATGCGATAAAGTTGAAGTTATTCCCGTTATCCTTGAAAGGGAGGCAAAAGTGTGGAATAACTATCTCTGCCGAGTCAATCACCACAGGGCTAGACTCGAAAAGAGTTCTAAAGTCAATATTTCCCACCATCCAAGACGACATTGAATGCTTAAATGAAATTTTCACCTTTTATCAAAAGGAAAACAAATCGTTTCTTTGATGCATGGAAGAGATTCAAAGCTCTTCTTAGTAAATGCCCTCACCACGGTTTGGACTTATAGAGGCAAGTCAACACATTTTTCGGTGGATTGACCGAAATGACTAAGGGTATGGTCAATAGTTCTTCACGGTGGGGCATTCCCGAGGAAAACACTGCGGAAGGTGGGCATTATTCGAGGATATTGCCAAATATAATTATGCCCCTACTCTCAAGCTATTCAGGAACCTCCTCCTCCTCCTAGGATCAAGGAAGTGAATATGCAATATCTGATCGCCATGCTGCAACAGCAGGTGGCCACTCTTTCAATGTCCTTAAGTCCATCGAATCAGAATTCATCATTCCCGTAGAATTCTCAAGTTCTGTTTTGTGAAAATTGTTGTCAAACTGGCCATATGGTTGGCGAGTGTCAATTTATTTCCTCTTCAACCTATCAAGTCAATGCTTTGTCGAGAATCGAGGACAGTATAATCCGATCTAAGCCAGGCATGTGATAATGTGGGCACACCTCCCTTTCGTCCTATTAATGGACGAGAATCGTTGAAGTTAATGCTTTCTTTAGCCGTAAAAAATCGAGAGATTTAACAATCGCCTCTCACAGCCAAAGCAATCTTCAAAACCGAATTTTAATCGAATCAAAATCTCAATCAAAATTCGAATTTTAACCAAAATCAGAATTTCAATCGAAACCCAAGCTTCAATCAGAACCTGAACACGAATTTTTCCAATACAAATCAAAGCTTCAATCAGAATTGGCCAAACAATTCAAATCCGCCGTTTCAGAATCGTCCCAGCCAACCATCCCGCAGTGCTTTCAGAACTCTCAAGGCCCCTCTCACTCTAATAATCTTGAAGCTAAACTGGAGGAGCAGAAAAATAATATCCAATCCCTCCAGAGCACAATAAAGAGTCTTGAGAGGCAGATCGGGAAAATGGCTGGCCAACTAGCTTCCAGACCTTCAGGGCAGTTGCCCAGCTTTACGGAGAAAAATCCTAAGGGTGGTCAGGTAGCTCAGACCGATTTGAATCATGGCCAGTGCACTGCCCTAGTCCCTTCAATTCCCTATGGTAAAGAAGAGGCCAGTGCAATGAATCTCAGATCTGGTACTCAACTTAGTGGTCCCCCGAACCAGGGAAACCACTAACCCCTCCTGCCAGAGATAAGGCAGGAGGGGAAATCGAGCACCCATGTTCCCCTTTTCTACAAGAAATTACTCAGGTGGCTGATCCCCTGAGAAATGAAGAATCAAGTGAGAGTCAGGTGGCGGATCCCCTGACTAGTAAAAGAAGTGAGAAAGTAGTGAGGTGGAAAGATTTGGAAGTTAAAGTTGTCAATTCACCCTCAAAGAAAGTCTTTTCTGAGAGTGATGTGAAGAAACTACCATTTCCACCTAGAAAAAGCAACATTTCCTTGCATGAGGACAAGAAATATGAAAAAGTGCTTAATCTTCTGAAAAATACTCAGGTTAATCTTCCATTGTCTGATGTTTTGGTTGAGATGCCCAAGTACACTAAGTTCATCAAGGATGTTGTTTCTTCTAAGAAGAAGTTAGAAGGCATGGATCGGTTGATTGGTGAGGATTGCTCTGTGATAAGTTATGAAGACCTACCAATCAAGAGGAGAGACCCTGGGAAATTTGTGCTCACATTGCTGATGGGAGGCCTAGTCTTCCCAAACTCTTTATGTGACATGGGTGCATCCATAAGTCTGATGCCAGTGTCTGTCTGTAAACAGCTTGGACTAGATGGTCTTTTAGAACCCACAACCATGAACCTTCAATTCGCGGATAGATCTTCTAAGAAAGCTGCGGGGATACTGAAGGACGTATTAGTTCAAATAGATAGATTTACTTTTCCGGTCGACTGGTATGTCCTAGACATAGAAAAGGATGAGAATGTCCCCTTGATACTTGGAAGACCTTTCCTTTCTACAGCCAGAGCCCTCATTGACAGTGATGGTGGCCAAGTGACCATACGAGTCGGTGATCAGGAGGTGAGCTACAGTGTCTCCAAAGCTATTCAAAACCCTCTGATTATCCAACCGGCTTATCCATAGAAGATATGTCAGATGACTTTAATGATTACATGGAAAGCAAGTCATGGCTGTTGAGACTGAATATGAGCGATTAGTTGAAAATCTGAATAATCATGGTTGGGTGAATCTAGAACAACTAGCAGCTGAGTTTGATGAAGATTAGATAAAAGGAGAAGCTTTGGCAGTGGGACCACTCAGTAAACTCAGTGATGTTGAGTTGAAAAGTGGGGAGCTTAAATCAAGTTTAGAAGAACCACCTGTAGATTTGGTACTGAAGCCGTTACCTAAGCACTTGAAATATGTCTTCCTGAGGGAAGGTGACAAGCTTCCGTTGATTATTTCTGCCAAGCTATCCCGATTGGAAGAGATACAATTGTTAAACGTTTTGAGAAAGAATGAGAAAGCCTTTGGTTGCCAAGTAGGAGACATCAGAGGGATATCTCTTGACATTTGTATGCACAAGATTAAGACTGAAGAGGGTACAAAGTGTGTTAGACAGCCCCAGAGGAGGCTCAACCCTCATATGCAAGAAGTGGTCAAAAAGGAGCTTATCAAGCTTTTAGACATGGGTATTTTTTACGCAATTGCTGACAGTGAATGGGTATCCCCTACTCAAGTAGTTTCTAAGAAAGGAGGGATTACTATCGAGAAGAATAAGAAGGGCGAAGAAATAGCATTGAGACTCGTGACTGGTTATAGAGTCTGTATAGACTATAGAAAACTCAATGAGGTTACGATGAAAGATCATTTCCCACTTCCTTTCATTGACCAGATGCTTGAGCGTCTGGCAGGACATGCATTCTACTGTTTCCTGGATGGATATTCAGGATATTTCCAGATACCCATAGATCCAGTCGACCAAAAAAAGACAACTTTCACCTGCCCCGATGGTACATTCGCTTACATGCGAATGCCATTTGGTCTCTGCAATGCCCCAGCTACATTCCAAAGATGTATGCTGGCTATCTTTGATGGGTTTGTGGAAAAGTGTATGGAGATATTCATGGACGATTTCTCAGTCTTTGGTCAATCCTTTGATCACTGTCTTGATAATCTTGATCAACTATTATCCCGCTGTGTAGAAAAGAACTTAGTCATAAACTGGGAAAAGTGCCATTTTATGGTATATGAAGGAATCGTTCTTGGCCACAAGATCTCAGCCAAAGGTATGGAAGTAGATAGGGCAAAAGTGGAGGCTATAGAGAAGATGAGTTTGCCTAGAAATGTGCGCGAAGTGAGAGGTTTTCTTGGACACGTCGGTTTTTATAGGAGATTCATTAAGGACTTTTCCAAGATTGCCAAGCCCCTTTCTACTTTACTGAGAGAATATGTCGTTTTTAATTTTGATGATAGTTGCAAGCAAGCATTTGAGGAGCTTAAAAGTCAGTTGATTTCTGCATTGATTCTTATCTCTCCTGACTGGAATCTACCCTTCGAACTTATGTGTGATGCATCCAACTACGCTGTTGGTGCATTCCTAGGACAACGAATCAAAGGAAAATTCCAACCCATATCTTACGCCAGTCACACACTAAACCCTACTCAAGTAAAATATACCACAACTGAAAAGGAATTATTGGCCGTAGTCTTCGCTATGGACAAATTTCATAGTTACTTGTTGGGTGCTGCAGTTACTGTGTGGACTAATCATGCTGCTTTGTGATATCTAATGACAAAGAAAGATGCTAAACCGTGCCTACTACGTTGGATACTGATCCTGCAAGAGTTTGACGTTCAGATCAAGGACAAAAAGGGCAGTGAAAACGTAGTAGCTGATCATGTTCCAAGGATGTTGAATGAGGAAAAGCAAGAACCTAACGATATAGACCTTTACTTTCCTCTTGAAAATGTTATGCGTATAGATGATTGCGCCCCAGATGTTCCATGGTATTCTTCCCATCGTCAACTACATGCATTCCCAGTATTTAAATCCGGATTTTTCATATCAGGAGAAGAAGAAATTCTTCTCTGACTTGAAAACATTTGTATGGAATGAACCTTACCTCTTCAAAATTTGTAAAGACGGATTGCTGAGAAGGTGTGTTCCCGAATCAGAGCAACGTGATATTATTGAACAGTGCCACAGTGGGCCTACTAGCGGTCACTTTGGTCCTTGGAAAACCGTTGCCAAGATCTTTCAGTCTGGTTTCTATTGGCCCACGGTCTTCAAGGATTCGGAAGCTTTCTGTAAAGCTTGTGATAGGTGCCAACGAACCGGAGCATTAACAAGGCGTTTTGACATGCCGTTGAAACCTGTTCTAGAATGTGAAGTCTTCAATGTATGGGGATTGATTTTATGGGCCCATTCCCATCTTCCTGTGGCAATAAATACATCTTAGTCTGTGTCGATTATGTATCGAAATGGGTGGAGGCCCAAGCCACTTTTCGCAATGATCATAAAACGGTCATGAATTTCTAAAGAAAAACATCTTTGTGAGATTTGGGAGCCCACGTGCCTTGATATGCAATGAAGGAACACACTTCTGCAACCGACCACTAGAGAAAGTACTTGAGAAATATGGTGTCCGGCATAAAATTGGCTCACCATATCATCCTATGACTAGTGGCCAGGTTGAGAGAAGTAATCAAAGCTTGAAGAAGATCCTGGAAAAAGTTGTGAACAGTCATAGAAAGGACTGGAGTCTTAAGTTGGATGATGTACTATGGGCTTATCGAACTGCCTACAAAACCCCCATGGGTACATCACCCTATCAGATGGTATATGGAAAACCATGCCACCTACCAGTTGAGTTGGAGCATAGAGCGTATTGGGCCACTAAGTTCTTAAACTTCGATACCCAATCATGTGGTGAACACCGACTGCAGCAGTTGCATGAGTTAGATGAGCTTAGACTGCAAGCCTACGAGAGTACTAGGATAATTAAAGATAAGATGAAACTCCTTCAAGATGCCAAAATCAAGAAGCAAGAATTTCAAGTTGGGGAGCAAGTGCTATTGTACAATTCCAGGTTACATATGTTCCCTGGAAAGTTGAGGACACGTTGGTCCGGCCCTTTTGAAATTCGGCAAATCATTCCAGGAGGCGTTTTAGAACTAAGAGGTCATGGTGACCAGCCGTTCAGAGTGAATGGTCAAAGGTGCAAGCATTATATCGGTCAACCCAAAGAAAAACCTTCGATTGTTCATTTCCTCGACATCCTCTGGTGTGGTATACCTGAAGTCAATAAGTTTGACGAATTTTCACAAGACTTGTTTTCTGAGGATGACGGCAGTGGTCCATTAGAGGAAGTTATGGCTGGTAGTTGGGATATGGAAGAGTTTCACAGGGAGCAGCAGCTCAAGAGACGTCTGAGGAAGAAGAAGTCTACAATGGGGAGGATTAAAAGTGTTTGGAAAGCTATCAAAAGCTTGACCCCATGTGTTAGATGATGTTTTTGCAGCCACACTACTGATCAGAGCTTACACGATGTATTGTCTGGAAGAAAGGTTAAATGGCCTGATCCAGGCTAAATTGAAAGGTTGTCGAGCTAACGATACAAACCAAAAGCGCCACTAGGGGGCATCCTAGATATCCTTATTTGTATTAGTTAATTTTGTGTTACTCTTTTCTTTGATTTATTTGTTTGGTTTAAGCCTAATTAGGGTAATTGTTGACTCTGCTTCAGTTCAGCTTTGTGTACTTTAAAGAAAAAAATGGATTACGGAGTTCTGCCGCATGAGTTCCCTTTCATTAGTAGGACCCACCATATCACCTTAGATGAAGGACCTGGAGGGACGATCATTCTGGACGTAGATTATGATATTATCACTTGCCTCAGGACTGTTACCTACGTTATCATTGTACCCCAAGCTTTGGGAGGTGGAGAGTTTAGTACTGAGGACCTTCAACGTGCTTTAGGGCGACCGTATACAATCCTTAATGATCCGATCTTTGACCGACTTGTTGCTAGTGCTGCGTCTTTGAACATTTCCGAGTGGATGTTCTTTGGAGTGAGGCCGTCCTCCGAGGACCGAGATGCTACAATGCAAGCACGATGGATTACGTTTTCTCTGGCGACATCGAGCAGGCTATTGCGGATGTTCTTCTTGAGGAGTCGTCTTCTGATGAGGAGCAAGTTGACACAGCGGAGAGGACTACTACTGATACTCCTACGGATGAAGCACCTCCTGCTGGTGATTCTTCGGCACCAGGGCAGACTTGATTTTATGAGGTTGATTCTAGTTTATATTTTTCTCCCTAGGATTTGTTTTGTATTTTGATACTATGTTTTTTTTTTCAAGCTTTACTTGATTCATATGTATTTTTCTTAGAGCTACTGTCTGTTTCCGTTGCTCAATTTTTATTGCGGAATCTTGTAAGCCATAAGGCGTATCGTTGACATTCTTGTGTTTTCTATTATTCCATGTTGTGTATGAATTGTCGTTTGATTCGATTTCACCTTATCCTTCTTTTTATCTTTATTTTTGCGATGTGCTATAATCCCCGTTTTTCCCCGAGATTTTCCCGTGTTTATCGAGTCGTGCAGGCATATTTTTAGCTGTTTTTTCGAGCTAGTATTCGAATCCTGCTGAAACGGCTCATCTTTGAGTTTACGAACGTTGGTTTCTTCATGCTCCTGCCTGACCAACGGTTCGAGTATCTATTCCAATCAGCTAAGTACTTTGTCTCTTTTTAATCCTGTACAACCTGAGGACATGTTGTCGTTTAAGTGTGGGGGGAATGGTCATGTGTATCTTTTTGCTTATATCGTTATTCTATGTTGAAAAGAGCTCAATTTTTCAAATTTTTGTTTTGTCCCGGTTGAGCAAGTGCATATCCTTGTTCGGTTTTTATAGACATTTATGCTGTATATTGTATGTTTAGTTGGATAGATGTTTCACCCGACATACATTTCACGAGCCATATTAAATGATGAGCTAAAATATAAAGCTATACCCATTTGGATTAGTAGTTTTTGATTATCTTATAAGTATCGTGTGCCTAGTGCTAATGTACGTATCGTGAGAATTATAATAGTTTGTGTTTAGAGTCGGAGTATGACATACTGTGAATATCTTAGGTTTGAATGTGATAAGTGAAACGTAACTATTGTTCTTTAAAAAGTATGTTTAAAAACAAAAAAATTGATGAATTAATTGGGTGTGTCGGAAGATGGTCGATGATTTGAGTGAGGTAGGTCATATATCGAATGTCCTATACCACTATGATGACCAAAAGCTCACGACAGTCAGAAGAAGCTGCTTGATGATTTGAGTAAGGTAGGGTATATCTCGAATGTCCTATTCTATTATGACGGGCAATAGCTCATTCTGATGTGCGTATAAATGTGAATGATGATTAAATCGACTTACGGAAAGGTATTGGTATGAATTGATATAAGACTTAGTTATCGCCTACCTTATCCCAAGTATAAACCGACGGATATGATGTAGGGATTATCCTCTGAGTATGTCAGAAAGGTCCTAAATGTGTTCTATCATCCTTTTCGGGATATGTTACGTTTTGTAGGGTGCATGTTATAAGTGTCACTTATTTCTAGTTTAAATGGAGTATTTGCTAGTTGCTTGGAAAGTTTCAAGTTTGGACTTAGAGGAAGTTTGTTATGGCTTTGCACACACACCGGGGTGAACCTCTAATTTATTGAATATGCTTTATTCTTGCTGAGATGTCTATCTTTTTCTCCGAGCCTTGATCTTGTTTTGTTTCGCTCGGGACGAACGAAAGCTAAGTGTGCGGGAGTTGTTTAGGGTGATTTTCTATGATTTATATCATTCTATTTCGTGACAATTTTCCTCTATACTCTAATGTTTTGCATAGAAAGTGAACGTTTGTTTGATTTATTAAGCAGGTGATGTTTGGAATGGTTTAATCGCAAAGTAGGTTGAATTATGAGACTTTATTGTTGATTTTCTATCGATTTGAATGATTTTACACTTTGCAATGTTCTGATGTCTTGTAGATACACGAATTTGTCTTAAAAGAGGTTTAAAAGATGTTCAAGTGAGGATTTACATCAAAGAAAAAGGATAAAGATGAAGTCGGACAAAGATAGAGATGAAAAACCGGATTCGAAGTGAACTGAACGCACGTCTGAAGCTCCGTCCAGCTGGACGGGCATTTGAAGGAATGGACGAGCATCCAGGAAGGAACATTGGATTCAGAGTTTAAGATTTTTGCTGAACGAGCATCCCATTTTACATAGGACGGGCGTCTGATCATGACTCGGCCCGACTCGAAGATTTTATGCGTACTAGACGGGCGTTCAACCCCTTGGACGAGCGGCGTCCAAAGAAATTTACTTTAGCAAAACCGACTTAAAAACCTATTTGTAGTCGCATTTTTCCATCCAAACTATACCCTAATTACATTAGGCGGCCACAAGAACCCTAAGGGGCGATTTTTCTGTGTTCTCCACCTTTCATAAACAACTTTTATGCTTTTTATTTCCTAGATAAATCTCTCCAATTTTATGTACTTCATAGAAGCTATTTCAAGTTATCAAACGATGCTTAGAGGCTAAAGCTCTTGGGAACAAGCGTTGTGAAGCCGTTCTATCAACTTTGATCTCTCTTTGGATTATCTTGTGAGTTTTTATTAAAAGTTGTATCTTTATTATGCTTTACTTGTTTTTATGCAATTTAATCGATAGATACCTTGCATGCATGATGTTTAATGTTTGATGAAAATCGTTGTTAAACCTAGATCACCATAGTAAAGATTAGATTTTTAATCTAAAAATAATGAGAGTTGTTAGGTTAGTTTCTAGGTTGCTAGATTGAGAAATCTTACACCTTGTTATGAAAGCGTTAATCTTTAGGATCGAAAGATAAAAGATTACTAAACGAATTATCTAAGAGATTAGAAATTCATGCCTAGGAGAGGTGAATCACAACATTTGTTAAAGCATCACTAGATAATCTAAAGGAGGAATTGAATGTTATAGAATTGGTGGATCAATTGCTAGTTCGTTCGTTAAAATTTTTGATCAAAAATCGTTTGAACTTAAATTGCTTAGCAGAGTTATAATTTTTATTGCATGTATAGGTTTTAAAATAGATACTTTAGTTATTCTCGTTCGCAATTATATTTCCTGGCTTTGGATTTCTGATCTTCTGTCCAGTCTACTTTTGTTATTTTCGTTTTTAGTTTGTTACGTGTTAATCGTTTTTATTTTCTTATAATTTTTAGGAATAGTAGTTGTGACATCTTTAGGTTAGTTAGGTAAAAACTAGGTAAACAACCCCGATTCCCTGTGGACTCGACTCCGGTATTAACCTCTATACTACGATCCCTGCACTTGGGGTAAACCAGATTTATTTTTATTACTTGTTTATTTTTCATTAGATAAAATCTGAGGCATAATTTATCCTTATCCATTTAATCTCCCAGAAAAACTTGGATTAATCTAATATGTATATACTCAGCAGATGTCTGTTTCATCAGTCTGCTGATGTACATATTAGGTCAGCTGGATTTTAGCCTGCTGAGATTTTGATGAACACTCAACTGACTGCTTCTCATCTTACTTTTGAATATAAAGTTAGAGTACACCATTTTAATTATAACTAAGTTCCAATCATCACATTTTCTTAAATGGAACTTAGGCCTTCAATACAAGAAATATAAGATCACTTTAGGCCATCACAGACTTACCTAAATTCTGATCCCATATCATTGACTTTTATATCTTCAAAACTAATTTTGAACCCTTAGCCTTCATCACTGAGTTTGAACCCTCTTTACAGTGCTTGTTTGATCAAACCTATACAAAGATCAATCTCTAGAAAACCTATACAATTATTCAAGATATCTTTTTGCCTTTGCCCTATAACAGCTTGTCTGGAACTCATCATTAAAACTAAAATATGTCTAACACTGAAAAACCTGAAGGATCATTCAGGATAACTCAGCAAACTGACAAATCTCAATGGAAAAATCAAAAATGGCTAAGAATGTCAAAACTAACCAAAAGTCAGTTAACAGACGATCAGACCTACTATCCCAAAGAATGATTTTCATTCTAGAGATACTAGATTTAGGGACAAAGGTATATTTTTCCTACTAATGAAGATTGGAATGTATCTACTCCTATTGCTAGATCGACTCAATTTCACAAAGATCATAAGGGTAAATCTCAATACAGAACTCTCAATCCAAGACATTAGGCCTATGTGAAATATGTTAGATCCAACAATAAGAATAGAAATGATTTTAACAAGTCTAAAAGTCAAAAAAGATATATGAAAGAATTGAGCTCAATCTTTAAGATGTTAAAAGCTCTCCAAAAGGAGAATAATTCAGTCAAAAAGAAACCAACTTCACATGGTTCAAGAGTTAATCCAAAAACTAACCAAAAAGGACCTAAGAAGGTATGGGTACCAAAGGAAACTTAATTTGTTATACAAGAAGAAAAACTGATACTTAGAGATTCATCAAAACTAATGCCCACAAAACTAAGTTTTGATAATAAATCAACTTTTGGTATCAGTTCCACCAGTTCTCAACTTTTGATATATGCACAACTGATGATACAATTGAAGATACATTGCATCAGTCACTTTTACTGCTATGGTCTACAAATGTCAGATACAGTTGTTGCCTACATCAGTCGTAACCGTCCATCACCCCACTGCACGTTACTTTTCCGTATCTTTAGAGAACGATATGACTATGACATCACAGCTTACCCATTCAAATTCCACCAACTTTTCAACTAATCAACCCTATAAATACCTTTTTATTTCTCTTACTCAAGACTTTTATCTCTCTTGTCTTTGCATCGAATTTACTAGCAATTCACTACCTCAAAACCTAATTGCTCTACTCAGAAACTTATCAGTATCAATGGGGATTTGCACAGCAGATTGTTGAAAAGATACGCAAGATTAAAGGACTGGAGAACGATTTCGATCTTAATTTACAGATGTCAGCTCTACGAGAATGGAAGCTATTCATGAAATAACAAGAATCTACTGGAATACAGGACTACTGTTAATCAGAAAGGATTACCAGTTATTGAATAAACAATCACAGAAATCTTCGGTTTGGATAAATCAATTGAGTTAACATGTCTCACATCAGAGAAAGAAGACAGAGAAAAGTTATGGAAATAAGTTGCCCAGAAACACAACTCTGAAGTATCACTCAATGGAAGCATTGGTTCTCTAAATTCAGAATTCAGCTTTTTAAGCCCAAATGTTTTCTATATGCATCATTGGAAGTGCAAGAACTTTCAGAAATCTATCCGGCACAAAACTGGATCTAATCTACATCTTTTGGTTTGAAGAGAAGTTTAATTGGCCCAAATATATATTCAACCAGTTGATCAATCAGTTTAACTATGAGACAAAGCCTAGGAAGAAAATTGATGTGGAAAAATGCAGATGCTATCACACAAAAACACTTGCACCACTAATGCAGAGGACAATCAATCATTTGAGGTTCCCAAAGTTTCAATGACCGTGATTATTGATGGGAAGATTGCAATTAAAGCTGAAAACACCAAACCCAAAGTTTCTCAAGAGAAAATTGATCAAGAAGTTGTTGGATTAAGCAAACAAAAGAAAAAAGCTAAGACCTCTAAAGCTGAAACCAAGAAGAAGATGAAGAAGAAATCTGTCAAAGAAGTTGCACAGGTTGAAGATATTGATGTTCAGATCAAAAAACTGAATGAAATGAGAAGGAAAGTAGATATGGATGCAGAAGAAACGAAAAGAGGAAAGGAACAATTAGTGGAGAAAACTGATAAAGACTTAAAACGAAGAGAAACTGAGTCACCAGTTAAGCCAGTTCCTTCAGATAATGAAAGTCAGTCTCTACAAGTTTTAAAAAAACAAAAAGTTGAACAAACCCCCACCAAGACAACAACAGATGTTCAAGAGGATCCACCTTTGAAAGTATTTGAGTTTGAGGACATCATGGAAGATTATGATGAAGTCCCACCAGAAATTGTAGGGATGCTAACCTTAATTAGTAAAGCTCGGTCCATTCCCCAGAAATCGGCATTCAGGCTATCTTTTGAAGAATCAGTGAAGAAATCTGAAGCTTCGCAATATGAGAACAAAGAAGATGCTGAGAAGTCAGTTCAACAAGAGGTTGTTAATCTTTTTGAAGAAACTGAAGAAGTGAATCATGAGAGGATCACTTCTGAGAAAGAATCATCCATGGGAGAAGCTGAGAAAGAAAAACAAGTTGAATCGGTTAAGGAACTGATTAGTGAAGAGGAAACAGTTTCACAAAATGAGAAAGTGGTTGAATCCACAAGAGTTCAAAAATTTGTTAATGTCTTAGTTGAAAAACTGGATGAATCAACTGTCAAACCACAAACTGAGACAGTTAATGAACATTCTATCATCGTTGAAACAGAAGTTTCCACTATCACATAAACTACAGTTGAAAAAACAAAGGTTGATCCTACATAAGATATAGAACATAGAATCAAAGCTGATTGCAAGAAACTTGATGATTATACTCATTGAAAGTTCAGTTCCATAGGCATTCAAGAAGGGAAGATAGAGCAAATGATGATTGACGATCCATGGGTCTTTGGACTGTATGATATTACTCATTTGCCTCAATTGTTTGACGTCTCAAGCTTTTTGAGTAATGGTCATGCAGCCATTAAAGCTCATCATTGGAAAAGACTGATGGGTGATGAGTCTCAACCAAAAACCAATAAAGATGATGATGATGATGATGATTCACAGGGAAATCCACACTTATAGAAAGGGATTTTAGCATCACTTCACAATCAAAAAACAAAGAAAATTGATGAAAAGAATGAAGAAGACTCAGGAAAAATTGAAAGCTCAAAGGAGTCCACTACATCTGACTCATAATCAAAATCCGAATCTCAAGCTGAAGAAGAAACATTACTGAAAGGAATTGATTCTCCTACCGACAGAGGAGTTCTGGAGAACGATAAAGATGTAGTTGTTCATATTGCACCCATTGAAAATGAGAATGATGAGAAGGAAGCTCCAACAAAAGGTAAACAAGAAAATGGCCCCAAAGAAACTAATATAGCACCTTCTAAGGGGGGAGATAGTCAGCTAAAAGAAGTTAAGCAACAATGAGATACTTACATTGTTGGAAATGAGTTCAAACTAACTCCAACCAACACTGAGAAGAAAACAGAAAAAGAAGAATTTCAAGAAACTGGTATTGTTCAGAAAGTTGATGTCATGAGGTACGCAACATGTTCTATTTTGGAAACTGAAAAACAAAAATTTGGATGTACTAGAGACAATCATGACAACATTGTCTAAATGAGAAGAAGAATGAAAGGGAGTACTGAAAGAAGTAAAAGAAATCAAAGATAACGGCATGGATACTCTAATCAACATCAGAAAGACAACCACTGAGTCTGAAGCCAGAAAAAATGAGACTCAAGACAGGCTCGAGAACCTCACCAATGACTTATATGTCCGAGTATTGATGATGGAAAACACACTTAAAGACTCTGTTGTAGCCCAAACCATATAGGCATCCAACCAACAGCATCTGAACCCAATCCTACTAAGTATGCTCTTCAAGGATTATGCCAATAAGGGGAAAGGGAAAGTGAGGATGTATATATTAAAATTCAGTGCTGAAGATATGGAAGGGGTTCTGGGAGATATTGATGAAGAACCGACAAGAACTAAAGAAAGCCAGAGCTGATCTAACTAATGAGGAAATGGAACTGATAATCAAGTTTCCCAAACCTACTCAAAGAAGACTTGCATTAAATCCTCAGTTGTACGAGCTGTTCAAGAAGATGCCCATAACTGAAGAAGAAACTAGAGAAGAAGCCTTGGACAAATTATTATGGACAAAGAAACTTTTTCTTCACTACTTGAAGAAACTGAGCAAATGGGAAAAAGATGGTACCATAAAAACAACTGAAGAAAATGCTAAGGAAACTAAGTTAGAATCATCTAGACAAGTTATTTAAGAACTCACAACCAATGAAGAACATAGAAGAAGCATGATAAGATTCATTATTTGTTATAAAACTAAGTTCTTTGGAAATACACCAATGGGTGTGGCATGGCAAGACTGGACAAACATCAACAACCTAGATTTGATCATTTATATCAGTCAATGAAAGAATCAAGTAAAGCCTATGACAGAATGGTTCATGAGTTAGTAAGGAAAGAAGGAAAAAGAAGTGAAGGTGGGAAATGTCAATGAGGATAAGTCAGAAAAATTAGAAATGACTTAGAATCAGTTTTTCAAAACAAGAATTGTACTCTATTACTTATTGTAACTCTAAGTATGAAATGAATAAAATCAAGTTTAATGTGTTTTGTTTGTTTTTACTTTTGTCCTTATCTTTTTGCATTACTTTTAAGGAGGGTATTGGAATCATCAAAAGGGGGAAATCATTGGATATAAAATTTAGTATTGATGATGATTCATCCTTTTGTTTAATGATTGTTTAAACCCAATTGATGAAGTGCCATAACTAGCCGTTATAGTGCAAAGCAAAAAATGTCTAGAAAATGATTTTATAGGATTTATTAGAGTCTTCTTGTTGTATAGGTTATATCAGAAAAGTACTTCAATAGATAGGATCAAAACTGAAACTGAAAAACAGTCCAAGCTAAAGGAGGTAAGTTCGATGAGGGATCAGACACAGTTGGCTTATCTTGAACTAAAGACTGAAGGCTGAGGGAACTAAATCAGTTATGAAGGTTGAGGGATCACACTCAGGTTTGAAGATTGAAGAACTGATGGTTTAAACTTGATTTATGAAGACTAAAAGCCGAGACTGCAAGGTTAGAATTCAGGTAAGTCTGTGATGGCCATAACTGACTTTATAGATCTTGATAAGATCTAAGTTATATAAGGACAATGTAAACTTAGTTAATGAGATTTTTAATGGTGTACTCTGATCTCACAAATAAAGGATCATATGAGAAACTATGAGTACTCAGTTTATGAATAAGTGTAAAAAACTTAGTTAATACTCCAAGTCAGTATAAAACTCTAAACTCAGATGAATCAGCTATACTAAAATATAAATGTTAAAGATCAAACAACTTGATTGGTTAACAATCTGTCAACTTTCAGAAAGGACACTGGCATCTGACATTTCAATGTATACTAAGCAGTACCACAAACAGCTATAAGGATTCAAATTCAAACGTTGTAAATACCCTTATAAATAGATCACTTATACTTCAAGAATAATTGTGGAGTTCTACGGATTAATTCATTAAGAAAGATCAAGATTAAAGGGGAAGAACAAGTTTTAAGAACTCATTCTATAGCATTCATTGACAGATCAAGGAAATATTCTAAGTGTTTTTAGAGCAAACAAATAATCAAGTCAAATAACACTTGAAGAAAACAGAGCTTACTGCACTTATTATACACATCAAGAAGAAAAGCTCAAACCCACAAGTTGAATCACTTTCTTGATTCAAGTCTCAACTTTGTTTATACAAAGGTTTGGACTGTGAAACACCAAGACGGTGTGAAGGACAGTTGAGGTGCAGTCAGGAGGACTGTGCTTGTGATGGAGCTGGTGAAGAAGCAATACTACCTTTCAAGGACCAGTGGATCGGACTTAGTGATACAACAATTCAACCTGTTAAGGACTAAGGCTCGAAGATTGTGAAGCTAAGGATTAGTCAATGACAACCGTTATTTATTTTGTGTCTTATAACGTTAACATAAGAACTTAGTGAATTTCCTCCATCATCATAGGAGAAGAGTGGACTGACAGGATTACACCACCTAGAACCACTATAAACTTTGTGTTATTTACTTTACGCATTTATTTACGCATTTTGGTATATGTGTTTGTGTTTGTTTACTTTATCTAGTTTTGTACAACTCAACTTTCACTAATAAACTGAAGTTGACACAGCTAGAGAACTTAATAACTAATATTACAGATAGATATTAAGATCATAAAATGCTTTAATTAATTTATTCCGTTGTATTTAGTTGATTTGTGAAAAAGTCAGTCAGACCTTTTCTCAGCTCAGTTATCTTAACTCCGTAATCTTTTAACTTACCAGTTCACTTAAAAGAAACAAAAAGTTTTAGAGGACAAGTTTATTCACCCCTATCTAAACTTTCCAGAAGCCTTACAAGGGACCAAAAGAGAGATTGACCTGCCGACGGTCGGCCCCTCAGGATGAGGCGGATCGGGAAACTCAAAATCCCCCTCTGAAAGTCTTGCCTCCTCCAAAGTCACAAGATTAACCGAATCGACCATCGGTGGGACCCGTGCGTCAGCACCATCAGGATGCTTCTTCACAAACTCAACCAACTTGGCCTCAGTATAAGGGACTTGCATGTGAAGAAACCCCTCAAAGTTGGGTCAAACAGCCTTGAGGTAGCCCACCTCGACATTTTCTATAGAGAAGGAACATGGTCACCCAGATCTCTTAGCATGCACCTCGCCAAATGGTTGAAGCCCTACTTTACACACTTCTTAGCAGCCCCGAACAAGGCATCTTTTTATTCTTGGGGACCCCTTAAAGTCCGCCACGTCTACATCTCTGGCCCACGCCATCATGTTCGGCATTTGCTCCTTCGTCGATTCAAGCTCACAGGCCATCCAATCAGCCTACTCGTGCTTTTTCTCAACTGCATCTCGGCCTTCTCCAAATCTTTGTTTAGCTGGGACATCACCTCATCGAGCTCTTTTGTTTTTTGCCCAGTAAGGGACTTCACGCTACAGAGTTCCGTCTCGGCCGTGGTTCTGGTCATCTTAGCCTCATGCTTGACTTTGTCGGCACGGTTCTCAACAACGGTGAATCAGTTCTTAGCCTCCTCAAGATCGTTGAAAACCTTCTTCGACTTCTTGTCCAACTTGGACGAATCACTCTCCCCTTTGAGAAGAGCCTTCGCACATAATTTTGCCGCAGTCATCATATGAAAAAGGAAGGCAAACAAGTCATATCGTGTTGGCACTAAAGATAAGATCAAATTAGTTCGCCAAAGATCAATGAAAGTAAAGAAAATTGTGAAAAGTTTACCTGGCTGGAAAAGATGCCCGCTAAACGGATGATATCTGTGGGATCGCAAAAAAATCATCAAGTTTGTCAAATATCGCAACTCGCTTAGCGATCCCTTCGCCAACAACCAAATTCAATGGATCTGGCTGAGCCTAGCTCATGTGCTTCAGTCGGGGTACCTCCTTGATCGGTCCTCTAACTAAGACGTGTCTTGGGGCAACAAAAGTTCTTTCTCAACCAGACCGGCCCATTCCCAGGTGAGGCCAATTCCCTAACTATGATGAAGTTTATAGAATTATAAATTGAAAGTAAAATGCGGAATTATTATTAATGAACTGAAGGTTACAAATTGGAATACAATGTAGCTGATCATGGGGTATTTATAACTACACACACCATATGAATCAGTTATAAGTAAGTTACAAATGGTTACTACAAACTATAGCTCCGTAACCTCTTTCTACATTACACTATACTAGACTACTCAGCAGGCTGTTGTCCTGGTACTGTCAGCAGGTTGCTGTGCGTTTATTAGCAGAGTGTATTAGCTGACTGCACTAAGCATTCCCTTCAGCCTCTATAATGTAACACCCCCTCAAGATGAGAGTGGTACATGAACAGCTTGCACTCAGCATTCTCTTTAGTTACTTGAACTCTGGAAGATTTGTCTAGTAGATAGGAGAAAATATGTGCATTCAAGGTGTTGGTGAGAATGTTAGCTACTCGTTCTTTTGTGTTCACTGGAAGAAGTTTAACAAGTCTTGATTTGACTTTGTCTCGCACAACATGGCAGTCAATTTCAATATGTTTAGTTCTTTCATGAAAGACTGGGTTATAAGCAATGTCCATTGCACTGGCATTGTAACAAAATAACACAGGCAACTGAGCTGGAACCTGCAAAACGTGTAGTATATAAATCAACCACTGGATTTCACAAACTGCATTTGCCATTGCCCTATACTCGGCCTCTGATGAGCATCTAGCTATGGTTGTTTGTTTCTTGGCCTTCCAAGTGAATGGAGCATCTCCTAGAAACATCATATAACCTGATACTGATCTTCTTGTTTCAGGACAACCAGCCCAATCACTGTCTGTAAAACCTTTATAAGTACAAAGTTGTTGTCTGCTAGAAATAAGATTCTATGACCAGGATTAGTCTTCAAATACCTCAGCAGCCTATAAGCTGCCTTCACATGTCTTTCAGTAGGATTTTCTAGAAATTGACTCAACTGCTAAACTGCCAAGGCAATATCTGGTCTGGTGAAGGTAAGATAGATGAGTTTGCACACTAAGGATCTGTAAGCAGTATTATCTTCCAAAATGGGTGAATCACCATGCTGTTAAGTTTTCTTAGACTCCATAGGTATCTTAGTAGGTTTGGCTCCCAAAAATTCATATTCTTCTAGGAGATTAAGGGTGTATTATCTTTGAGAGATTGATATGCCGGCAAGTGTCCTATCAGCTTTAATGCCTAGGAAATGTCTCAATTTTCCAAGATCCTTACTAGTGAATTGCTGATGTAGGGCATCATTGACCTGCTGAATTAACTTCTCATTAGGGCTTGCTGCTATGATGTCATCTACATAGACCAGCAAGGCAATAAAGGATTGTCCTGCCCCTTTTGTGAATAAATTGTGGTCATTTTTGGATTGAGCGAATCTTTAAGCCTCAAAATATTAAGTCAACTTGAAATTCCATTGTCTGCTGGCTTGCTTGAGGCCATACAATGACTTAGTAAGTCTGCAAACTTCATTTGGGTTAGTTGCTGCACAACATGGGGTAAACTACATGTATACTTCTTCATGCAGATCTCAATGTAAGAAAGCAGTGTTGACATCCATCTGATGTAAATGCCAATTATTAGCTGCTGTTGCAGGTAATGTTCTAACTGTAGTAATCATAACAACAGGAGAGAAAGTTTCTTCATAATCAATCCTATATGTTTGAGTGTTGCCTTTTGCTACTAGTCTAGCTTTATAACTCTCTACTGAACCATCGGGGTTGTATTTGATTCTGTATACCCATTTGCACCCAATGGGTTTCTTGCCTAGGGGCAGATCAACTATTTCTCATAGATGAGTCTTTTGTAGAGCTTCAATCTCTTTTTGCATTGATTTTTCCATTCAACATGCTTGATGGCTTGATTGTAAGTATTAGGTTCTTTAACAACATCAATAGCATTAATGATTCTTCCATAATCTGCTGAGAGATTATCCAGGCTCATTACTGCACTCAACAGGTGTGGACTCTGCTGAATAGTATGAGCACCCCCTTGATAAAAGGTTGGTGATTTCCATCTTCTTGTGGACCTTTTTAAATGTGTGGGTTCAGGTGCCTGATTAACTGATGCATGCTCTTCATTGGATGCCTCAGCTGCATTTGATCTTGTGTCTGGCTGGTCTGCTGAGTCATTCAGTAGATCATCAAAACTGTCCATTATTGGCAATGGAACGGGCATGTCAGCAAGATATCTTGCCCTTCCTAAGTGCCTAATTAAGTTTTAAAATCAGTCCTTTTAAAAAAAATACCGAAATTTCTAAAGTTGTATTTATGGCCCCTTTTACACCGAAAGAATCACCAGCATTCTCTTCTTCTTCTTTTATATGAGTCATTCTGTTTAATCCTAAAGGCTACATATTGTAAAAGCTTAAAATCACATG
Source organism: Gentiana macrophylla (assembly GCA_026214975.1). Lineage (NCBI taxonomy): Eukaryota > Viridiplantae > Streptophyta > Magnoliopsida > Gentianales > Gentianaceae > Gentiana > Gentiana macrophylla. The sequence goes on from CM047807.1 coordinate 69,919,966, forward strand.
GAACCACTATAAATTTGTGTAATTTTCTTACTGAAATTATTTCCAGTACTTAGTTTATCTTATTTGCTTACTTTACTACACGTTAGCATTACACTAGTCAATCAGCAAACACAACCGCTGCTGATTACTTTACACCAACCATACATAAGAGAGATCAACAAGTTTTTATAAATGCTTAAAATCAACCGCTGCATATAACTCAGCATGAGTATCGTTAGCCGGCTATACCTTAATTAGCAGAATTATGTAAATCTTATATAGAAAACGTTTTTAACGGACAACTTTATTCACTCTAAACTTGTCTATAGTCTTTCAAAATGGACCAACAATTGGTATCAGGGCATAACCTCAGTTCAGAGGAGATCCACTGCTGACTCTCTAATATAAGTTCTTTTCTCTTTTGTTGTTCTTCTTGAAATTGTTCTTAAAAATATATTTTCAAAGATTTTCAAATCTTACATCATGAGTGCACAAAGTCGCCTTGGTAAGATATTTAGTTGGTCCATGATGATATTTGATGAATACAAAAGGAAATTGCAGGCATATGTTGCTAAAACACATGAAAGATTGCTTGAAGTACTTACTGAAGATTCAATCATTAAACCAGCAATCACAAGCAACAGATTAATCATTCAGTTTGATAGCTTGGAGACTACTGAAAGTGTTGTTAAATATGAGATTCATCAGATTCTACCAAGAAGGTATTCACCTGAAAATGATGAAAACATAGAACAAATTATCTTGTTCAGAATTGTAATATTCAGATTTTCGAAAAAAAGGCAGACGTGTCATTTTTGCGAGAACGATATATTATATAAATATATTTTTGGCTTATATATATATATATATATATATTTTTAACAGCCAAGGATTCTCATAAATCAGCAAGATGCTAAAAAAGGTTACAAACTTTGTGTTCATATCATGATTATCATCACCGATCCAAAGCAAAAAATAAAAATAAATGAAGAAAACTACATCCGGTCACAAGCATAGGAGGCTGCATTTTCACACCAAAGAGAGTCATTTTCCAAAAGCATTTCAATCGGCAACAGACACCAATCCAACGCCCATAATTATGTTGCTGCAATCATCGGATTTGCCTTCCATACTTCCCATTCCAGCTTCCGGAGACACTTAGAATTTGATAGCCATGAAAAGGATAATCTATGTACTTCTCTAAAAATCAGTTCTGGATTTAAAACGTGACAATGGAAAATGACCTTGTTTCTATGAATCCAAATTACCCACGCCGTAACACCAACTATAGCCGACCATAAGCATGAGGCCAAATACGATGCATTTCCAGCTTTCATATTGCAAAAGTCGCTAAACGAGAAAGCATTTATATATATATATATGGGATTTTGGACACAAAATGGGTAATTAAGGAAAATAATAGGTTATTAATTTTGGGAATGCTTATTTATGGAAAAATAAACCCCAATTAATCATATAACCTATCAGTTGACGAAATTGGTTTTTTACGCTCTCTGAAGAACACGCTGAGAGCATTAGAGAATGCAAGGGAAAACTCTACAATTTCTCAGGGAGTTCTTTTTGGTTTTCAGAAAGGATTGGAGAAACAGAATTAGCAGGAAAAGAGGATAGTTTTAATAGAAAAAGTTTGGAGTCTCTCAAAGGTATGAGATTTATCCCTTTTGGTTTGGAAGCTTGTGATCATCAATTAATCTAAGTGTGATTGTGATCAAATAGGTTTTGAGTGAAATCTTGGAAGTGCTGCGGTTTTTCTGAAGGTTTGGGTTGGAATTGCTTGCTAATAAAGTAAGAGACTCTTCCTAATGAGTAATTATGGTTTTAAAGTGTTTAGGTTGAGGTTAGAGTTGAACTATAGTATGAATTCATGTTTATGTGTTGTTGATATGTTATGTTATGCTATAGTATGTTTAGGACATGTTTTTTTGCTGTTTTTCTGTGTATTTTGATGTTGAATAGGTTGGGCACGAGATAGAAATCGTTTAATAGTGAAAAAGAATGTGTTAGGGTTGATTCTGATCAAATGCGTGCGCATTGCCGGATCAAGATCATCATGAATCTATCATCACGCGGAATACGTGCACATTTGCGGGCAATGCGTGTGCATTTCGATGGCAGAAGCTTCATTTTTTCCCAATGTGTGCGCATTGCTCTGAATGTGTGCGCAATGAGTCATGTTTTTTTTGAAAATTTGAGTTTAAGTCTCGAATCTAATTTTAAATGTTATTTCTTCATCTAATAACGCTAAATGACCATTAACAAGCCATGATTAAGCTTATGATACGTTTAGTTCCGGCACCGAATGAATGCTTCCAGAAAAGTTAATGTTCGGGACTGTCAGAAGAGGATGATTGGCTTGTGCTTTGATGAATTAGTATTCGTCAATATATGTGTATGTGCTAGACTGTGTCCGTGTCTAGTGATCTAAGTAAGAGAGTATGAGTTGTGAGGGAGCTTACTTGAAAATACTTAGGTGGCTAGCTAATAATTAATAACAAACGTACGTGTGTAGTTACAAGACTAAACATCATGTCATTCTTGGAAGGACACAAGTCCATATCATGATGTGTGGCAGTTCTGAAGGCAAACAACTCCATAAGTCTACCAGAATAGACTCCATGCGCGGAGGGACTTCGCTGAACGTGTAGACTATCGGAGTCTACCATAATAAACCTCTGTGGTTATTGATGTGATCCACCAATATGTTGCACCTACTCCATGTGAGTTACACCATGCTTAGGTCCCTTGAATGCTGATGTAACAAAGATAAGCTAAGTTAGAAACCAATAGTCAGAACATATTGATGAGCAAGAAGTGAACCCTAGACTTGCGTCGGTCACATAAAGATAACTTAATTAATTATATGAACCTCTTCTTTGTAAAGTTTAATTATTCATTAGCTTCTCACTCTTGCTAAGTACCTGCGTACTTACCTCTTTTGCATGTTTCTTTTGTATGCATTGTGGGGTGAGAAGATGAACAGGTTGTACATGAGTTCGATGACGAGGGTATGTGATGGATGATGCTTTGATGATGAGTCCAGTTTTCTTTATTTCTTGTTGCACTAGACTTTGTTGCTTTCCCTTCTTCAGACAAATGTTGTTCTTTTATTTCTAGACTTTTGTAAGGAAGTTTGTATTTCTTTTTAAGACAAGTTTATTTGGGACATCGTACTTTGTTTTGGTTTTTCGTTGATGTAAGGCTACCTTTCTATCTTTAGTATGTTGAGTTCTTTTCATAGTAGCATTTATGGTGTTTTCCTAGTCTTTTTAGATTTCATTTTGCTAAACTTAATAGAACGTAGTAGAGGCTTACGTGTAATATTGGACTTATCTAATATTATATGTGCCGAGCGTTTCGTTTCCGGACAAGGACTCGGTATCCGGGAGCTGGGTGTTACAATTGGTATCAGAGCGAAGCGTCCTTTAGGCTTCCTTTCTTTTAATATAAGATTTCTTTAGATATCTTAGTAAAGTTCTGATCTTTCTGTGATCTTTCAGGATGGTAACAACTAGAACAGAGTCTGATACTAGTGGTTAGCGGCGGGTTTGTGTGACCGAATCCTTCACCTCATCAGAACCACAATCCACGACCTCATCAAAGCCCAACCATGACCGCAGTTTCATCAGGAGCCACGGTATAACTACATCTCATGCAGGTTCTGGGGAGGAACCCCTACGTGTCAACATAGTAGGTGAGTTTCCACCAGTGTATGCACCACCGGTGACCTACATCTTCCCTCCACCTCCACCGGTAAGTCATCTTTCTCCTTCAGTGTTCCATCACTATCAACAGACCTTTTATCCTCCACCAGTAGGTCACACCCATCAACCTGCTATACCACTTTCACCACATTTCGATCACCAGCAAGGTGTTGGCTACACACCATATAGGTTTCACCAGCCCTATCACACCCCACAACACCATCAAATATACCACCCTTATCAAACCGAGCCAAAAATTATCCCTTCTCAAAAGCCTCAACCACCACCATACCTACAACAGCAGCCTTACCCACAACAAGCACCTTCAATACCACAAGCACATCTATGATACCCACCAGTTTACCCATAAGTCTACCCACTTGTTGCCTCCAATTAAACCACCACCAGCTCAAGACAAGCTCCACCGGTCGACTGGTATACCAAGTTGAAGAGAAACAGGGTTCAAGACTTCTTTGGGGACGTAGAGCCGGCGAAGGCAGAGACATGGATCATGAGCTTTGAGAAGGCTTGTAAGAACATGAACATTCCTGAATATGAAATGGCACAACTAGCAATGGGTTTTCTACTTGGCACGACGGAGAGTTGGATAGATGCTATAGAAAGTAGCAATGGAAATATAACGTATTAGGAAGAGTTTAAGAGTTTTATTTACAATGAATACTCCCCAGCTACGGTGCAAGCGGACAAAGTGAGTAAGTTTCTGAGCCACAAGCAGGGCCTTTACATGACAGTCTCACATTACACCAATAAGTTCAATGAGTTGGGTAGGTTCTACCCAGAGATTATGAGGGTTGAAGAGAGGAAGATGGCTTTGTATAAGAATGGTTTATCACAGGAAATACAAGCCGGCAAGTTGGGATTTACACCAAGGACCATGGCGGAGATGCTAAACAATACTTTGGAAGTTGAGACGTTTAAGAACAAACCATCAATAGCTGTTGAAGTTAGAAGACCCATCGAGAGCAGTCAAGATGACAATGAAGCAGCGTCTCAAGAGGTGAAGAAGATTTCAGCACCACTGGCAACCACAACATCAAGTTTACCGAGTTGCCCAAAATGCAAAAAGAACCATTCCTGGGAATGTCTGGCAGATACAAATGGATGTTACTTTGGTGGAGATACGGGTTACATTGCAAGATCTTGCCCTTCAAGGAAGTCCATCAGAAATCAGAGAGACAAGCAGAGAAGTACAAGCCGACCAACAAGAGTGTTTGCTTTGGATGCAGCCATACCAGGTACCTTTTAGTTTGTTTATTTTCTTAAATACCTTATGACATGAATTAGTTTCACATTGTAATTGTAATTAAGCGAATGAACTAATTTTAGATACATTAATGATGATGACAGATTATGTCACCTAATTAATCCGGGCCTGAATGACTCCAATGATGAGTACCCAAAACTGTAATGCCTTAAGAACGTGTTGTAGATTTTAAGATTTACGGCTGAGTCTAAGAACTTTTCTTAGATTGCTTACGTATCTTGTATTTGTCCAGGAATCAAGCCTTACGTAGTTCCTGGAACATGGTATTTATAATGATAATGCATGCCCTAACCCTAATATTAGGTCGGTCCAGGTTATTGTCATATTTAACCTTCAGGGCCTTGCCCCTTGCCCAAGTTATCATACTGATAGTGGGTCTTCGTAGCTGGTACGGACTCTTTCCTCTACGCCGCATTATCCGACTTACGGTGGTCGAGCGGGGACCCTCGTCCTACACTGCTTAAAAGTCGTCCGTCGTTACTTCGACATGCACACTTCGATACTTACTCATATTGTGGGGACCAACTGTTATACGACACGTGGAGAGGTGAAACCCGGTATCGTTAAACCCGGTATCATCAATTAACAATGGATAACTTAGCTATGTCAGCCTTAATTAATACATGAATGTCAAAAAATGGTTAAAGGTAAAAAATTTATATAACCAATGTATGCAAAGTACAAGAGATTACATCCTAATCAAAAATTAGAACTAAACTAACACCTACACTAGTGTTGAAAAGAGGTTAGATTTGTTGATTCCATGCTACATAAGACCCCTGAGGTTATATGCAACAAGAAACAACAGCCACTAAACACATAACAACACCCAATAACTGTCAAAAGGGGTCATGTGGAGCATAACTCACAAAGCATATCCCAAGGTGTGTAGAGAAACAAAATAATCTCATACATCCACCAACAAAACCTACTAGAAATCACAAAAGATATACAAAACCTAAACATTAAGGTGTAAAAGTGTACAAGGGGAATGCAGCCTGCATTATGTAAAACATATGTGTTTTAATGCAAAACAACACATCATCAATCTTCATAGGTATTCCCTCAAACCTCTGTATGTTTCTCATGTACCAAATCCAGTAAACAACCACAGAAACAGAGGCACATCTAGCCACATTTGCATGAGATGTTCCCCTGAATTTCCTCTTCATCCATCTGAGAGCAGCAATTATAGTTTCCAGTCTTCTATTGATACCTAGACACAACCTAACCTTGCCCCAAATCATACAGGAGATTGGACACTGGAAATACAGATGAGAGGCAGATTCATTCACCAATCCACACAAGGAGCAGAGTTTGTCTTCAAAATGAATCCTATCAGTAGTAAGCATAGCATGTTTCATGGCCATCCACAACAAAGACCAGTGTTTTGGGGTGGCTCTAGGGTTCCAGACAAGTCTGTACCACCAAACCTTGGGACTTTGGTGCCTAAAGAAATCATAAGCTTTAGTAGGAGATAATTTGGGACCAATGGACCAGGATTTCAACACAGAATGGTAGCACCAGCAGAACCAGCATAATTCAAGATCATATCCCTAATTCTGAAGACAATTTTGATTAAAGTAGAATAAGTAGACTTGTAAGGATAAGACCACAGATCTGCATTCTTTAAGTACTCAGCATTGATCCATTTCACCCAAAGGCAGTCTTTCTTACATTGGAAGTTCCACAAGATCCTACACAAAAGAGCAAGATTCCAAGCTTCCAACTGAAAAATTCCTAAACCACCCTCAGATTTTGGCAAACAAACTTTCTTCCAGCCAACAATTGATTTCCTGTTAGAGACACAGGATCCCCCCCCACAAAAACCTCCTACATAATTGATCCATTTTAAGCTTAACACTTCCAATGATAGGGTAAATACCTAGCCAAAAATAGTACACACCTTGAATGACAGATTTCACCAGCTGTAACCTACCAGCATAAGACAAGGTGGCACCCTTCCAAATACAAAAGTAATTCCTCAAAGTAGTGAATAAGGTATTATAATGCACCACATTTAACCTAACAAAGACACAAGGGAATGCCAAGATACCTAACAGCATCACACCTTCTTTCAAACCGTAGATGTCTAATAAAACACGCTTGTTATACTCATCCACCCAAAGACAGAAAATTTCAGACTTATGCAAATTAACAACCAAGCCGTAACACATACCAAAATCAGTAAGACAATTCATCATTAAGAGACAGATATAGGATCTCCTCTAGTGAAGAGCATCAAGTCATCTGCAAAGGCAAGATGATTAATCTTCAAATTCCTCGCATCCATTGTGAAAGTTAAACTCTGAATCCTCCTCCAGAATTCTAAGCATTCTTGAGAAGTATTCCATACCAAGAACAAAGAGGAAAGGAGAGAGAGGATCATCTTGTCTCAGGCCCCTTTTCCCAGGGAAAAACCCCTTGAGCTCACCATTAATAGACAGGGAGAAGGATGTAGTTGTAACACACAAAGATGATCCACTTGACAAACTGTCAGAAAACCAAATCATTTCAAAACAAACCTCCAAGAAGGACCAATGCACTCAATGAAAGGCCTTTTAATATCCACCTTTATCATACATCTAGGGGACCCCGCAACCCCATACTTCCCGATCAACTCTTGGCACAAGAAAATGTTGTCGACATGGCCCTACCATCAACAAAACCAGCTTTGGCATTCATCAATAAGATCAGGCAGACAAGAATACAGTCTAATAGCCAAAATCTTAGATATAACTTTGTAAGTAGTATTATAATAGGAGATAGGCCTGTAGTCACCAATGTATAAAGATGAGTAGACTTAGGAATCAAAGCAATGATAGCATGATTAACTTGATTCAAAATAGCATCATTAGTAAAGAATTCCAAGACAAAGACATTAGTGAAATCACCTCAACAATATCCCAAGATTTCTTAAAAAGCCACAGAATACCCATCGTGGACCGTGTGCTTTATTGTCCGAGAAAGAAAAGAGAGCTTTCTTTACCTCCAAGGCAAAGGACATCCACCAAATAGATTATCCAACTGAGCCCTAGAAATAGTAGGGCAAAGACTAACAACATCTTCATCAATAGGAGCTGCCAAAGCCTCAGTACCCAATAAGTCAGTGTAAAAACTAACAAAAGAATCACCAATCTGATCATAAGAAGTAGTGAAAGAACTGTCAGCAAGTTGTATGGATGAGATATGATTCCTAACATTATTCCTCTTCACCATAGAGTGAAAGAACTTGGACCCCCTATCACTTAGCTTCACATATTGCCCCTTAGCTTTCTGAGAAAGAAAACTGGATTCTGCCCTTTCCAAAGTAGAACAGATCCTTTTCTGATCCCCAATTTGAGATAACAAAGCCTCAGTAGGTCCCAGGTTGTATAAAGTTTGCAATTCCCCAAGCACCTTCTGAGCATTTTCAGACTTAACAGATATATGAGGCTTACGTGTAGTAGAGGAGTTTTAGCTTAGCTCGATACAACGTAGCAAAGACTTACGTGTAATATTGGATTTATTTAATATTATACGTGCCGAGCGTTTCGTTTCCGGATAAGGATTCGGTATCCGAGAACGGGACGTTACAAGAATAGAAGAATAAAAAACACAAGATGGCTGAAGACTTACAAATGACGAAGGCAAGAAAGTTCAAATCATTGAAGAATCCGAAAGTGAATCAACAATACGAAGCCTTTAGCATTAAATAATTGAAGAATCGTAGAAGTGAATCAAATTTATTCTGTTTCGCATTTTTTCTGAGATTGTGAAAATAGTTAAACTTCTCTCCCTTTCCGTCTCCGATACCATTCAGGGCGGTGGTGAGATGACAGGTGTGTGCTCAAATGGAACCACATTTGTATATTACATCATGGAAAATTTTATGGTGGTGAATGATCATCAAAATCAATCTTGAATTCAATGGTTAAAAATTAATAAACATGATTACAATCACACATATGATGATATGTGTATGTCCATCGAGTTTGGTAGTAATTGACCTATCATATATTTAACGTGTATTATATGCAATTGACATTCACATATTTTGTGTGTATTTATGTATTTGTAAAATATATGTGCTCTAATTGAGGCATGGTAAATTTTATGCAGAATTATGGATAAATACGGTTTTTGGAATATTTGAGTAACATGACAGCTCAATATTCTTTATAGGAAGAAAGACAACTCGCATAATTTTTATAGCCCTATAGAAAAAACTCAAAAAAATAAAAATACATAAAAATATATAATATTAAAAAAATCCGATGCATGAATTGCTCCAGTTCTTTTTTATTTTATTTTTTTTCTCTTTCCTTCTCGATTTTCATGCACTCAAATCTTTTGATTTAGATCTCAAACGTTATGAAAATTTCACAGAATTTTTTATTTTTTGATGTTCTTCCTTTTGAGACATTGTTCGATATAATTACATCGTTTTCATAAGATTTACTGTCGAAATTCATTCAGTGAATATCGACAGCGAATTTCGAACAATAGTGAAATTCGACCATGGATTTTCTGAAATCACGTCGGAATATGTTGAATGTGGTCTCAAAATAAAGTGCATGTAAAAATATGAAATTTGATGAAAGAATTTTCAAATTTAAAGTTCTAGATTGAGATATATGAGTGTTCAGAAAAGATGGATAAGAGAGAAAGTGTGTTGTTTTTTTTTTATGGGAAAAAAGGCGCCAGAAAATTAAATAAATAAAAGTAGTTTTGTCATTTCTGCAAATGTTTCAAAAAGCTATAATTCTTCTTAATTGATGAAATGTTTGTGTCATTCTTTCCATTTCCCCCTTTTTTTTTTATAAGTGGTGTAGCATAATAATCTATGTTGCACAGCACACGACACGAACACTTTATTACAGATACGGATAATTCTAAAATTTAAAAACACGACACGCCACCGACATTATATATATATATATATATATATATATATATATATATATATATATATATATATATAATTCAAATCATCAAAAAAATATTCCTAAACATCCTAAAAAAACTAGATAAAATAAGATATGTATTACATAAAGTTTATGAATATCTAGAATAGATATTCGACCTTTATACGTTACCAAAAGAAATTGTGATTAACTTTCAAAAAATTACAAATTGTAAAAATGATTGTTTATCAACAAAAAAACATATAAACATGATACGACATATTATTTATTTAATTATTATAGAAATGAAAATCGTGTATTTTAAAGTTTCCATTAAAGAAAACTTAAATAAAGAAAAAAAATTTAAAAATTGGGTTCAGAGTGCCGGGGAGTGTCGGTGCCGTGTCGGGGATTGTCGATAATGTGTCGGAAGCATGTCGGATATTTAAATTTAAAATAATATTAATTTAATCAGTCGACACGTGAAACACGGTGTCGGAGCGTGTCGGAACGTGTCGCGTCGTGTGTTATATCAGATACAACGCACGCGACCAGATTGAAGTGTCGGCACATCATAGATAATAATCAATTCCTACTCAAACATAAAATATGCTACGAGAGGTTGTTGAGTGCGATAAGGATAAAGATGTATGGTGACCCACATGTCGCCTGATAAACCATTTTCCTAGAAACATGTAGTTAACATTATTATTATTCTTTTTTTTTTTTCTTTAAAACAACTTTATTTTATTAATAGAAGAAATAAAGTCTACTACAAAAGTTTCATTATATCCCTACTACTCACCTAAGTTTTACGTGATAGATAGAACATCTACCACGAATTCCCTTAAACCCAATGCATACAAACCCAGTGTAGGAAAATCTTTGTTCCTGAATATAATAAAGGGAACTTTAAAAGCACCACAATAAATTTATCATTGCCTATAAAGGCACCACACTTTATGAATATTTTTAAAAATAATATATTTTCATATAAATAAAAATCTTAATACATAGCATTTTTTTCCCACTTGTACCCCTTAAATATATGTTTTTTCACACTGATTTTGTCCGAATGTCAGACAGAATGTTAAAAGTATTCTTGACTCAATTTTTGTCAGAAAATCTTTCTGACCGGTATTGAGTATGGAAAACATTCAAAGATGTGACTCGAATTAAATCAGAATAATCATCATTTTCTGTTTCAAAGTGTGTCAAATAATTTGCAAAACTCGTTGATTCTGGCCGATTTTCAGACAGAAAGTTAAAAGTTTTCTTGACTCAATTTTAGTCAGAAAATCTTTCTGACCGGTTTTGTGTATGGAAAACATTTAATTATGACTCGAATTGAATCAGAATAATCATCGTTTTCTGACTCGAATTGGGTTAGAATAATTTGCTGTGTGAAAAGATATTTCCTTTTTAAACCTTATTGTGGTGCCTCGAGTAGATTTGGTATGATGTCATATAATAAATATGTTTTAGAAAGTTTGTAAAAATGCATAACTTGTACTTTCGAATATACTACCTCCGTCCCAAAATGTAAGTCATTTTAGCTTTTTTGTTTTGTCCCAAAATGTAAATCCATTTACAAAACCAATAAAGCATTTATTGCATCTTTCTTCTTCTACCCTTTATTTATTATATACTCAACCACTTTTTACTACTTCACATTAATACCAATGAAAGGTCATTTTAGTATTTTTAATCAAAATTAATGACAAATAACAAATTTAACTAAGTTTTCTTAATATGTGTGAAAAAGCCTAAAAAGACTTATATTTTGAGACGAATGTAGTATTATATACCTTCTAACTATCTTATTTAATAGCTAAAATTTGTTTTTTTGTAAGCATATTATTCAAAATTTATTGAATAATTAATGAAACAAACAGAAAACAAGAAATAATATTATATAATTGTTATTTTAATATTTTTGAAGAGTAGTGATAGTGACATAACAAAATTACCACAACATTATGCACAACACACTTTGGAACAATTGATTATGATGTCAGACATATTGAACCACATGGGTTTCATAAAAATCAATGATTTAAAAGTGCGTTGTGGTATTTATTATGCATGTTTTATCGTCGTACAAATATTTCTCTATCTTGAAATGACTCAAAATAATATTTAATCGTTTGTTGTGGTACCACGACGATAATATCACAACAAACGACACATAACACAATTATGTATCATTGATTCATTTGATTGTGGTAGACCAATATGATGATGATAGATCATAAATCGTGATCAACGATTTAGATGTGTTGTGTCATACGCTATGACACAAACGTAATAATAGTTTATTTATTTAAAATGAGTGAGTGATGAAACATTAAAGCAATGATGCATGCACAACAAAAATTAAACAACGAATATGAAGATACGGGGTTTCACCCTTCCACGTGTCGTCTAACGGTTGGTCCCCACGATATGAATAAGTATCAAAGTGCGCATTTCGATGCCCAGACTCGGGGCTACGATGATCGACATCTAAGCAGTGTAGGACGAGAGTCCCAGCTCGACCACCATAAGTCGGTTAAGTCGACATAGAGAATAGATTCCGCACCAGCTACGAAGACCCATTATCAGCATGGTAACTTGGGCAAGGGGCAAGGCCCAAGAAGGTTAAATATGACAATAGCCTAAGCCGACCTAATAGGAAGGTTAGGGCATGCATTATCATTATAAATACCATGTTCCAGGAACTACGAAAGGCTTGATTCCTGCACAAATACAGGATACGTAGGCAATCTAAGACAATTTCTTAGACTCAGCCGCAAATCTTAAAATCTACAAACACGTTCTTAAGCCATTAGGGTTTTGAGTATTCATCATTAGATTCATTCAGGCCCGGATTAGTTAGGTGACATAATATGTCGTCGTCATTGGCGCTAGAAGGAGGGCCTTCTACTGTTGAATACACCAAGATCACGATGCCTCCCGAGGATAAGAACGTCAAGAAAACTAATTCCAAAACCATGGACCAACAGGGTTCGCAGATCAATGAGCAAGTGGATCTAGATACGCAAGAGGCAAGGGATCCGTTGTTGGATCCTATCCATGAAGATCCCCCAAAGGAGAAACAAGGCCTCGCTCCGGAACATCAGGTTATCGTAGATCAATTGGCAACAGTTGATCGCGAATTGATGGCCAGAATCATAGTGGAGGCTTTCATGGCTCAGATCGTGAGAATAGCGGGAAGAAAGACGCCGCAGAAAATGTCAAACAAGTCCCTAGGGAAGAAATCAGTTGGTCGTCCAGCTCTGTGGATAAAAAGAGACGTGAAATTCAGGAGAAACATCAAAGGTTTGATGAGGATAGCACTAGGCAGGAGCGGGACATTATTTTGGGCAAAAAATTCGGTCTCGCTGTGGTTGGAATCGCCCTTCACAATGGAAATTGAAGATTTTCCCAAACCCAAGGCCCTTGTTTGGTTTGGGACTAGGTTGATCCATTTGGATCCCAAACCAATATTTTATTCACCCCACTAACTTATTTATTATTATTTTATTAATTCTATTATTTTATTATAAATTCTTTCATCAATCAATCAACATCAACAAATAAAATAATATTAATCCATCACTTTATACACTCATTACACTATTTAACCATTACTTTTTCAATATAATATTTCAAATCAACAATCATTACTTTAACTACACAAAATCCAATAAAACTTTTCAACTTTATCATCATTACTTCACTATATTTTATAATTTTTTCTCTTTCTTGGATCCAAATGGATCCAGTCAGTCGAAACCAAACGGAGCAAGGGGTTTAAAATACCAAAGATAGAACCTTATGATGGCACTACCGATCCAGAAGACCACCTACACAGGTATCTATCTCAGATGAGGTTGGACGGCGCACATGATTCAATGCGATGTCGGGCCTTCGAGACATTGCTCGTCGGTCGAGCCAGAGAATGGTTCACCAAGATACGACCATGTTTGATCTCAAGTTTTGCTATGTTAGCTCACAAATTTTGAGATGCGTTTATCGTAAATAAAAAGTTTCATCTAAGCGCTACGCACCTCATGAATATGAAGCAACAAAAAGATGAAACTGTGATAAATTATTTGAAGAGATATAATCTTGAGGCCATGCAGTCAAGGATGCAGATGATCGACTTCTGATTACGTCGTTTGTGGGAGGGCTGCTTAATACAAGGTTATATATGAAGTTGAGCAGAGATGTCCCTCGTACCATGGATGAATGTGTTAATGTGGTGCATAGGTTCTGTCAAGGGGAAGAGGCAGTGCATAGGCACACCCAAACCGACTTGATGGATTCAAAGAATGACACTCGCGGACCAAATAAGAATCAATCCAAAGGGCAGAGCACCGAAGGAAAGTCGACAGTCTGGGAACGTATCACAGCACCCATCTCGGACCGTTTGGGAAAGAAATGTGCCCTACTTAGGATGTAATATCGCCGGATGGATCAAAGATCCACCCGATTACGCAACGGAAAGTACAAGATCTAGATCTAAACAATCAAAATACATAAATAATAAATCTAACCTACGAGGGGGTTAGATTGCTTATCAGTTTATGGTGAATAAACTCCAAGAACAATCTTCAATCCAAGATCCAAGCTAGATGAGAAGCCACAGTCTTCCAACGTGTGTCTCCAAGCACCACCAGGTGGATGGTGTTTCAAGCCGCCGGACCTCTGATGTACGGTCCAAGTAATAAAATACTTGATACCTAAATAACCAACTAGCAAGAGAACTAGGTTCAATCGTAGTATAGCTAGATAGAGTCGAGGTCAATCCCACAGAGACTCTGCTTAAACAAGTACAACGTTATTAAACTAAAAATAGATTAAAAGCGGTCTCCGACCAACAATAACATAGAAATAAAGGTTGACACGATAGAAAACACAAAGACTAACAATACGACACAAATACTAAAACACTTATTTTTATGGTTTTATAAGACTCTAACAAACGGTATTGATTACGCTAGTAATTACTCCCCCATATGTGTATATCTAAGCCGAGACAGAAAAGACATTAAGGTTGATTATATTCGCTCACGGAGCCATCCCTAAACTGGATCTAATTCGTGAATGATAGAAGATCCTTATGCTTAATTACGAATCCTTCCTTGGGCGAGATAGAACATCATATAACAAGCATGCTATACTAAACTAGGGATGCCGATCTAAAATCGTCACCTCGTCTAGGCAACCACCGTGGACGGGTTGGCACACGTCCTAAACGATCGGCTAATCTTATGTCCTATTTAACATGGCAATTTTCATAATATATCATATCAATTTACGGGAACGATGTAACAAATTGGCCAGATCCATTAATGTATATGAAAAACAGAAAGCACGACGTAGCCGAAGTCGTTCACAGAAAATTACTAGAATCTTGATGGCTAGATCTAACCATATAGACCATGGTAGATCTAGACCGGTGACTCTAGAATTTGCTCGTAAAACGCCTTCGTACGGCTTAGATCTACATGAATATGGGTTTGTTAATTAACTACATCACGAAATCAATACGCAAACGACTACTCCATAATGAAATAAAATAGATCTACGAATAAAAATGACATATTTGGATAGGCATTACCCTCGTAGACGGAGGGTCCTCCGATCCTTCAATGCAATCTCTAATCGATGAATCCATCGCCTCCGTGATGTAGAAACATAATATAAAATAAGAAGAACTATATTGATAAACTAAAAGTATTGTAATATTGTGTTTCTAGAGTGTATAGAGTGTCTCAAATGAAATTCATATAGCACTATTTATAGGGGTTCAAGCTAATTAAAAAATATATTTCAAAATATCAAAACAATAAGAGATAACTCTCGGCCGATCTCCCGACAAAAGAAATTTTCGCCCCAAGCAAGAGATAGGGCCGCCGTATTTTTTGTTGGAGAGCTTCGGATTGGCTCGCCGGCTCTTGTTATGCCTTACTCCTCTTTCCGTGCTTATCCGATCTTTATCTTTAATGCATCTGGATTTACTTGGATTAATCTTGTAATTTAATTTATCCAATTGCATTTATCCTCCAAAAATCATCTCAATCTGTAAAATAAATGTTTATCGCAAAATAAATCATATTTAAATAAAAACGGATAAATACCAAATTACATAATAAAAACGGATAAATACAAAATTATATTTTATTAATCACATCACATTAAATAATAAATATAAACATGTGATTTATCATAAAATATATATTATTAATCCCGATTTAAGGACAATGTTGATGACTTTTACGGATATAATTTGACCGTCATCAACTATCCCCCACTTAGACTTTGATCGTCCCGAACAAAGCATCAATAAGTCATTCCCCAAGACAACAATTTCCATGTTCAAATCATACTTACACAAGAAACTCGAGTCAACTCATACCATTCATGCTCATAAGGTATCCATTATTCACTACTCGTTATGAATCGAAGTGATATGTGCATGTGCATTTGGTTTTATATATTCGTGGCAAGATTAAAGTTTATGTTAACTTCACAGTCTTAACCTACCAACATCAGCATTCCTACTTCTTAAGCCTCGCAATGGTCAATGTCATTGTGCAATAAGCAAGAGCGTCATCCACAAGGTTTTTTTTTGGACTTGGAGACCGAGAAAATACTCAAAGCCTATTAAAAATTTGAATTTTTTACATTTTTATAGTTTCAAACTTTACCATTTCTCAAGAAAGAAACTTTCTTTAAAAGGTAAAATATGCATTGCAAGAATCCTTCTCTCACGGATTAGTGGAAGCATTGAATATTACCACAAGTGCGGGGCAACTTTGGTATGTTACTACAAGCCCAGTGTTTAACTCATTGTCAAAACACAGATAATTCTCAAGCTTATTACTCCGCTTTGATGGCTAGAAGATAAGAATACATTAGCAGATAAATATCGACTCTAAGTCTGCATAACCAATCATCTACGCAATGTACACATAATTCTTCTCAGTTATTATAATTTGTGCAGAATTCGTCGATTCAAATTTGAGTAATCGGATAATTAATAACTACTTGCAACAGTCGGCATGAATATCCTTAAGTTTACATATGTATAAAATGATCACGTAATCATGCAACTTGGTTCCTTTCCTATCAATTCTATGTATAAGAACTCACAATTCTAAGGGTACGAGATAATTAATTTGGCATTTGTTCAAAAAAAATTCATTTTTTCACCGTTTCATTCAATTTTCAATTATAACACTTCATGGCTAAGTCTCCTATCCCCCACTTAAACTTGGCATTGTCCCCAATGACAAAGAAAAAGGAGAATTTAAGAAAAAGACTTAGCTCTGGAAACGGCTCTCCAGTAAATGCAGAATATAGTAGTAGTCCAAGAACGTCGTGGAGAAGCAAACCAAACAGAAACTACACGAAACCGTTAATAACATGTCAATAGAAGTTATAAAATAATGTGGCAGTAATTAGATATATAATATCCAAAAACAAATTAAGCCACTATATTTCATACAACCAATGACAAGGAAAACCAAAGAGTTAAAACTACAAAACTCACATGGCGGCTATCAAGGAAAAACCTTGTTTATTCCGAACATAGAATCGGAACATGGCGAGATGAAAAAAAACTATAATGAGCCTCATGCTACTTTATTCAAAGCAAAAACAAAAACAAATCTAAAAGAAAGTTTTAAGAAATAGTTCTATGGTTATAGTCGTTAGCTCATTGTACTCACATGATGGTCTAGTTGTAACTAGGATTTCTAGAGTAAGTACTTCTTCCTCCCTATCAAATTGATTCCCGAGGTAATGCTTTACTCGGTGGCCATTCACCATAAAAGTCTTTCGATCATCCAAGTGACTTACCTCTATAGCTCCGGAAGGAAATACTTTACTCACTTTATAAGGACCAAACCATCTTGATTTTAACTTGCCCGGGAAGAGTTTCCAGCGCAAATTGTAAACAAGAACCATATCACCCACCTTAAAGGTGCGGTCAAGGATCTTTTTATCATGAAATCTCTTAGTGCGCTCTTTATAGATCCAGGCATTCACGTAAGCTTCAATGCGAAACTCTTCTAGGCGAGTCAATTCCAACAATCTCTTTTCTCTGGCTAAAATTTCATCTAAATTCAACATACGAGTAGCCCATAAGGCATGGTGCTCAAGTTCAACCGGTAGATGACACGCTTTCCCAAAAACAATCTGGTACGGGGACATACCTATGGAAGTCTTATACGCCGTCCGATAAGCCCATAAAGCGTCATCTAACTTCAACGACCAATCTTTCCTTGTTGGGTTCACAGTTTTTTCCAGGATGTGCTTAATCTCTCGGTTCGTGACCTCAACTTGACCACTTGTTTGAGGATGATAAGCGGTAGCTAACTTATGTCTCACCCCATACTTGTCCATTAACTTCTCAAACGGCTTATTACAGAAATGGCTCCCATTATCACTAATGATGAAACGAGGGATTCCAAACCGCGTGAAGATATTTTTCTTTAAAAACCGCAGTACAACCTTTGCATCATTTGTAGGTGAAGCAATAGCCTCAACCCATTTAGACACATAGTCGACCGCCACCAAAATATAGCGGTTTGAAACAGGCATTTAAGTGAAAGGTCCCACAAAATCAATTCCCCGTACATCAAAGAGTTACGGTTCTAAGATACTCCTCGGTGGCATTTCATTTATCTTGAGATATTTCCGTCATTTGGCATGAATGACGGGATCTAGCATATTCGTAATGCGCGCTTTTGTAAAGATTGGGCTAGTAAAAACCACATTGGAGAACTTTAGCAGCCAGCCTTGTCCCTCCATAGTGTCCTCCTCGCTTCATAAGTATGGCAATGTTTAAGTATGTCGAGGAATTCACTCTCAGGAACACATCTTCTAAAGATGTTGTCTGAGCAACGCTTAAAAAGATAGGGTTCATCCCAATAATAGTGTTTAAGGTCCGCAAAGAACTTCTTCTTTTGCTGCTGGTTCAAGTGTGGTGGCAAATATCTCCCGGATAAATAATTCACATAATCTTTAAACCATGGTTGTTGCTTCTCAGCCTTAACAACCTCAATTCGTGAAGATATTTCAGCGCAATCACTATTCCCTAAATGGTAGAGATGGAGGATAATTGCTCGTCGGGGGGCTTTTCTAAGCAGGGTGTGAATGCCACCTCAGGCTCTTTCTCATCATTCCTAACATCTTCTATATTTTCCTCATTCTTTGGGATTAGTGTAGTAAGCTCATTTTCACTTGTAATCATTATCGCATTCACACCCCTAGGGTTCCTATCAGTGTTGCTCGGAAATCCCTCAGGAGGTCTAGTTGACAGCTGTTCAGCTAATTGTCCTATTTGATGAGAGAGATTATGGATTAAGCCTTCTTGGTTGGTGACTTTGGCATCATTATTTTGACAGTATTGGTGAAAGTTTGTAGCAAAGTCAGTAATGGAATTTTCTAATTGATTCACCGTGTCAGACATTGTGTTCCTCATCTTTTCAAGTGCAACTTCCCAACCGTAAGTTTGAGCTTGCTGAGGTACATAAGTGTTGTGTGGTTTTACCCCTTCATTCAGATCACTCCATCGGAATTCAGGTTGTTCATGATTTGGTTTGTAACCGTCATAGTGATTACCCTGTCTCCCAATGTAATTGGCTTCTTTAGTACCCGCATTCTCTAGTTGATTAATCGTTTCCGTCCCTTTTCCAGTCTCCACTCGTTGAATCCTCTTATGCATACCATCCACCTTATCATTTATGATCAATAGAGTATGTAGGATCTTATGCGATACATCCTCCTCAAATAAATTGTCAGCCATCTTCACAATTGCTATTTCACCACCTCCCCATTGGCTATTCATTGCTATTTGCTCCATCTTTCCTCGTGCCTCCTCAGGAGATAAAAGAACAAACGCTCCATTACTGGAGGCATCTACTCTTATATTCTCCATATCTCTCAATCCATGGTAAAAGGTTTGCATTAAAATCCATAGAGGGATATCATGATGAGGGCACTTCCTCATGGACTCCTTAAAACGTTCCCAAGCTTGATCAAAACTCTCCCCAGTGTTCTTTGCTTGAACCCCAAGATATCTTGGCGTAACTTAAAGGTCTTTCCTATAGGGAAGTACTTATTCATGAACTTTTGCAGCATTTCCTCCCAGGTCGTGATTGATCTAGCCTCTAAAGAGAAAAACCATTGTTTAGCTTTATCTTTCAAAGTGAAAGGGAAAAGTTTCAGCTTAATGTTATCCTCAGGAACCAGTTCTGGCTTCACGGTACTAACGATCTCTAAGAAATTCATCACGTGAATGCCAGGATCTTCATTCAGGATACCATGAAAAGTGGAATAGCTTGCCACCATTTGAATGACATTAGGTTTCGGGTGATAAACTTCAGCAGCATTTTCAGGTGCTACGATAGCAGGAATGAATTTTTGAATGGTAGGCGTTGCATAGCTTTTCAAAGTACGCCTTTCCCATGCAGCCACAGCTTGGTTAACAAAATTTGCATTATTAAAATTATTTCCATTTACCTGGTCGGCATTATTCAGTAATGCTTCCATGTCTGAATCAGATTGATCGGAATGTTGTGTTCCTTCAGATTTTTCCTCGTCTTGCTCTTCGTTTGGATCCTCAGAAATCCGGGCAGCTTGTTCTTATTATTTTATTTTCAAGATAAAAACAACAATAAACAATTAAAATCCGCCAAGGCTACTGCCTTTGGCGAGTCTCTAAAATAGACAAAAAAAAAATAACAAAAAACAATAAACAATTAGAAACTTTAAAAGATAATCCTTTAACTAGACTCAATAAATAAAAACTAAACTAAAACAGACTCAAAAAATACGAAAATTATAGAAACACGAAGAAAACACTGTATAGAACAGAACGGAGCAGAAACTGCCCAGATTTGTTCTACGACTCTTACACGTTATTTCTATGTTATAAAAACTAATTAAACAGACTTTATTCACAATATCTACGAATCTACTTTTAATAAAATAAGCTATACTCAATTTAATGACACGAGTCCCCGGCAACGGCGCCAAAAACATGATGTACGGTCCAAGTAATAAAATACTCGATACCTAAATAACAACCTAGCAAGAGAACTAGGTTCAATCGTAGTATAGCTAGATCGAGTCGAGGTCGATCCCACAGAGACTCAGCTTAAACAAGTACAACGTTATTAAACTAAAAATAGATTAAAAGCGGTGTCCGACCAACAATAACGTAGAAATAAAGGTTGACACGATAGAAAACTCAAAGACTAACAATACGACACAAACACTAAAACACTTATTTTTATGGTTTTATAAGACTCTAAAAAACGGTATTGATTACGCTAGTAGTAATTACTCCCACATATGTATCTAAGCCGAGGCAGAAAAAGACATTAAGGTTGATTATATTCAGCTCACAGGAGCCATCCCCAAACTAGATCTAATTCGTGAGCGGATAGAAGATCCTTGCTGCTTAATTACTTAATCCTTCCTTGGGCAGGATAGAACATCATATAACAAGCATGCTATACTAAACTAGGGATGCCGATCTAAAATCGTCACCTCGTCTAGGCAACCACCGTGGACGGGTTGGCACACCTCCTGAACGATCGGCTAATCTTATGTCCTATTTAACATGGCAATTTTCACAATATATCATATTAATTTACGAGAACAATGTATCAAATTGGCCAGATCTATTACAAGTATATATGAAAAACAGAAAGCACGACGTAGCCGAAGTCGTTCACAGAAAATTACTAGAATCTTGATGGCTAGATCTAACCATATAGACCGTGGTAAATCTAGACCGGTGACTCTAGAATTTTCTCGTAAAACGCCTTCGTACGGCTTAGATCTACATGAATATGGGATTGTTAATTAACTACATCACGAAATCAATACGCAAACGACTACTCCATAACGAAATAAAATAGATCTACGAATAAAAACGACATATTTGGATAGGCATTACCCTCGTAGACTGAGGGTCCTCCGATCCTTCAATGCAATCTCTAATCGATGAATCCATCGCCTCCGTGATGTAGAAACATAATATAAAATAAGAAGAACTATGTTGATAAACTAAAAGTATTGTAATATTGTGTTTCTAGAGTGTATAGAGTGTCTCAAATGTAATTCATATAGCTCTATTTATAGGGGTTCAAGCTAATTAAAAGATATATTTCAAAATATCAAAACAATAAGAGATAACTCCCTACCGATCTCCCGACAAAAGCAATTTTCGCCCCAAGCAAGAAATAGGGCCGCCGCATTTTTTGTTGGAGAGCTTCGGATTGGCTCACCGGCTCTTGTTATGCCTTACTCCTCTTTCCATGATTATCCGATCTTTATCTTTAATGCATCCGGATTTACTTGGATTAATCTTGTAATTTAATTTATCCATTTGCATTTATCCTCTAAAAATCATCTCAATCTACAAAATAAATGTTTATCCCAAAATAAATCATATTTAAATAAAAACGGATAAATACCAAATTACATAATAAAAACGGATAAATACCAAAATATATTTTATTAATCACATCACATTAAATAATAAATATAAACATGTGATTTATCATAAAATATATATTATTAATCCCGATTTAAGGACAATGTTGATGACTTTTACGGGTATAATTTGACCGTCATCAACCTCATCGATATGCTACCTTAAAAAATCCAAAGTTTTCTAAAACTCGAACCCTTAGTAAAATAGCCGAAAATTATAAGCTATTTTACTCCCAAATTTCGTGTGATGACTTGTGTTTTTAGGCTTGGGAGAACTCTCTTTATATAGGAGAGTAAACCTTGACCTCTAAGGATTAAATAATTAATGCAAAATCAATCAAAATAATCATTTTCCTTAAAAAGATAAATCTAGAATATTCCCAAATTAATAAGGATATATAAGAGATTTTCTTTTCCTTAAATTATTTAACAAATAAATAATTTAATCACATGTCTTATTATTTTTCAAGAAAACTAATTTCCCAACAATTAATATTTAATAAAATATGCGTCCACCCCAAAATAAATTAGGTCACACGCATTTTATATTAAATTGGGCCGAGTCCACAAAAAATTTAATTTTCATGTATTTAATTATCTAGTCCAACTAAACAATTAATCCACATATCTATTAAACAGTCCAATCGAACTATTTAATATTGATTGTGGTGAAACGACGAGAAACATATATGCTATATTAGGAGCCACGTCGGGACCATGGACCCATATTCAGTAGCTACAATAAATTGAATAAAATTATTCATCAGACCGAACAATAATATTCAATCTATTAATTCCGGGATTACACCACCATAAACTCGGCCCAACTCGCCGAATATAGATAACTTATACTCAACTATGAGTTGATAAGCGTCCACTGATATAATCATTACATACGGATAATCCTCCATAGATCGCTCATTTCGATTCGGGATATCTCCGTAAACCCTTCTCAAAACATCTTATCCTTATTTACCATCACTTACTAGTGATCAATTAGTTCATAACTAATATAATATGAATGGCGCCATCGATCGATTTCTAGGATTAACAAATAAGGAGGCATCTGCATTTTACTTCCCGAGGAAGGAATGGATTCCATATCTGTGATAGCACAGACTACTCACTCATCCCGAATAGAGCCAACGAAGTGTTGGACCACATCTTTGTGAAGTGATCCTTACTAACACATCAAACTCTACCCTAGTCTAAGCGGTTTGTGCAGATCACCTCGGGATTGAGATTAATCCATATATGATCATTTTGTGATTACGTAAGACTTCTCGATCACGGAATTATATCGAGAACTCAAATCAAATTGGTCCAGCCCTATATGATTGTCATCATATATAAATGCCCCACTTGGTACCCTATTACCGACAGTCCGGATAAGACTGTCACACCGTAAAGTGTTCTGGGCGCATTAATAGCAAATTAATCATGAGACCCGTACTAAGATTAATAAACATTACGTACTAAGTTAATTTTAAGTACATCTCACTAACTCAATCCTCTTGTGTATAGCCATACACTGAGTTATGTGATTACATAAATGAGGTACTTAGGGTTTTCAGTAGCATCTTATTTATAAGCATACATGCATATAATAAGATGAATTATTAATTATGTCATAAAACAATTAGATAATTGTCTTTCGGGCACTACACCTAACACCTACATGATAAGGATTTCATCCCCCTCAATCGGTCTCGAGGGGAAGTGTTATCCATTATGATCTCGAAGAACATAGCAAAGACACCGAGACCATTTAAAAGGCCTCGAGAAAAAAGAAATCCAAGAAAGTATTGTGAGTATCACGAAGATATAGGTCATACAACGGAGGATTCTGACGACCTGAAAAGAGTCATCGACTCTTGTATTCAAGAAGGTAAGCTAGATGAGGTGGTCGATAGATCTCAGTGCAATGAGCCCAAAGGGCGCAGAGAGTATAAAAGGAAAAATTCTGATCAAGATCGAGATCGAGGTCGCAACGCTCGGAGACGTAGGGACCGATCACCACGTCGGGACCAATCTCCAGATCGAGAGAGAAACAACAGTGGTGACCCCGATCGAGATAGGTATGATGATAATCGGCCCAATAATTACGTTAATACGATCTTTGGACTAGCTGAGAATGATAAAGACCGAGCTAGTCGAGAGCCAACTGACAGCTCAAGGGATAAAAAGAGGCTGCGATTTACAACAGAAGCCGGGTATGGACCCAAAGATGATATTCCTAATTCTTGAAATCACGGTGAGTGGCTAGTAATTGAGACGGTGATTAGCCGAAGTCGGGTATCGAGAGTCTGCGTCGACAATGGCAGGGCAGTAAATATCTTGTACTACTCGGTTTTTAAGGTGATGAAGCAGAAAGAGGACATGGCTCCTTTAGCGTCTCCTTTGTTTGGATTTACAGGACAAGCGGTCCATCAAATGGGGTCGATAAGGTTGCTGACGACGGTCAGGGATGGCGAAAGAGGAAGGACCCTTGAAATGAACTACGTGGTAGTCAAGGCTCCTTCGGCATACAATGTCATTTTGGGTCGACCTGCTCTTTTCGACCTGCGTGCTATCATCTCTATTGTCCATAATTGCATGAAATTCCCTACCAGGAACGGCTCGCATGAAGTAAAAAGAGACATTGACGCTGCTCGGAGCTACAACTCCATCATCAGGGATGGGAAAATGGCGGTGCAGCAAGTCCTGATTGAAGATTTTATTCCAGGGGAAGAAGAGGAGATGATTTGGATCTCTGTTGATCCCGTTGAGGATGTTCGTCTATGTGAAGACGAAAAAGACCAGTGTGTGCAAGTCAGGATTCGGATCCCAACTAAAGAAAAAAGTTGCTGGTCGAGCTACTAATTGAGTTCAGAGATGTCTTTGCGTGGAAGGCTGACGACATGCTGGGATTATCCACAGATATAGCGGTCTATAAACTCGAAATAGATCAGGGCCAGAAGCCAGTCAGACACAAAAAGAGGAGTTTCGTACCTGAACGAAACCAGGCTATAGTGAAGGAAGTCGGGAAGCTATTATCGGCCAAAGTAGTAAGAGAAGTGTTCTACCCTGAATGGCTAGCCAATCCAGTGTTAGTCAAGAAGCCCGACGGCAGCTGGCGTATGTGCATGGACTTCGCCGACTTGAACAAAGCATGTCCGAAGGACTCATATTTGTTGCCAAAAATTGATAGGTTAGTGGACTCCACTATCGACTTCGAAGTGTTTGGTTTTTTAGATGCGTATAAGGGATACCATCAGATCTTAATGGATCATTGAGACGCTGAAAAGACAGCTTTCATCATGGAATTTGGCACTTTCTGCTATGTAACCATGCCATTCAGGTTGAAAGACGCTGGGGCTATATATCAGAGAGCAGGCAACAAGATTTTCGCCAAGCACATCGGTAGGTCTTGCTCATCAAGAGTCGATCTATGAAGCAGTACCTGGTAGATGCTCGGGAAGTATTTGAGGTTTTGAGGGAAATGAAGATGAAATTAAATCCGAAGAAGTGCATCTTTGGGGTCAGGTCGGGGAAGTTTTTGGGATACATGATCTCGAAAGAATGGATTCGAGTGAACCCGGATAAGATCGACACTTTGAAGAACATGCATGCACCTCGAAATATAACGGAAGTATAGAGACTCACTGGTCGAATGGCCGCCCTCAACAGGTTTTTAACGAGATCCGCCTAGCGAGCTCTACCATTTTTCAAGATCCTCCGTAAGGCCAGTCCTGTCCATTAGGACGAAGAGTGCCAGAAAGCCTTTGAGGATTTAAAAGCATACTTGTCGGAGCTACCAACTCTCACTTCACCCCGGGAAGGAGAAAAATTGTAGGCCTATTTGACAGTATGTGAAGAAGCAGTGAGTGCGGTTCTGATTCGGGAAGGGGTCCACGGCCAAGTGCCAATTTATTTTGTCAGCAAAGCATTGCAGGGACCCGAAATTCGATACCCACCAATTGAGAAACTAGCATTATGTTTGGTACATGCCTCAAGAAAACTGAGGACTTATTTCCAAGCCCATCCCATTACGGTGGTCACTGACCAACCGCTGAAGCATATCTTAGCGAAGTCCGACACGTCGGGTCGACTAGCAAAATGGGTAGTGGAGATGGCAGAATACGACATCGAGTTCGTGCCTCGAATTGCGGTTAAGGCCCAGGCCTTGGTAGATTTTCTAGCTGAAGGAATTTCCATCCAAATCGAGCAAGAGAAGCAAAGCACAGAAGAACAGTGGACTCTCCAAGTCGATGGGGCATCAATCAAAGAGGGGGTAGGAGTTGGACCCCTTCTAATCAGCCCGAAAGGTGAATAATTCCCCTACGCCCTTCGATTCGAATTCAAAGCGACGAACAACGAGGCTGAATATGAGGCTATGATCACAGGTCTAAAACTTTCTTTGAAGTTGGGAGTCGAGAATCTAATAGTTTACAGCGACTCACAGTTTGTGGTAAATCATATCAGGGGGGAGTATAAAGCCAAAGAAGAAACCATGAAAAATTACTTAACAATGGTACAAGGCCTCATACCAAAGTTCAAGTCGGTTCAGATCGAGCAGGTCCCCCGAAGTTAGAATAAGAGAGCTGATGCATTATCCAA
The DNA here is from genome assembly GCA_026214975.1 of Gentiana macrophylla. Lineage (NCBI taxonomy): Eukaryota > Viridiplantae > Streptophyta > Magnoliopsida > Gentianales > Gentianaceae > Gentiana > Gentiana macrophylla. Next base: position 69,946,938 of record CM047807.1, read on the forward strand.
ACTCGCTTCAAACTTCGTCTCGAGCATGAAAGTTCTGGTCGAACTTTTGACCGATAGAAGCTACAAAGGATCAGAAATGCAGCCGATATCTCAACAGGCAACATGGATGGATCCAATAGCCCTTTACCTTAAGGACGGAATTTTTCCATCCGACAAGGTACAAGCACGGAAAATCCGGCTTCAATCAGCACGGTATGAGTTCTTCGATTCAATCCTTTATCAAAATTCTTTTGTAGCACCATGGTTAATATGTGCATCAGAAGAAGAGGGTGAGTATCTTCTGGAAGAAATTCACAGAGGAGCTTGTGGAAATTATTGCAGAGCTAGAATGCTTGCTTCAAACTGCAAGCTAGCTGGGTACTTTTGGCCGTCGATGCAGGAAGATGCGAAAAGCCTAGTTCAGAGGTGTAGAACTTGTCAAATCCATGACAATATTACCCATCAACAGGCCTAAGAAAAGAACGTCATCTCGTCAGCCTAGTCATTTGATCTGTGGGGCGTCGACATAGTCAGACCTCTACCCCGTGCTCGGGGTAACAATAGATATGTGGTCGTCGCAGTGGACTACTTCACGAAATGGGCCGAAGCCAAGGCTTTGACCGACATCAGAGCTTTAACCATCAAAAAATTCTTGTGGGTCGATATTTTATGCAGGTACGGCATTCCCAAGGTTCTGATCTCAGATAATGGTACTCAATTCGAAGACAGAAAAGTTAGAGAATGGTGCAACGAATATCATATCAGACAACGCTTCACCTCGGTAGCTCACCCGCAAGCAAACGGTCAAGTCGAGCAGGCAAATTGATAGATCAAAATAAGGTTGAAAAGAGACTAGAAGCCGAAGGTCGAGACTGGGCAGCACAACTTCCGAGCATCCTATGGTCATATACGACAGCTCCAAATTCTTCGACAGGAGAAACATCCTTCTCTCTGGTCTACCGATGCGAAGCAGTATTTCCCACAAAGATCGGTATTCCCTCTCCTCGAGTTCTTGTTGGAAAGGTGTCCTAAACCCAATCGGGTTGGACCGGATCAAACCGGGTCGGGTCGTTTACAGTCTATTTAGTTCATGTAATAACTTTATTATGATTAATAAAAGCACTTATGTTATTATATATTGTTTATCTTCACATTATTTGTTGTGTATATATAGTAACGTCCCTAGTATCAATCTGTGATAGAGAAACCATGATAGTGATTATGGTTGATGAGATCTCTAATCACTATAACAAGGTTGGTACTTAAATGTCTCTAGTCTTATATATTATCAAATGGGACATTGATAGTAATCAGACTAGCACGTATTGGATGTCTCTATCTTTTAGAAGATAGGGACAGATCTCGTCTATCGAAGTGTAGGGACACTTGGACTGTACATGGACGTGTATTAGAGAATGCGTACGTTAGACTGACACACTTACATTAAGTGTCACACTATGTGGCGGTTGTGTAATTATCCTTTTGACCGGAGTCTTTATGGCATCACGGTGTGGATTGTCATGCTTTGATACTATTGAGATTTCTCCTAACCACGGGGCGATCATGCGGTAGTGATTGGGTATGATATTGAAGCATGCGGAGTATACATGATTGGTCGTCCGGGAATCGCGTATCCTATGTTTGGGATCGAATATCCGAAATGGCCTTCTTATAAGGAATGTCTAGCTCTCGAGAATCTTTGCAAAGTGGGAGTAGATGTGTTATTCCGAGAGAGCATGATATCCAGATTATAAGATACGATCGTCAATGTATTGACACTCGAGATACGATCGTATGGATATTTTTACAGCGATAGGATTGTAAGTTACACGGTAACTGCTTCAAATGAAAGGTAGTAGTCATTGCTTTTAACTCTTCCGATGATTGGGGGTCACGGTGTGTTGCTAGACGCTATCCCGTGATCGTTTGGTATGAAGGGCATTTTAGTAAATTGCACTTTGTGTCTACGGCCAACATATTCGGAAGCCTATCGGGTCACACACATATGGACATCGAGTCGGATTTAAATGCGGTTATAGTTGATAACCAAATAAGGAAAGTTTATCTCTAGACTATAAAGGTTATACTGGTAAATTAATATGGTGGTATTTATTTATTATGAATAAATAAAATACAAGATATTAATTATGTATAAATTAGATTAATTAAAGAATATTCCGGAAGCCATTTTATTGGCATATGGGGCGCCACTTTTGAGTGTATAAGATACACTTGGATTGTGCACTTTAATTAATAAGATTACCATAATATTAATATAAGATATTAATTGATTTTGAAAATATAGATTTATGGTAATAAGATAATTATAATCAATATAGGATATTGACAAAATAAATTATAATTAAAGAGATAAATCAATCTAGTTGATTTTCCTTATTTTATTGGAAAAATGTTTTTTTCTCCTACACACATTTGGGGCGCCACCTTCTACTATATATAGGAGGTGGGTGTCAAGCTCTTTTGTACAACACAATTGCAAGAGTTCATAATTCTTGTGTAAAATAGAGAGCCTTCCATAGTGAGTTTGTGATGGAAGAAAAGGTCCGGTCTAGCAGCCGGAGTTTTTCCGATAGCAATCCAAGGAGGATTCCGGCGAGGGGTTCGTGTGGATTAGCGATAGAGGCCGGACGCGTGGGCGGCTTGCGCGTTGAACTACTCTCGTTGGCGGTCAAAGCGACGATCTTATAGATCATCCGAGGTATAACCGTCAAACTACTTAACGTGTTTATTGCATTAAACGAAGAACGATCTAGAAAAGGAAATCAAAATTTTAAATTCCGCTGCGTTAAACTAGTGATTTCCTTACAGTTCTAACATATAATGTCGAAACAAACGCTCCTCATCTGCGACACGAAAAAGATAATGTTGAGAAGCAAAGAGAAATAGCTTCAGCTCGGATGGTGAGGTACAAACAGAAGATCTCCCAGTATTACAACTCAAGGGTCACGTACAAAAACATTAAAGTCGGAGATTTGGTCCTCAAATGAAGAAAGTCGGCAAGAAGCGGCTGAAAAGTTAGACCCGAATTGGGAAGGCCCGTATCAGATCCTATAGGTTCAACCCAAAGGATCCTACCAACTCGGACGAGCAGATGGAACTACGGTTCCTCGGCAGTGGCACGCCAATAACCTGAGGAAGTATTACGCTTAATTAAACTTTATCTCAATTTATTCTAACTTTTTTAGGTTTTGTAATAAGTCTATGTGACAATTTTATGAATATTCTAATAAGCATATCTTTTCTCGAGATGCTTTTATGTTTTTTAGGATCTACAGTTATAAGTCTAATATGATACAAGATGTCAAAGGCAATGCAATCGACTACAAGAAGAGAAATCCGCAAGTCGGACCCCTCAATATAGCCTAAAGAAAAACGAGCCCGCAAGGCAAAAAATGCTAAGGCAAAGGAAGAGTTTGCAAAGTGTGACCAAACACCAATAAAATCGACCAGCCAAAAGCAAAACGACCCTAATGGGCAAAAAATGCTAAGGCAGAGGGACGGTTCGCAAAGTCGGAACAAACGCCCAGAGCATCGACCTGCCTACAGCAAAACTTGTCCGTGAGACAAAAAATTCTAAGGCAACTAGGTTGATCTCAACTAGACTAGACTCACAAGTGCAATAGGAACCAAAGGTTCACAATACACTTGGGGGGCAACATGACATCAAAAAAGCAAACAGCAAACAGGGCCAAAGGCCCGACAAGCGAAGAGCTAAAAGACATCGAGACGTGAAAGACGGACAATAAAAAGACAAGGAAACAAAATACTACAAAAATTAAAGCAAAATTAATACAAAGTAAGGTCAGGTCAACAAGACCAGCCAAAACAAGTCAAAGTATGATCCGAAGAATTATACAAATCCAAATCCAAAAGTCGAATGAAAGTTCAACAAAAGTAAAATTCAAAGAACAACAATCAGGAGGTAGCGTCGGGAGTCAGCTCGGTGATAGGCGGGGTCGGCTCAACATCGGAGGACGACGGACCATACTTCTAGGCAAGAGATTCCCCTCGTTGGAACTCCTCACCGTACTGGTCGTACAGCTTCTCCGCCTCAATGTTATATAATTGAGGCGTAGCAAGCTTAGATACGTCGAACTCCGGATAAACATCGATAGCCTGATTTACCGCCATTGTAAAGCCGCCCATCATGGCCATACGCATCATCACGGTCGGATCATCATCAAGCTCCATCGACTTTTGATACTCCAGTACTGCATCTTTCCTGGCCGCCTCGACCTGGGAAGGAACTTTCTCCAGCTCAACCCTTAAAGCATCCCTCTCTTCTCGAGCCTGCTTCACCTTGGCCAAAGATGCATTGTGCGCTTCCTGCATCTTCTCGAACTCTACAGCCAGATCGGTAAATTTCTTATCCATGACCTGCCAGTCATTTCGAGTTTTGGTCAAGTCATTGGCAGATTCAGACATCTCGTCCTTCAATCTCCTTATCTCGACGCCCGCCTCTCTCGCATTAGTTTCCAATTGCGACTCTAATCCGGCTATGGCGGCACTCTTCTTGACACTCTTATAGAGCAGCTTCTGAATTTTCTTCTTCAAGTCCTCATCTGCCTCGACTGGCATAGTCAATCTCTTACCAGCTTTCTTGCCGAGGTGGTTTGTCTGTCGAGAAAATGAAACGCGTCAAATAGCAGAAATAACGGACAGGCCGCGATAAAAGTGGGAAAAAGGGAGCGACTTACAAGGCGACACGGTTTTTGAAGTGCAGATGATAGAACCATGTTCTTCATGGTTGTGTTATCATCAGCGGCCCGGTTCATATCGACTTCAATGTCAGAAGGGGCTTCACCGACTCTGACCTTCTTACCCTGTCTGTCTTGAAGAATATGGGAAAAAGATGAAAGCAGAAAAAAGATACGAAGAAGTAGAAAAGCTTAGATCATTTTGTTTTCTGTTCACAATAGTCAATCATTCGCCTGTACATTTATTACATTATTGTATTTATACTCTAGATTAATCAACTACACTTTTGTCTTGGTGAGCTGTCATGACTTTTACTTGGTAAGTTGTCATCCACTGCTGTTTGACTAGATATTTTGTCACACCCCCCACAAACTGGCCGTGGAGTAAATGGAGCAAAGGCCCAGCTGAGTGCAATGCCATCTGAATCTGGGAGAGTCTAAGGGCTTAGTGAAAATGTCGGCCAATTGTTGGGTTGTTGAAATGGACTGAGGAATAAGGAGGCCAGCTTGATACTTATCCCGAATAAATTGACAATCAAACTCTATATGTTTGGTTCGCTCGTGAAACACCGGTTTTTCAACAATGTAACAAGCGCTTTGATTTTCACAATATAATGGGATGGGTCGCGTTTGAATGATGCCCAGGTCTTGTAGTAGAAACTTCCACCATTGTAATTCACACGTAGTGGATGCAAGAGCCCTATACTCCGCTTCCGCGGAACTCCTTAAAACGGTTAACTGTATTTTGGCCTTTCAAGACACCAAGGAAGATCCCAAGAAAATGCACCAGCTTGTGACTGATTTGCATGTGTCCAAACAACCTGCCCAATCCGAGTCAGTATATGCAGTCATATGGAAATTGCGGTTGGATGAGTACAGCAGCCCAAGACCGGCGAAGTTCTTTAGATATCGAAGTAGTTGCATGGCAGCCAACTGATGTTGTTGAGTAGGACAATCTAAAAATTGTGACAACTGCTGTACCGCAAAGCTAATGTCTGGGCGTGTAAACGTCAAATAAATGAGTTTTCCAATCAAGCTTCGGTAACCTGTTGCATCTGCTAATGTAGCGGAGTCTTCTTTGGACAATTTGGTGCTAGTGGACATAGGAGTTGGAGAAGGTTTGCAACCTGTTAGACCAAAGTCTTGCAATAAATCCAATGCATACTTCCTTTGAGAGAGGAATATACCTTTGTCCGACCTAGCCACCTCGACTCCCAAAAATAATGTAATTTCCCAAGATCTTTGATGTTGAATTTGGAATCCAAAGCATGTTTGACCTCCGTAATAAGATTTGAGTTCGGGCTTGCTAGGATGATGTCGTCCACATACACGAGAAGGTCCACAAAGTCAGGTCCAGTGCCTTTGGTGAAAAGGCTATAATCACTTCATGACTTTTTGAAACCCTGCTGCAAAAGAAATGCGGATAACTTGGTGTTCCACTGTCGTCCAACCTGTTTAAGACCATAGATCGACTTTTTGAGTTTGCAAACCGCACATGGTACAGTAGTTTTGAAACCAGTTGGCAAAGTCATGTACACCTCTTCCATTAAATCGCCATGGAGATAAGCATTATTTATGTTGTTGGGAGGATTTTGCATCACAAAACAAAAAGGAAATTTATAAACCCTAACCTATATGCAAAACTAACTCCTAACCGGCCGAATACCGGGTTGTTGATAGTAGAGCGAGATAAGTAAGGGGTCGATCCACAGGGAATTGGGATGTTGAATCTAATTTTATTAATCCTCTCAATTGTTACTCAAGAAAACAAATAAACGAAAGATTAAACAAATAAACTCATAGAACAAGTAAACTAAATCTAAACTAGAACAAATAATAAAAACCTAAACTAAGGATACATGGGATCAAACATCATACAAACCAAGTGATTTCAATCCTAGTTCATCTCATGATTTTAATTCAAATTGTGGTTTCACCTTTACACGAGACACAAACCCCTAATCTCTTAGTGAATCTCAGATTCTCAAGCTATGAAATCCTACTCTAAGTAGTGAATTCAATTTATCAATCTCTCCTCTTCCGAATGTTGAGACCAATTTCCATACAAAACGAAGGTGTAGATTCAGGTTAACTCTCGTATTTTAGAATCTAACAACCTAGATAATTAATCCATTAATTTGTCATCATTAATGATTAAAGATCCTATCTTTCTATGGTGATCTAGTTTACGCAACTTCCGTAAGTTGTAACTATCAATCGCAAACCAATCTCTCGATAAAGTTCACACATAGCATCATAATCAAAGAAAGATACAAAATCAATTAAAGATCATAAAAGCGAATAAGGATGAATAAATTAAATAAATAAACTCACGTAGTTTGGTACATGATTGAATCCATGAATCAAAAGCGGAAGAAAAAACGACATCCTAATCTAACCCGATCACCCGAGCACAAGGCTCGGGTGACCAGACTTGAAAAAGCCAAGTTCCCGCCGCTTTCTTGTGAATAATGCGGTTGAATGAATTGTGTATTATTGGATCTTTAGGGTTGAACAAATACATGATATATATAAAATTGTAAGGCGGTTTGTTTGTGTATTTGGGTAGTATGTCGGCTGAATAATTAGTAATATATGCGGTGAATAATCCTTATTTAGGTAGGAGATTGCATGCGGCTATTAATCCAAAAATCTTAAGTCGGTTTGCTCTGATGAACGCACCAAACGGGCGTTTGGTGAATGGAGCACGCGTTCGATGCATTACGGACCGAGGATGGATGTCCGTCTGAGCTGCGTCTGAACTCTCTGTATCAAGAAAATCTCCTGAACGCTGGTTTGGACAATCTGGACGCTAGTTCACTGCATGGACTCAAACTTCTAAAATTCATATCTTGAGTTGTAGACCTCCAAAAATTATGATCCAAATGTCATAAAAAAGCTCTCAGAAAACTCTACAACTTTCATTAAGGACTCTTCTTCAGAAAACGCCTTTTTGATTAGCCCGTCGTATTACGAGTATATTTCGGGATTTTCCACTCGAATTCATGTCTTTAAAATCACCCTTTCCATCAACAATGTGTATCTACAATGTAGGAAAAACATACCAAAGCGTAACACAATCCTAAAATAATATAAAATCATGATTTAAACACATAAATCGCTACGTTTTGCAATTTAACCTATTAGAAACACCATTTACTCAATTAATCGATTATAAGCTCGATTTCTATGAAAATCCTAAGAATATGGGGAATATTGACATAAAATATATCCTTATAAAACGTATAAAATCACCCTTAACAACTCCCCCACACTAAAACCTTGCTCCTTCCGAGCAAGACAAAACATAATCATCACTCGAGACAAATAAACACTTATGCAAATATAAAACATATTCATGTAGTTTAGAGGTTCACCCAAGTGAGTGTGTGCATAGCCATAATAAATTTTCACTAAATCCACACTTGAAATTAATTCAAGCAAAACTAGCCAACATCCCATTTAAATTAGACATATAAAAATGATTATAACATGCACCTCACAAAACATACAAACCCGAAAAAATAATAGGGAGCATTTAAAATATTTCCGACATACTTAGAGGATAGTCCCTACAACATATCTTTCATTTATCTTGGGGATAAGATCGACGATAACTAAGTCTTTCGTTTAATTCATATCACTATTCTCATAAGTTGATTTAATTATTTCACTTAAACACACATCGAGAATGAGCTATTGCCCTCATGCGAGACAGGACATTTCCCGCTAATCCCTACCTACTCCAATCATAAGGCGACTTTTTCTAACCGTAAATGAGCTTTTGGTCATCATAGTGGAATAGGACATTCGTGGTATGACCTACCTCACTCAAATCATCGACCCGACTTTCGACACACACATTTATAATTTAAAACAACTTCACTTATTCACTTCATTTCAAAAGCGCAATAGTTACGTGTCATTTATCACATTCAAACCTTCAGATATTCACAGTATGTCATACTTTAACTCTAAATACAAACTATTAAAATTTCAAAATCCGTATGTAAGAAAAGAATCATGCGATAATCATCAAAAATCTCTAATCAAATGGGTATGGCTTAAAAACATAGCTCATCATCTACTATGGCACGTGAAAAATAGTGTTGGGTGAAACATCTAAATTTACTAAATATGCAGAATACAGCATCAATGATTATAAACATCGAACAAAGACATGCAATGCTCACTCGGGACAAAACAAAAATTTTAAAATTAAGCACTTTTCATAGAAATATAATAGAAATTGAACAAACGACTCATAGATACATATAAACCATCCTCTTGGGAGGATTTTGCATCACAAAACAAAAAGAAAATTTATAAACCCTAACCTATATGCAAAACTAACTCCTAACCGGCCGAATACCGGGTTGTTGATAGTAGAGCGAGATAAGTAAGGGGTCGATCCACAGGGAATTGGGATGTTGAATCTAATTTTATTAATCCTCTCAATTGTTACTCAAGAAAACAAATAAACAAAAGATTAAACAAATAAACTCATAGAACAAGTAAACTAAATCTAAACTAGAACACATAATAAAAACCTAAACTAAGGATACATGGGATCAAACATCATACAAACCAAGTGATTTCAATCCTAGTTCATCTCATGATTTTAATTCAAATTGTGGTTTCACCTTTACACAAGACACAAACCCCTAATCTCTTAGTGAATCTGTATTCTCAAGCTATGAAATCCAACTCTCGTAGTGAATTCAATTTATCAATCTCTCCTCTTCCGAATGTTGAGACCGATTTCCATACAAAACGAAGGTGTAGATTCAGGTTAACTCTCGTATTTTAGAATCTAACAACCTAGATAATTAATCCATTAATTTGTCATCATTAATGATTAAAGATCCTATCTTTCTATGGTGATCTAGTTTACGCAACTTCCGTATGTTGTAACTATCAATCGCAAACCAATCTCTCGATAAAGTTCACACATAGCATCATAATCAAAGAAAGATACAAAATCAATTAAAGATCATAAAAACGAATAAGGACTGAATAAATTAAATAAATAAACTCACGTAGTTTGGTACATGATTGAATCCATGAATCAAAAACGGAAGAAAAACGACATCCTAATCTAACCCGGATCACCCGAGCACAAGGCTCGGGTGACCGGCCTTGAAAAGCCATGTTCCCGCTGCTTTACTGTGAATAATGCGGCTGAATGAATTGTGTATTATTGGATCTTTAGGGTTGAACAGCATGCGCATATATATATAAATTGTAAGGCGGCTGTTTGTGTATTTGGGTAGTATGTCGGCTGAATAATTAGTAATATATGCGGCTGAATAATCCTTATTTAGGTAGGAGATTGCATGCGGCTATTAATCCAAAAATCTTAAGTCGGTTGCTCTGATGATTGCACCAAGCGGGCGTTTGGTGAATGGAGCGCACGTTCGATGCTTACGGACCGAGGATGGATGTCCGTTTGAGCTGCGTTGAACTCTCTGTATCAAGAAAATCTCCTGAACGCTGGTTTGGACAATCTGGACGCTAGTTCACTGCATGGACTCAAACTTCTAAAATTCATATCTTGAGTTGTAGACCTCCAAAAATTATGATCCGAATGTCATAAAAAAGCTCTCGGAAAACTGTACAACTTTCATTCAGGACTCTTCTTCGAGAAACGCCTTTTGATTAGCCCGTCAGATTACGAGTATATTTGGGATTTTCCACTCGAATTCATGTCTTTAAAATCACCCTTTCCATCAACAATGTGTATCTACAATGTAGGAAAAACATACCAAAGCGTAACACAATCCTAAAATAATATAAAATCATGATTTAAACACATAAATCGCTACGTTTTGCAATTTAACCTATTAGAAACACCATTTACTCAATTAATCGATTATAAGCTCGATTTCTATGAAAATCCTAAGAATATAGGGAATATTGACATAAAATATATCCTTATAAAACGTATAAAATCACCCTTAACAACTCCCCCACACTAAAACCTTGCTCGTTCCGAGCAAGACAAAACATAATCATCACTCGAGACAAATAAACACTTATGCAAATATAAAACATATTCAAGTAGTTTAGAGGTTCACCCAAGTGAGTGTGTGCATAGCCATAATAAATTTACACTAAATCCACACTTGAAATTAATTCAAACAAAACTAGCCAACATCCCATTTAAATTAGACATATAAAAACGATTATAACATGCACCTCACAAAACATACAAACCCCGAAAAAATAATAGGGAGCATTTAAAATATTTCCGACATACTTAGAGGATAGTCCCTACAACATATCTTTCATTTATCTTTGGGGATAAGATCGATTTATAACTAAGTCTTTCGTTTAATTCATATCACTATTCTCATAAGTTGATTTAATTATTTCACTTAAACACACATCGAAATGAGCTATTGCCCTCATGTAGCGAGCAGGACATTTCCGCTAATCCCTACCTACTCCAATCATAAGGCGACTTTTTAAGCTGCCGTGAGAGCTTTTGGTCATCATAGTGGAATAGGACATTCGTGGTATGACCTACCTCACTCAAATCATCGACCCGACTTTCGACACACACATTTGTAATTTAAAACAACTTCACTTATTCACTTCATTTCAAAAGCGCAATAGTTATGTGTCATTTATCACATTCAAACCTTCAGATATTCACAGTATGTCATACTTTAACTCTAAATACAAACTATTAAAATTTCAAAATCCGTATGTAAGAAAAGAATCATGCGATAATCATCAAAAATCTCTAATCAAATGGGTATGGCTTAAAAACATAGCTCATCATCTACTATGGCACGTGAAAAATAGTGTTGGGTGAAACATCTAAATTTACTAAATATGTAGAATACAACATCAATGATTATAAACATCGAACAAAGACATGCAATGCTCACTCGGGACAAAACAAAAATTTTAAAATTAAGCACTTTTCATAGAAATATAATAGAAATTGAACAAACGACTCATAGATACATATAAACCATCCTCTTGGGAGGATTTTGCATCACAAAACAAAAAGAAAATTTATAAACCCTAACCTATATGCAAAACTAACTCCTAACCGGCCGAATACCGGGTTGTTGATAGTAGAGCGAGATAAGTAAGGGGTCGATCCACAGGGAATTGGGATGTTGAATCTAATTTTAGTAATCCTCTCAATTGTTACTCAAGAAAACAAATAAACGAAAGATTAAACAAATAAACTCATAGAACAAGTAAACTAAATCTAAACTAGAACAAATAATAAAAACCTAAACTAAGGATACATGGGATCCAACATCATACAAACCAAGTGATTTCAATCCTAGTTCATCTCATGATTTTAATTCAAATTGTGGTTTCACCTTTACACGAGACACAAACCCCTAATCTCTTAGTGAATCTGTATTCTCAAGCTATGAAATCCTACTCTCGTAGTGAATTCAATTTATCAATCTCTCCTCTTCCGAATGTTGAGACCAATTTCCATACAAAACGAAGGTGTAGATTCAGGTTAACTCTCGTATTTTAGAATCTAACAACCTAGATAATTAATCCATTAATTTGTCATCATTAATGATTAAAGATCCTATCTTTCTATGGTGATCTAGTTTACGCAACTTCCGTATGTTGTAACTATCAATCGCAAACCAATCTCTCGATAAAGTTCACACATAGCATCATAATCAAAGAAAGATACAAAATCCATTAAAGATCATAAAAACGAATAAGGACTGAATAAATTAAATAAATAAACTCACGTAGTTTGGTACATGATTGAATCCGTGAATCGAAAACGGAAGAAAAACGACATCCTAATCTAACCCGGATTACCCGAGCACAAGGCTCGGGTGACCGGCCTTGAAAATCCAAGTTGCCGCTGCTTTACTGTGAATAATGCGGCTGAATAATTGTGTATTATTGGATCTTTAGGGTTGAACAAAGACGCGATATATATATAAAATTGTAAAGGCGGCGTTTGTGTATTTGGGTAGTATGTCGGCTGAATAATTAGGAATATATGCGGCTGAATAATCCTTATTTAGGTAGGAGATTGCATGCGGCTATTAATCCAAAAATCTTAAGTCGGCTGCTACAGTAATGCACCAAACGGGCGTTTGGTGAATGGAACGCACGTTCAGGCTGTTCTGGACCGAGGATGGACGTCCGTTTGAGCTGCGTCTGAACTCTCTGTATCAAGAAAATCTCCTGAACGCTGGTTTGGACAATCTGGACGCTAGTTCACTGCATGGACTCAAACTTCTAAAATTCATATCTTGAGTTGTAGACCTCCAAAAATTATGATCCGAATGTCATAAAAAAGCTCTCGGAAAACTCTACAACTTTCATTAAGGATTCTTCTTCAGAAAATGCCTTTTTGATTAGCCCGTCGTATTACGAGTATATTTCGGGATTTTCCACTCGAATTCATCTCTTTAAAATCACCCTTTCCATCAACAATGTGTATCTACAATGTAGGAAAAACATACCAAAGCGTAACACAATCCTAAAATAATATAAAATCATGATTTATACACATAAATCGCTACGTTTTGCAATTTAACCTATTAGAAACACCATTTACTCAATTAATCGATTATAAGCTCGATTTCTATGAAAATCCTAAGAATATGGGGAATATTGACATAAAATATATCTTTATAAAACGTATAAAATCACCCTTAACAACTCCCCCACACTTAAACCTTGCTCGTCCCGAGCAAGACAAAACATAATCATCACTCTAGACAAATAAACACTTATGCAAATATAAAACATATTCAAGTAGTTTAGAGGTTCACCCAAGTGAGTGTGTGCATAGCCATAATAAATTTTCACTAAATCCACACTTGAAATTAATTCAAGCAAAACTAGCCAACATCCCATTTAAATTAGAGATATAAAAACGATTATAACATGCACCTCACAAAACATACAAACCCCGAAAAAATAATAGGGAGCATTTAAAATATTTCCGACATACTTAGAGGATAGTCCCTACAACATATCTTTCAGTTTATACTGGGGATAAGATCGACGATAACTAAGTCTTTCGTTTAATTCATATCACTATTCTCATAAGTTGATTTAATTATTTCACTTAAACACACATCGAGAATGAGCTATTGCCCTCATAGCGAGAATAGGACATTTCCGCTAATCCCTACCCACTCCAATCATAAGGCGACTTTTCTAATCTGTCGTGAGCTTTTGGTCATCATAGTGGAATAGGACATTAGTGTGGTATGACCTACCTCACTCAAATCATCGACCACCTTTACACACACATTTATAATTTAAAACAACTTCACTTATTCACTTCATTTCAAAAGCACAATAGTTACGTGTCATTTATCACATTCAAACCTTCAGATATTCACAGTATGTCATACTTTAACTCTAAATACAAACTATTAAAATTTCAAAATCCGTATGTAAGCAAAGAATCATGCGATAATCATCAAAAATCTTTAATCAAATGGGTATGGCTTAAAAACATAGCTCATCATCTACTATGGCACGTGAAAAATAGTGTTGGGTGAAACATCTAAATTTACTAAATATGCGAGAATCTGACATCAATGATTATAAACATCGAACAAAGACATGCAATGCTCACTCGGGACAAAACAAAAATTTTAAAATTAAGCACTTTTCAAAGAAATATAATAGAAATTGAGCAAACGACTCATAGATACATATAAACCATCCTCTCCCCCACACTTAGATTGCAACTTGTCCTCAAGTTGTGCGAAATAATAAATTAGAGAACTTAGTTGATTGGATCTTTGGCAATTCCGGAAAAATCGGTAAAACCAAAATTGTTTGCATAGCTCAATAGACTGTGGAGCATCACAGGTAAACTGAATTCATCGTGAAAGTGCACAATAGCTATCAAAAATATCCTGCAGACTTGATCAGTGCAAAAAGAGTCTACGGGGAAAAAGAAAAGATTACATATATAAAGCACATGGAAAAGGAGATATAGTGATATTTCAAATTTAAGCTCATATAAAGATGGAATACATATACATGGAACATTACACAACAGTAGGCTAGGTGCAACTACATGAAAATATACTACAATGCAGCCTACATGATATGCAATCCTAAAAATAAAAATAAATTCTGACAGGCTTAGGCTGAGCGAGTTGAGAGGACAACCCTACAGTGACTACGGCCCATGCAGAATCAGAAAAAAAACGAGGTAGTATTACGGAAACCGACAGTTAACTACACTCAAGAAAAATAAAAGAAAAATAGAAAAATAGATAAGCTAGATGACATGCAACTAAATGATATGCAAAAATAAAAGAAAATAAAAGAAAGAAAACTAGCCCACTCATTTGCAGCATGACATGTATATAATAAACGTCTACCAAATAATGACAGTTACGATAAACGACAGTACTGTTCACTACATGCAGTGTAAACGCGCTCTAAGACTCGTAAAAAGTGATAGCATTATGGAAAACCAACAGTTAGCTATACTAAACAGATATAACTCATAAGACGCGATGGTAGCATTACGAAAACCGACAGTAGCTACCCATATGAGTTACAAGAATAACCAGAAATCACATAGGTCTCAAAGCTCACAGGATTCATCACAACGATATGTAGCATACGAAACCGACATTAGCTAATAATTAACAATAAGAACGATTATAGCGTCACGAGCGCGCGGTGACTATAATAACTTGCATAGATGAATCATGTAAATAAAAAAAATTAATCAATTATCCAACATGGATTCATAGATGGAAAGGTGTAAACATGCAAGTTCAGATCATCTACGTGAAAATAAGTAGCCACAGAAGCTCAAATTAAAGTATCCATATCAAATAAAGCATTAAAAATCAAATTGAGAAGAAATCTGGAACCTGGACGTGCGTTTAAAATTTCAAACGGGTGTTCCACACTTATGTATGCCGGACGGGCGTTCACCTGGATTTTTAGCCCTGGACGCTCGTTCGACAAGTCAAACAGGCGTCCACCTGCAGATTATGAACTGGACGGACGTTCACTTACCTGAACGCTCGTCCAACAACGAATATGCACAGAAACGCAGGAACAACACGGAAAAACCCTAATTATCCTAACAGTTCAACAACTCAAAACAACCACAGAATCGCAGCCTCATCAAATTAAAGCACAGAGGGTTAGACTAGATTGCAACAACATATAATTCACGTCTCACAAATCGAGTAAAAAACTTTTTGCACATTCTTAACCCAACGGTTATCGAAACACGACAAAAATAAAAACTCTCGATTTATTTCACGCTACTTTTATTGAAAACGAAAAACGAAACGTAACAAAATCGAGAACTAGCTTAACTAGATTCAACATGACACCTATTCCCCGGCAACGGCGCCACTTTTGTTGGGAGGATTTTGCATCACAAAACAAAAAGAAAATTTATAAACCCTAACCTATATGCAAAACTAACTCCTAACCGGCCGAATACCGGGTTGTTGATAGTAGAGCGAGATAAGTAAGGGGTCGATCCACAGGGAATTGGGATGTTGAATCTAATTTTATTAATCCTCTCAATTGTTACTCAAGAAAACAAATAAACGAAAGATTAAACAAATAAACTCATAGAACAAGTAAACTAAATCTAAACTAGAACAAATAATAAAAACCTAAACTAAGGATACATGGGATCAAACATCATACAAACCAAGTGATTTCAATCCTAGTTCATCTCATGATTTTAATTCAAATTGTGGTTTCACCTTTACACGAGACACAAACCCCTAATCTCTTAGTGAATCTGTACTCTCAAGCTATGAAATCCAACTCTCGTAGTGAATTCAATTTATCAATCTCTTCTCTTCCGAATGTTGAGACCGATTTCCATACAAAACGAAGGTGTAGATTCAGGTTAACTCTCGTATTTTAGAATCTAACAACCTATATAATTAATCCATTAATTTGTCATCATTAATGATTAAAGATCCTATCTTTCTATGGTGATCTAGTTTACGCAACTTCCATATGTTGTAACTATCAATCGCAAACCAATCTCTCGATAAAGTTCACACATAGCATCATAATCAAAGAAAGATACAAAATCAATTAAAGATCATAAAAACGAATAAGGACTGAATAAATTAAATAAATAAACTCACGTAGTTTGGTACATGATTGAATCCATGAATCGAAAACGGAAGAAAAACGACATCCTAATCTAACCCGGATCACCCGAGCACAAGGCTCGGGTGACCGGCCTTGAAAAGCCAAGTTGCCACTGCTTTACTGTGAATAATGCGGCTGAATGAATTGTGTATTATTGGATCTTTAGGGTTGAACAGCATGCGCATATATATATAAATTGTAAGGCGGCTATTTGTGTATTTGGGTAGTATGTCGGCTGAATAATTAGGAATATATGCGGCTGAATAATCCTTATTTAAGTAGGAGATTGCATGCGGCTATTAATCCAAAAATCTTAAGTCGGCTGCTACAGTAACGCACCAAACGGGCGTTTGGTGAATGGAACGCACGTTCAGGCTGTTCTGGACCGAGGATGGACGTCCGTTTGAGCTGCGTCTGAACTCTCTGTATCAAGAAAATCTCCTGAACGCTGGTTTGGACAATCTGGACGCTAGTTCACTGCATGGACTCAAACTTCTAAAATTCATATCTTGAGTTGTAGACCTCCAAAAATTATGATCTGAATGTCATAAAAAGCTCTCGGAAAACTCTACAACTTTCATTAAGGACTCTTCTTGAAAACGCCTTTTTGATTAGCCCGTCAGTATTACAGTATATTTCGGGATTTTCCACTCAATTCATCTCTTTAAAATCACCCTTTCCATCAACAATGTGTATCTACAATGTAGGAAAAACATACCAAAGCGTAACACAATCCTAAAATAATATAAAATCATGATTTAAACACATAAATCGCTACGTTTTGCAATTTAACCTATTAGAAACACCATTTACTCAATTAATCGATTATAAGCTCGATTTCTATGAAAATCCTAAGAATATGGGGAATATTGACATAAAATATATCCTTATAAAACGTATAAAATCACCCTTAACATATGTCTAGCTGTTCCAAATTCCACCCAGAAGCTGCTGCAACAGCTAAGAGTACACGAACTGTGGTTAATTTGGCTACAGATACGTAAGTCTCATTGTAGTCCACTCCATGTTGTTGTGTGTATCCTTTAGCGACTAACCTTGCTTTGTAACGGTCTATTTGACCATCTGGTTGATATTTAACCCGGTAAACCCACTTGCATCCCACAGTTGACTTGCCCGGGGGTAAAGTTACAATGTCCCAAGTTGCATTTTTCTGCAAGGCTGTAATCTCAGCTTCCATGGCATTTCTCCAATTTTCGTTGATCACAGCGTGCTAATAACTGGATGGCTCACCTGTTGAAGTCAAAGTCAAAGAAAAACTTTTATAGTTAGGAGCTAAAGTATCAAGGCACATGCAATTTTGAATGGGGTAGGCAATGTGAGAGGTGTTGGAGGAATTGCATACATAATCTTGAAGATATTTTGGGGTTTGAGTGATTCTAGTGGATTTTCTGTTTGTTTGTGAGTGTTTATTGTGAGAAGGGACTACAGGTTGGTTATTGAAGGTTGAAGTTTGGGCATTGGAGGTTGAAGGTTGAGGAAGTGAAGCTGATTTTGGAAGGGGGGTGTTGTTCTTGTTATATAATATGGTGTAAGGATTATGTTGGGGTAGAATTATTTCCATTATGTGTGGGGGATTGAGGGGTGGAAGTGGAATGGATGTGAGGGGTGTCTTGATGTGTGGATGGCCAAGACTGAAGATCAAAAGGTATGTCACTATCACACAAGGGTAACGGGTAGTAGTATGAAGGTGGTGTGGTGGGCTGAGATTGTTTAAGAGCAAAAGGAATATATCTTTATTGAATAAAAAATTTATGGAGATAAACACTTTATTTGTTTGAAGGTTGAGTAGGATGTAGCCTTTTGCATATTTAGGATATCCCAGAAATACACAAGGAGCACTTCTGTTGTCAAATTTGGATCTATTTTGGATAGTTGTACTGGCAAAGGCTAGGCAACCAAAAATTTTAAGAGAAGGGGCCTCATCCCTAAAACCTAGGTTAGTCATCTACAATCGTTAAAAAGAAATGCTGATTATATATTGTGAGTTGCCTATATGGACCCCATATATCAACATGTATTAACTGAAAAGCACTTTGTGATACAGAATTGCTCTGAGGAAAAATTTACTTTCTTTGCTTAGCCAAATGGCATACAGTGAAATTATCATTTTCAAAATACTGAACTGCAGGTTCCCACTGTTTAATGGTTCTAACAATCTTATTGGATAGATGTCCAAATCTAAGGTGCCATTTGTAGGCATCAGAACTTCCATTATTTGTAGAAGCAGCTTCCTTATT
The DNA here is from genome assembly GCA_026214975.1 of Gentiana macrophylla. NCBI lineage: Eukaryota > Viridiplantae > Streptophyta > Magnoliopsida > Gentianales > Gentianaceae > Gentiana > Gentiana macrophylla. Next base: position 69,966,019 of record CM047807.1, read on the forward strand.
TGCTTGATGAGAAAGAAACACTTGATGATGGAAAGTGGGGGGTGATGGATCCCTTTGGATGAGGTAGTAAAGGCCATTGGAAAGCTTAGCTAATCAAATCTGCCTCTGGTTCAAACGATCCTGGATTACACCAGTACCAGAATCAAACAACACAGACAAACTGCCATCAGATAAAAGTTTGCTTAAGGAAATTAAGTTGTACTTGAAAGACGGTATATACAAAACATTGTGAATGCTTAAGTCATTTGATAGTTTAACAGTTCCTTTATATGTGGCTAGTGTGTGACTACCATTTGGTAAGGTTACTTTGATATTGGAGATAGGTTTGTAGGTGAAAAAAAATCAAAATTGCATGTGATATGGTCTGAAGCTCCAGAATCTATAATCCAATGCTTTAAGAATGAAATAACAGACTTACCACGAGCACCAGCATTTGACTTACCATATGCACCAGAACCTTCAAAGTTTGCACTCAATACAGCAACTTGATTGACCACATGTTATGTTTCCTCATTCACAGCTTGTATCTGTGATGATTTCATGATGTTCATTAGCTGATCCAATTGCTCTTGAGTGAAGGCAGAATTAGAAACGCTGATAATTGAATTCATTTTCCTGTTCAGTAGCTTCAACTTGATTAACATCAGATATGTCGCCTCTTCCAGCAAAGCCACGACCTCTTCCTCTTCCACCTGGAGGAAAACTGTGCTTTCTATAACACCTATCTTATGTATGTCCTTGCAATCCACAATATGTGCTTTGAAAATTTCTATTCCCTGACAAAGGTCTCTTAGGATACTGCACATAACCACCAGAGTTATTGAATTGAGCATAAGGAGTTTGTTTATTGTTTCCAGTACCAGGTATAGCCATAACATGACTGTCCAAACGATCTGAGTGCCCTACACAATAGGTCAGCTGCCTTTCATGCTTAATTGCCATACCAAATGCTTGATTAACTGATGGCAATGGATTCATGATTAATACTTGAGCTCTCATAGGAGCAAATTGCTCATTTAGACCTTTCAAAAATCATATTACACATTCTGCTTCAAAATAATCACGATACACTCTCACAGCACCACATGTACAAGTAGGATTACATGAACATGCTGGAAATGGCTTAATAACCAACAACTCTTCCCAAAGGATTTTCAGTTTTGTGAAAAAATCTGTTACAGTGAGCTCACCTTGTCGCACCGAGTGTAATTCCTCAAGCAGATCGGAGAGTCGAAAGTAATCACCGCGGGGAAACCTTTCCTGTAGATCGATCCAAACTTCACGAGCTGAATTGAGCCACATCACGCTCTGTGAAATCAATTCGGAGACAGAATTGAGAATCCACGACAGCACCATGCTGTTACACTGTTCATAAGCGTGATGGTCCGGATCTGCAGCTGGAGGAGGAATTAGACTTCCGTCAACGAAAGCTAGTTTGTTCTTAGACATTAGCGCCATGTGCATCGAATGAGACCAGGAGTGGTAGTTGTTGGCGGAGAGTGGTGGCTGAACGAGAACGAGCAAATGATTCTCGTTAGGATGCTGGTAATAAGGACTCAACGGCGTAATTTGATTCTGATTGCGGTTCACCATGGATGAATTTGGATATTTCTGTTGAAATTAGGGTTTCTTCTAGACAAAATTCTTCACCGAAATTAGGTTTTTCTACCGGACGAACAAAGATTGCTAATGAAAAAAGAAGATTGCAGACAGAAATTGCAGATTATGAATTGAATTTCTACCGGATTTGTTCCTCGAGCTCTGCTACCATCTTGAAGAATAAGGGAAAAAAAAGCAGAAAAAAGATACGAAGAAGGAGAAAAGCTTAGATCATTTTGTTTTCTGTTCACAATAGTCAATCATTCGCCTGTACATTTAATACATTATTGTATTGATACTCTAGATTAATCAACTACACTTTTGGCTTGGTGAGCTGTCATGACTTTGACTTGGTGAGCTGTCATCCTCTGCTGTTTGACTAGATATTTTGTCAGTCTGTGTTGATCCCTCACAAGTCGGATAGAGTCGGTCTCTTCTTCGATTGTGGCAGAACGTCCTCGACATTCTCACCGGGAGACGGTGTTATTTCGACTATGGCTTCGTCATCTTCATCTCGCAATGAACCATAGTGAAGGAGTGGAAAACCAGCATACTGAGGTTGGGCGGAGGAATGAATAGGAATCGCCGACTCGACCTCAGCAGTACGTCCTTTAGACGGCTGCATAGAAACAACCTCGACTCGGACAGAGCTTCCCTCTCCAGTATGGGGAGTTGTCCTCTTCTCAACAATCTTAATAGAATGGGCCGCCCAACCCTCGAGTGGCGAAGCTAGTTTACCCTTCGGTTTGGGGACCTGAGTAGGATCAGAGATAATCGAGAAATTTCCCACTGCAAAAAGAAAAGACAAGGTTAATATCATCAATAATGCCATGTCATAGATCTCGACAAAAACAAAAAACAACAAGAGAAAAATATCATACCGTTCTCTTGGTCTATTGCATGGAGTGTCGAGTAGGGCATCGGGCCCGCATTCTCCAATTTAGCCAACTCGTACAGAAGGCTCAGATCTTGGGTGGACACCTCGAAGATGAAGTTATCCATCATACAGGCCTCTCGAAGGGCAGGATCACCACCCAGTTTATCCGACTTCTTTCCCCTCGACCTCCACTGCCCTATGTACGAGTTGTCCAAGCCGTGATGGAGGAAGAAAAATTGCGGTTTCCAGTCACCGTGTGACGAAGGCCCTTTGGACACAAACTCGTGTCGGTTTGCCCTCCATTGGAAGGTATACCAAAGTTTGTCTGGCATACCCGTAATCTTATCGTAGTAGCGGAAGAGGGGGATCGAAAAGCAAACTCCTGCCACTCGACAAGCTATTACAAATCCCATTAGAATCCTAATAGAGTTGGGGGCTAACTGAGTAACGCTTATCTTACAGTAATTCAGATTCGCTGTGACAGCCGGGTACAATGGAAACCTTAACCCGCTTGAAAGTTGGGCTTCGTAGACTGACCAGAACCCTTCTGGGGGCTCATCAGCGTATTGGTGTTGCCCCGATGGAAGTCGAATTTCAAATTGAGGCCCCGCAAGACCAAATTTGTGGCAAATTTTGGTAGCTTCATTTAAAGAAAGGGCCATGAGACAACCTTTTGTGCCCTTTCCGTCCATCCTAGTAACTAATTTCTTAGGTTTAGTAGGAACAGAGGGAGATGATTCTACAGGCTCGCCGGAAAGCGACCTGAGAGGACGATCGGAATGGGTACACGATGAGGTTTGGCTAGGAGAAGGTGATTCACTACTCCTATCAGATTCTGTAGCACTACTTGACATTGATATATGCATAAAGAAGAAAGAGAACACAAGAAAATGCTTACTTGGTGTTTTGGGATTATGTAGAGAAAACGGCAGAATGATCTCTTCTCCGACTTCTTCTCCTCTTTTATGCTTACGAAAATGTTTGAAATGAGTTGAAAGGACGTGAATTGAGGGGGTTATAATCCCACACAATTCGCGATAATCAATGTGATGGCGTTACGGTTAACGAAAAAGGACGCCTCGTTCCTTGTGTTGAAGATAGGCGTTTGTGCGCCACGCCACGATACTACGATTGGCTAGGGCTACAGGTGGCAGTACAGCTGTTTCCCGCCCAAACAATGACCCAACTCGAAAACGATTCAAATGGCAGATTTGACCTCGAACAACGGGAATCGCCTCTATCAAGTCTGGGGGGCTTATGACGATACGGGGTTTCACCCTTCCACGTGTCGTCTAACGGTTGGTCCCCCACAATATGAATAAGTATCAAAGTGCGCATGTCGATGCCCAGACTCAGGGCTACGACGATCGACATCTAAGCAGTGTAGGACGAGAGTCCCAGCTCGACCACCGTAAGTCGGTTAAGTCAGCGTAGATGATAGAGTCCGCACCAGCTACGAAGGCCCATTATCAGCATGGTAACTTGGGCAAGGGGCAAGGCCTATGAAGGTTAAATATGACAAAAGCCTAAGCCGACCTAATATAAGGGTTAGGGCATGCATTAACATTATAAATACCATGTTCCAGAAACTACGTAAGGCTTTATTCCTGGACAAATACAGGATACGTAGGCAATCTAAGACAAGTTCTTAGACTCAGCCGCAAATCTTAAAAACTACAAACATGTTCTTAAGGCATTAGGGTTTTGAGTATTCACCATTAGATTCATTCAGGCCAGGATTAATTAGGTGACATAATCTGTCGTCGTCAAAATAACATCACAACGTGATCTCTCACCCTTAATTTTGATGAGTTTACATCACAGTCAACTAGCACTCATTAAAATCAGGGATGAGAGATCACGTTGTGTCGCTTGTTGTATAACTTTGATTATGCCTCTATCATTACTTAAAACATTATAGTCAGAGAAGGCAACAAGAAACTAAAAAGGAAATCTATGCCCACCTTATAGCAAGCACGTAAGGACTCATATGAAGTCACAAGTTTTTTAAGAGCCACTCAATTTTTTTTTTTTGTTACTGTATGTCTCAAACACCCTCTCTCTCAATCTCTCTCATGCCTTCTAAGATTGAGACTCCTCCACTGGCTGGTGAATCTCCTCCACTGGCTTCCATGACATCCATCGTACTTGGTTATGGTAATGTTCCTTTCTTTTTTCGATATCAAACCATCTACATAATACTACAGTACTACTATATATACATATATACAGAGAGGGGAAAGAGAGATTTTTGGCTGAAAAGTCATCTTATCAACTAATTAGACATAAAATGATATTGAGTTTTTATTCGGACAAAATGCGTGTTTTTTTCTTAAATTACCCTCATTTTATTTTTTCATAGCCAATTGTGATACATAATATAATAAAAAAAAAAAAAGTTCTTTTTAAAGGAAGTAATTAATATTGTAACTGTCAACCCATTTTAAGTGATTTTTGGGAAGCATCATCACTACATGTTTTTTAATTTAAGGGATAAAACAATTTTGACAAACGAATTGATACATCTTTTACGCAAAAATTATCCAAATATTACGCAAAAACCCATTTTTTGACAAACGAAAATTACTCCAATCTTCTACGCAAAAATTAGTCCACCTATATTTTTCGATTTATATCAGTATTACTAAATTTTTGCCGTAACTGTATATATTTTATTGGTTGTGACTACTTCTTTTTGAGTGTTACAATATTTATTTCTGTAACTATATGCATTTTATTGGCTGTTATTTTTTTTTTCAAGTCTTACTACAATTTTTTCATTGTAATTACATATATTTCATTGATTGTTACTATTTCTTATCATGTGTAATTATGTCTTTTAGCTGCAACTACATTTGTTTTATCAGTGTTACTACAGTTTTGTGTCGTAACTACATATATTTTTTTTGATTTGTTACTGCCTTTTTTAATGTTAGTATATTCTTATTTTAACAGTTTTTTTCCTATTTCACGTTGTCAATGAGCATTTAATTAGTCAAAGACAATTAATGTATGTGAAAGATATTGACTAATTTTCTGATTTTCAGTTCATTTCAAAAGGTTTAATAAATACCATTTCTGATTTTATGTTATTTCAATGTTCTATGGCATCATGTTACGAGCTTTACTCCACGTCGTCAATTACTTCAAGATTTACAAAAAAAAAAGGGTATATCGGTCTAATTATTATAAAATTGTTGTTTTTAATCACACAAAATGAAAGTTGTCCTTCCGTCTCTATTTTTTAAATTCCTTGTCTTTCAAGCCTTTATATATATATATATATATATGTATATATATATATATATATATATATATATATGTATATATATATATATATAAAAATTAAAACTGCATAATGCACGGACAAATGATGCATTACTGAAAATATGACTAAAACCGGGCGTACGATCATAGAATAAATTGAAGCATACATCTGCATACACCACATTCCAATCCTTTCGTGATACAAATGATTTGCCAACCGGATCGTGCTAAATCTATACGAATTACTACCAAGAAAGATGAAATATTGAGTCCATATATATATATATATATATATCCTTGTGGTTAGTGAAGAACATCCATCCGACCGGATTTGTCATGAAAATAATGGAGATTATATCTTTTCTTTATTATCAAAGAGGGCCCCTTAGGATTGGGGGCTTCTTTGAGTATCGACATATACAAACATTTGAGTATTACCTTAAAAATATTTTCTCAAGAATCGTCTCTAATGATATGTAAAGCAACATAATGTTGTATCCACCCTATATCCTCATCAAGTTTGTACCGGACTTACACAAAAATAATTGCTTTTTGCCGATATTAAATAGATCCAGAACAATGTACTATGTCATTTTCGATATATATAAACAATAAAGAAAAATAAAAACAAAATTACATGACAAAAACGTCTATAAGAATCCTATGTTGGAAAGGTTTTGTAAATGCAATCCATGTGTGCCTCATGCGACAAATATGGTTTGTTTTGAAATTTCACAATAGGCTTTTTCAAGAGCTTATGAAGACTTTGTAGTAAAGATGACCTGCCAACACAACCAAATGCCTTGTTTCGTATCGTAGCTTCGACATCCATCTTCACCGATCAACAAAATCTTGCATATACCCATGGTGTGTCAATTGTAAAAGTCATATGGATTCCTGATTTTTTTTTTTGTACTTTTGAAAGCCTCCGTTTATCTCTTCTGCGATGACATCCAAAAAAAATTGTTAAATGAAGCACCACTCAAGGTGCTTAGGATCGTATTAATACGTAGAATATCAAATGAGAATATAATTTGGTTATTGGAGAACCATAAATATGCAAATATCAACCTCAAAATAGAAATCAAGTTTTCAATAAGACCTTTAAAGTACAAAGGGAAAACAATTATTTAAGTGTGATTACATGATCAATAATACCGACTTATGTATCTAAACGGAATTCACCTTAATTTGAACAAATTTATATCCTTAGATCAAAGGTACACAACATCTCATCCAACTGTATATTACCCTACCCCACCATATCTCCCAATACCATCCCATATTCATCTTCAACTACTATCGGGTATAAGATCTTTCAAATACCTGCATCCTGGCCGTTCTTTTGCTAGAGATCCGGAAAATAACTTAACAGAAGCTTTCCATCAAGTAAGGTCTTGTGATGTTTATTAAATTAATAGCTCCAAAAAATGTAAATTACCCAATAGCCCCACATACACGCAAAGAAGAAAGGAAAAAGAAACTTACCTTTTGTAGCAATTACAACCATAAGAGGAAGACAATCTTCAAACTATAAGACGGTAAGCCATAAATCTACCGATCATTTTATAACCTGAGAAATAAACATAATCCATTGAGGTTAGATCCGACTACTCGATTTGTTAAAGTAGATATACGGCTACGCTATTTTTTCTTTTCTTTTTTATTTCTGTACAAATTCAAGAAGGCGTTTTGTGTATTTCCATGTTAATTCCCCGATCAAAGACTTTAAAGTTTAGCCTGCTGTAAAAATTATGAAAACATCATTCATGAGTGCTATAGACAATAGAAGATGAAACGGTAAGGTGATATATACACAAATGCATATCAAACAAAACAAATTTGGTGTTGCATATTAATAATTTAAAAGCAGAAAAAGAAAAAAAATGTGAAATCCAAATTAAAAACACAGTTTCAGAGATGGAAATTGGTAAAAACATCTTGATCAGTTCCCCTAATTAGAGTAAATGGAGCTTCCACGAACAGTTCAATTACAGCCAAAATATGTATGGAACATTATTATTCACTACTTACCATTGGGTAGATGATCATAATAAGTAGATGCAACCAAAAAAAAAATAATTAAATTGATCAAAATTTGAATAGATCTAATGTTCATCGGATTCTGCTCTATCTGACTGAATAAGAAACAATTACGTATTTAGGCATCAAAATTAAAAAAAATGGCATAAAATCATAGGTGATAACAAAAAAGTACGAAAAAAAAGATAGAGAAAAAACCATGTCATACTTAATCATCTTGGAAAAGTGAGGTGGAGTATAACATGTATGGTTTGGGATGAGGTAATTCTGTTTTTTCAGCTGAGATTTGTCTGCAACAACTATTTATCGAATTTAACGCAGCTTCATTTTGTTAACTACACATAATAGATCTTCCTACGGGCAAAATGTAGTAGTGTAATGACACACATAGCAACCATATATATATCTTATCTAATAAAGAAATGAAATTACGTGATCATACGGATGCTTTCTGAGAATAAAATCCCAGAAAGGAAGCCCACAAACGCCAACAGAAGCACCGAAATTAATTGGCTTAAAAATCCATTCCGGATGTCGTCCAACGAGTAAAATCCATCGATTGAAGCGGCGACTCAAGTCTCCGGCCATGTGGCGATCATCATACGATATTTCAAAACCGTCCGGTGATTCGAGCTTTCGTATCGATCTGAGATTTCTCCATATTCTTTTTTCCTTCTCGGTAAAATGGAATTTCTCGAGGTGGTTATGATTATTCTGAAAAATAATTAATAACCGTGATTGAAGAGTCCAACCTCAGGAGGATACGGAATTTATTTAGCTTGTTGCTTTCTTATCTGTTTTCAAAAGCTTGTTAGTTGTTACGATTTGGTTAGGTTGTTATACACCATTTTGAAAGGCGTGATACGATTTTTGAGGAAAACAAAGTTATGAAAAGTCCAATCCTGAGTTGTTTTTGCGTGGTTTCTTTTTTTTTTTTCCGCAGATTATTTATTTATTTATTTATTTTTATACTATTTTTTCCGGGTTATTTTACGGGTTTTGAAGCGAAATCCCGGATAATCGGAATAAATCATCCTTTCTTATAGATATAGATATTTGATTACTTTTTCTTGCACGCGCAGATGGAGGAGTAATGAGTGGACCAACAATTACCTTAAAGAAGACTTAAAGATCTCCGACGTACAAATAGAAGTGTTGGTGGGTGTTTTTAGCATATACTCGCTTATTGGTGCGCGGCGTTGGCAAAGCGGACATCGGATCGGATAGGTCGGCAGATACACCATGGTCCTTGCTAGTGGGATATTTTTCGTTGGAGCGGTGTTGATGGGTTTTGCGATTAAGGCATTCACTTCAGAAGCGGTGTTACTATTAGGTGTCACTATATTTAAAATAGAAATAGAAAACAAAAAAGCAATCAAAATATGGCCTCTGACGGATAAATATATCTAAAAATATTTAGGTATGGTGAATAGTGTTGTTACATATATAGAACAACACTATTCACCATACCTAAATATTTTTGCATATAAATTTCATCTGTCAGAGGCCATATTTTGACTATTGATTTTTTTTTCTATTCTATTTTAGATATGTAACACCCAAAAAGACTTCATTTGTAGAGATGTTCTTTTAGGTGTTTTATATTTAAAATAAATATTTTAATGTTATAGATAAATGGATAGAAATCTTTGGTGTGGAGTGTTTTGAATTGAGATGTTGCATAATAGAAATATGTATTATTTTATATTATTTTGGTGGTTTAAATTAGACCATCTGGTACAAGTGCCCTAACTATACATTTCTAATGGTTGGGAGGTTTGTGGCTGGTATTGGAATGGGTTATTCATTGATGATAGCTCTGTAAACCGCAGAGGTTGCTCCTGTTTCTGCAAGAAGCTTTCTCACTTCTTTTCCTGAAGTCTTCATTAACTTCGGTAATTTGTCTACTACGTATTGTACGTCTTGGAAGCCACGTACTCTCTCGACCCATTAATCAATTTAAATGTCTTTACAATAATTTACTGTGTGAAAAGATGCTATCATGCAGAACTCAAAATTCAAACTTACCATAATTATCCAATACGCTACAAATCAAGATGTTTATTAAAGAAAATTTGTTTAAAAAAGGAACGATAAAAGATGCCTATATATACGTCATTGTTCTCTAATTGGTATAACACATAAATACCAAATATAAAACATGCCTAAATATATATCATTGTTTTCTAATTGGTATAACACATAAATACCAAATACACTGTAATTGTTATCCAACTCAAAGACCTTTATTGCCTAGCAACTAAAATTTTGTAGATGTAAATTGAAGCAGGTGTTTCAATGATTCAGCGTGCAATGAGTGTTTGTATTACTCTTTTTTTACTAAAAGATTGTTCATTTACATAATCGAATTGTACTTGTATTGTGGGTCAGAGACAAGATTAGCTACCTAGCTGGAAAATTCCGATGCAATGAATCTCTATTACTACTCCGTCCCATAAAAAAGTCATCATTTCTTGATACATGATTAAGAATCAATTAATGTGTAGTAATTTAAGTCTTTAGTGGACATATATACACTATCATATAATAAATGCTTCTATTGAAATATGAAATGAACATACAAACATTAAATGCAAACATAAGGGTATATGTGGAAAAAATGCATTAAATTTGTATTGGTTTTGTAAATGGACACTTTTTATGGGACAACTAATTTTCAAAATGTGGACACTTTTTATAGGACGGAGGTAGTAGATTCAACCTTCGGATCGGTGTCATGTGTATAAAAGACAATAATTGTTTTGTTTCTTTATACACATGTCACTCATCAGACGGTTAAATTTAATAGAGATTCCTTACGTCAGAATTAAAAATTAGTCAGATATGATGTTAAAGAGATAGACTTCCCTCACCTGACAACCTAGGTTTTGAGATTAAGCCCCTCCTCTTATATGAGTTTGAGTCTAGATTTTCTACATGGTATCAAAGCCACCCATTTATTTTGCAAGTGCTGGATATCTTTGTTGGCCTTATAGTGCCATTTATATGCCTGCTCTTTATAGGCCCACACTTGATGGGCGTGTTAGTGAGATGAATTTTCCTCATCTCACAACGTAGGTTTTGGGGATGAGGTCACTCCTCTGATATGAGTTTGGATCTAGATTTTCTACGTATGAATCTACAATTCAATTCTCAGGCTAACAGAAATTACAAAAGAAATAAAAATAGCACATAAATGGTTTAAAAATATATAACGTTACATTAATATGATAATATACTGCACTATTGATTTACTACTGAATTTTCTAATGATATGCATGAATCTTTCACCTCGATTAGAAAAGTCGTACTCTTAATAATTGATGTTAGGAAGAAAAAGTTAATGAGTCAACATCTTAATAAAATTTGTTTTTGAACAACATCTTAATAATTAATGATCACGTAATCAAAAGACGACAAAACATGAAAAACCAAATTTATGATGGTATGTATGATGTTAACAATGACTCAAGTTGACTTGGCTTCATTTCGTTTGGTTAAAAACAATTTTCTTAAAGGATTAACATATCCAATAATTGATTATTGATAAAAAAAAATCATTCCCTAAATGCAAATTTATACCAAAATGTGATAGATATAGATAACCATAAATCAGAATACCCGAATAAGCATGAATGGAATCATCAGGATTGGCTTTCTTATATATCCATTATTATTCTAACTTTATCTTCTTTTGTCACATCGATGCAAACCTTAGAAAAGAACAAAGAGAAGAACTCGATATGTATGATAGAGAACAATATATGGTGTTTTTAGGTCTTCTGATATATGCATATTTTTCTGATCATCCGATGATACACATACAGTATATATATATATATATATATATATATATATATATATATATATATATATATATATATATTGACACGATGAGGGACTTTGAGGATTATGAAATAATCCGAAATGAAAACTCTATCATAGGATATTCCATAATTCTAATTGAATATAATCCAATACTAATTACCAACATAATAAATAAATAACATGAGGCCAACAAATATAATCTTTAGTACTAAATGATAATTTTTACAAAATGTCCCACTCACTTTGTACTCTCTTTTAAGTGGGTGACAATTCATATACTTTTTTATTAGAAACCTCTATCATATACTTGTATTATATAAATCAAAACAGGGATCTATAAAGACACACTTTTATAATAATGATGATATGATAACATATTGCATTAATAAATATTATACTATAATTAATAGTTAATGATATAAAATTACGTGGTGTTAATTATTGTGCAACTCAAAAAACAAAGTTAGCCCTTCGCTGAAGTTTCCTCTCCTCTGGCGGCTTGCCCTTCGCTGAAGACTCAGGTACGGCGGCATCCATGGAGCAAGATGTTTTGGCTGATAGATTGCAATCTCTGGAACTCATTAGAGTGCCTAGCTTTGTCAGAACGGGCTCTCCATCCCACGCAGACGGTTTGTGCAAGGAGCATCCTTTGCCGATCATTTTCTTCGAGAGATGTGGCGGCGCAAACATTGAAGACGACGATGTCTAGGTGGTGGAGGACGGAGGCTTTTACGGTAACTAGGGTTCGGAAAAACGTTTTCCATTGTGTGTTTGACCGGTCCCAAGACCGGGAATTCGTACTTTCCGCCGGACCATGGTGCTTCGACGGATATTTGCTGGTGGTGCGGCCAAGGGAGGATGGTTGGGAGGAGAAGGCAGGATTTTTTGGCAAGCAGTTTTCTGGATTTGTGTGGAGGAGTTGCCGGTGCAATATTATACGAGGGAGGTTGGTAGGCAATTCATGACCTCCTTCCACGGTTGCGAGGCGGGGCAGCTGCGGGAAGAGATTAAAACCGGGCTTCGAAGCTTCCGGTTTCGGGTGGAGATCGATGTTGCCCAACCCGTTCGGCGATGAGTTTGTATTGGTGGTGAAGGTGGGGTGGCGGTTCTAGGATGGATACGACCCGAACATACCAATATCTTTATTATCAATGTGGATTGGTGGATCACACTATCCGTCTTTGTAAGCACAGTCAACGTGAGTTATCGGTGGAACAACTGAAAATGCTACCGTACGGACCTTGGTTGAATTCGACAAGGAAAACACAGTTAATTGTAGATCTTTTGTCTGAAAGGGGTGGTGGGGTGGAGACGGCGGTGGCTGAGTCGGGGCAGGTGCTTTTATTGGAGCAGGCTCCTCCTACTAGGGGGGACGAACCAATTGTGGAAGAGGCGGATGAACGCCAACATCCAGCTGCTCTTGTGCCGGAATCCATGGCAGTTGACGTGTTGGGGGCTGAAATAGGTGGGACAGAGTCGGCTGGAGTTGAGTCCGACATGATGAGGGAACTAAATGATGGGGACGAGAGCAACAAGGAGGAAGTGCAGAAAATTGTGATTTCTCAAGAGCGGACCTCACGTGGGTATCGGCGGCAGGGGGGTCCGGCAAGGTCAACCAAATTTGACCCCGTTTCTGCCACTTGAGAGTAAGAGGAAAATCGAGGAGGAGCGCGAGGATGCTACTACAACCAAAAAAACTGTCGAATTGCCATTGGTGGAGTCTGCCGTGAAGCTGGCCCACCCGGCACCATGAGTATCTTGTGTTGGAACTGCCGAGGGCTTGGCTACCCTCGGGCAGTTAAAGTTTTAAAAGGCCTTGTACATACTTTTTCGCCTTCCATTTTATTTTTGTCACAAACCAAAGTAAGTGAGAGTTGTTTTGAATATGTTCGTTGTTTGCTTGGTTTTGCTAGTGCGCTTGTCGTGGGGTGTGTGGGTGCGAGTGGGGGCCTAGCTCTGTTATGGAATGATGATACCAATGTCCTGATATCTACCATTAATGTCGGACATATTGATGCTATTATTCGCAGCAGTACAGCTCCATCTTGGCGATTCACAAGTTTCTATGGCAATCCGATAGTAAGGGAACAGAAGCATTCATAGGCTCTATTGCAACCTATGGCTGGTTGCTTGGGATTTTAATGAGGTTCTTTTACGTACGGAGCAGGATGGCCCGAATCCTCGACCGTTCCCGCAGATTGCTGAATTTCAGAATGCCCTTACTGATTGTGATCTTGCATATTTGGGGTATGTGGGGGCACCTTTTACACGGTATAAAGACGCGGATGGTATGGCGACTCAAGTTCGTTTGGACAGGGGGTGACCAATTTGGGATGGCGTACTCTTTTCCCGCAGCATACAGTCTACCACCTATCTAGCTCTCGGTCGGACCATGTTCCTATTCTGATTTCGTTGCTTAATCCGTTTGATCGAGGCATGTTCAAGTGTACGCCTGTGCCATGCTTTGATCCCTTTTGGATTAGGGATCAGGAGTTCGAGGACTATTTTAGGGCCGCTTGGCAGTGAGGTACTGTTCATGGACACTCATCTCTTTTAGGGCGGGTGACACAGGTTCACGGGGAGGTGTGTAATTAGAGTTCTCAAAGGAATAGGAATCTCGTAAAACGTATCACGGAGAAGGAGGGGGGATTGCGGGAATCATCTGGCTATTCGGTTCAGAAGGAGCGCAGTCTTATTCAGCAAATTGAACATTGGCAGACTATGGAGGAGGAGTACTGGAGACAGAGGGGAAGAAGCGAGTGGCTAGTAATGACGGATAGTAATACCCACTACTTCCATCATAAAGCGGTAGCTCGAAGAATGCGGAACCATTCATTTGTTGCACGATGCTCAGAGGGTGGCATGTGAAGAGCCTATAGATATGGAACGGGTGGTTGTGGACTACTTTCAGGCTATCTATTCGTCTAATGGTACTGCCATTGATTTAGATGGGTTGCCTTTTACTGAGGTTGATGTCGGGCAACAATAGCATCTGGTAGCAGCTTATACTTGGGATGAGGTTTCTATTTCTTTGAAACAGTAGCCAGGGAGGAAGTCCCCTGGGTCTGATGGTATGCATATCATCTTTTTGCAGAAATTCTAGAGTATTGTGGGGGAAGATGTTCTGCGTGTAGTGTTGGATTTTTGAATAACGGGGCCTCTCTGCAAAGGTTAAATAAAACATATATCTCATTGATCCCTAAGGTTGCTACTCCCACGGTTATGACCGAGTTTCGGCCAATTGCTTTATGCAACTCGATCTATAAGCTTATCTCTCGAGTGACAATTAATCGCTTCAAGAGTGTGATTGGGGATGTGATATCGGAGAATCAGAGTGTGTTTGTTTCAGATCGTCTTATTACAGATAATGCGATCATTGTCTTTAAAGCTTTTCACTCTCTCCGGGCAGGGTCACAGGGTTGCGATAGTCATGCCGCTTTGAAGTTGGGTATGGCCAAGGCATTTGATTGAGTGGAGTGGCAGTACCTTTGGAGGTTTATGGAGCGTATGAGTTTCCCTTTGTCTTTCATTGATTTGTTGAGGCGATGTGTAACATCCATTTCTTATCGAGTGTTGATCAATGGGAAGCCAAGTAGTCAGATTGTACCAACTAGGGGCATTCGGCAAGGAGACCCGGTCACCTTTTATGTTCATTATCTCAGTCTTTGAGGTTTCACGGCCATGCTTAATGACTATGTGCATAGGGGAGCGCCGTGGAGTATTCATTTTGGCAGATAGGTGGAGGTTTTTGTCTCTCATTTGTTGTTTGCTGATGATTGTATGGTGATTTTTGAGCTTTTGGATGAGGTAGCGGAGACACTGGTGGAACTGTTTCTCAGGTATGGTGCGCATTCTGGTCAAGTTATTAATTTCCATAAATCAAATTTATATTTCTCGGAAAGAGTCCCGGTGAAGGATCGGGGGGCTCTCTCAGCACAGCTACAAATACCCCTAGGGGATGGATTAATATTTGGGGAAAACAAATATTTGGGGATGCCTTTGGTGGTAGGGAAAAACAAATGTCAGGTGTTTGCGTTCTTATGGGATAAAATACATAAGAAGGTGGCTGGTTGGAAATATAAACTGCTCTAGCCTACTGAGAAGGAGGTGCTTATTAAATCGGCACTTCAGGCTATTCCCACATTTATTATACAAAGCTTTACGGTCCCCACTACTCTCATACAGGAACTGGAAAAAGCGATTAGGGGTTTCTTTTAGGGGGATAGTGATAATAAGCGCATGGTACGTACATTGGAAGAATTGGGAGGCCTATTGTTTACCGAAGAATCTTGAGGGTTTGGGAATTCACGATTTAGAATGTTTCAATCTGGCTGTTATAAAACGGATGGAGATAACTTCAGATGCAAGAAATAGAAACAGAAGCAATCAAACATAAACAATCAAAGGAGAAAACAGAAACAAGAAGAACACAGATTTAACGTGGAAAACCCCTCGATGGGAGAGGTAAAAAACACGGGCGTAAAAGAGATATTTTATTATGCACTCGAATTTTACAGATTTCAACACACACAGAGATAATGAGACAACAATCTGTATTTATAGGCACAAATCCCTAAACCCTAGCCGCCAGAATCTTTGTCTGATCCGCCATAAATACCCCTTACACGTGTCCTCCTTTTAATGACAATCAGATAGTCACCACATAATGTAATTAATGTATGTGGGACCTGCAGTATTCAGTACTCAGCAGATGTCACCTGCGATAGTCACCTGCTGAAGCCTCGATGAGACTCCACCCTACTTGATGCACGCAATTGAATACACTTCTCACCGTCCATCACACACCGAGTCTTCGATTGGTTCCACCAGATGCGAGTTTAAGTCACCTTACCGACAAATCTCCACCTTGACTTCAACTCTCACTAGAGTCAAACAGATTGCATAACCAGATGTACTTGTACGGATGCATTCGTCAATGCCGGATGTACTTGTACCGGACTATCTCCACAAAGATCCACTCCACCGATCGCCTCGGTGAGTTTCCAAAATGAGTTACAAGCTTTGAATATTCGGTAAGTCCAGGCAAAGTGGAACTTACTCTATTGAATCGTTTTAGTGAACATATCGCAGGATTCTCCTTTGTGCCAATCTTCTTCACTACAACCCTCTTCTCATTTCTCGAAAATGATACGACATCAATATGCTTGGTTCTCTCATGATGAACCTGATCCTTGGCTAAACATATTGCACTTAGATCATCACAATATATATCGGCTGATCTGATGCAACCCCAAATCATTGACTAGCCCTTCAACCGACACCCTCCTTAATCGCTTGAAGAAGAGCCATATATTACGCTTGATAGTTGATAAGGCTCTCAGAGCTCAAGAGTAGCTTTCGGTGACCTTTGCATTTCCCAATGTAAACACATAACGGTCATTGATTTTCTCTCATCAACATCACTGCGATAATCGGCATCACGAAGAACTGTGACTGCACTCGATATCACCACCATAAATGAGACCAACATCACCAGTACCTCTCGGTACACTGAATATCCTTTAACAAATGACTTTCCAGTTGTTCCTTTCCAGTGTTGAGCCATAAACCTGCTGACAACACTTATTTGCTGAGCTGGGATCGAGGCCTAGTGCATACCATGGCATACATCGATCGCCAATCCGCACTAGCATAGGGAACTTTGTCATATACTCCTTCTCTTCACTTGATCGTGAAGCATAAATGGACAAATGAACATTTGATGCCATAGGAGTATCTATTGGTTTTGGATGAGACATCCCAAACTTGGCCAATATCTTCTGCACATAACCTGCGCGAGACAAAAACAACTTCTTCCTCGACTTCTATCTCTCCAGATCTCCATCCCCAAGATTTTCTTGGCAAAGACCCAAATCCTTCATTTCAAATTCAAAGACCGAGAAGGTTCTTCGATTTTGAACATCGAGACTTCCTTGCTGCAGCTTCTATCAAGATGTCATCCACATACAGACAAGATAGATATATGATCCATCTTTCAAGAGATCAGAGTAAACACAACAGTCATATGGACTTCTGTTATAACCCTGCTGAAGCATGAAACTGTCAAACCTTTTATACCACTGCCTTGGAGCTTGCTTCAAACCATACAATGATTTCTTCAACTTGCAAACATAGTTTTCTTTGTCGTGAACTTGAAAACCCTCAGCCGTGTCATGTATATCTCCTTATCCACCTCACCATGTAGAAAAGCGCTTTTCACATCTAATTGCTCAAGTTCCAGATCTCTTTGTGCCACCATTGCTAGTAACACCCTGATTGAAGTATGTCGACCACCGGTGAAAATATTTCATCAAAGTCAACCCTTCCTTTTATGAATCCTCTTGCAACCAAACGTGCCTTATACCCGACCCTTACGCTTTGTTATTCCTTCCTTTTCTTGAAGATCCATTTACAAGTCACAACCCCTTGTCGGTTGGGTCGTTTGACCAATTCCCAAGTCCGATTCTTCAATAATGACTCCATTTCATCTCCCATGGCTGCATGCCACCGAGATGCTTCAGACATGTCATCGCTTCCCTGTAAGTAGTAGGTTCGGCAAGAACCTCTACTTCTTCAACAACTTGGAGTGCATATCCAGCCAAATCATCATATCCATATCTCCTGGAGGTATCCCAACATTAGATCTTCTAAAGCTGCTTTGGCGTAGACTCTGTGATCAATGTTTGTATGACGCCCTCACGAGGTCTCAATGATCGGCTTGGATCGGATTCTCGGTTCATTATCCGGATCGAAGATAGTGTTGATTTGGATCCACCGATTGTTGCATATCAAGAGACTCCACCTGAAGCTCCACCTGTTTCTCAACACCATCGATTCAAAGATCGGTTTTGGACTCGGTAGACCTCTCCACTGATGAGTTTAACATAGAATTTTCATCAAACACAACGTCCTGGCGAGGATTACTCGGACTCTGATGACCAAATCCTATATCCTTTCACTCCATCACCATACCCCACAAACACTCCCTTCTTGGCTCTTGGCTCCAACTTCCTTCACTAACATGATAGTAAGTTTGTACTTCCAAAACCCTTAGAATCGAGTAGTCAAGAGGCTTGCTCGACCACATCTCAAATGGTGTCTTGAGATTGATTCTGTGTGAGGACTCTGTTGATTAAGTAGCAAGTCGTCTTAACACTTCCGCCCAAAATCTCCTTGATAAACCAAACTTGAGAAAGCATACACCTTGCCCTCTCCGTAAGAGTTTGATTCATCCTTTCAATTACACCATTCTGGCGAGGTGTATTCCTTACGATATGATGTCCGCAATACCTCACCGCACAAAATGAATCAAAATCCGTCCAGTAAATTCAGACCATTATCTGTCACGGCTTCTTGATTTTCTTGCCTAACTGATTCTCCACTAGGGCCTTCCACGCTTGAAGTTATTGAATGCATCACTTTTGTTCTTCATCATCACCACCCAAGTCATCCTTGAATAGTCATCTATGAATGACACAAAATATCTGTGACCACCCAATGACTCAACTTTTGATGGACCCAGTGATCTGAATGGATATAATCAAGTGTTGCCTTTGTATTGTGCAACCTGCCGAGAACTTACTACATGCAATTTCCCAAACACACAATGTTCACAAAAGTCCAGATTCTTGACCTTATATCCCCAAGAAAACTCTTTTGAAGAAAGAACACAGATACCCTTTCACCCCCATGTGACCAAGTCTCATGTGCCACAAATTTGAGTCTGGCTGAGATCGGTGAATCTAGCGAGGATGCAACAAAGAAGATGCTGTGATATGATAGATCCTTGTAATATATACAAGGTTCCCTCTTGATGCCTTTGAGGACTACAATCGAATCTTTAAAGACATTCAAATTGTCCACCTTCACCCTTGAAATTGAACCCCTTGTCATCCTAGTAGATCGAGAGATACCAAATTCTTGGTCATCTGTGGAACATGTTTACATCCTTCATGTACAAAATTTACCATCCTCTCGTCCTTAACTTTATTGAGCCAATTCCCACAACTTTACTGAGACCTTGCTTGTTGGCCATATAGATTTGACCACCATCTATCTCGCTCATAAGTAGAAAACCACTCTCTGTTTGGACAAATATGGTAGGATGCTCCAGAATCAAGTATCCACACATCATTGTGGTGTGTAGAATCCCTCGCAACTAGAACCGGATCCTCATCGATTGCTCATTAGCCAAAGCTGCTTGTGCAAGTGCCTTCCTCTGCTGTTTCTTCTTCCTTGGACAATTGGACTTCCAATGTCCCCGCTCCTTCTGATAATTACAGACATCGTGACTTAGGACCTTTGGACCCTCGACTTTTTTCTTCTTCTCCCCATATCCTTTTCCACTATTGTTTGCTAGCTACTAGCCCAAAGAAATGACTGTCTGCACAAAGCAATTGTGTGTCTAAGCTCCCTGGCATGTAAGGCGGACCTCACATCCTCTAAAGCTCACATATCCTTTCCAACTATGAAAGACGCACAAAGTTTTCATATGATGCCGTAATGACACCAACAGGATTAGGGCTGCATCTTCATCTTCAATTTTAACATCAATATTCCTTAAATCAAGCAATATTGTGTTCAGCTGGTCAAGATGTTCCCTCAGTGGACTCCCTTCATGCATCTTCAAACTGAACAACCTCTGTTTCAACAACAACTTGTTGGTCAGTGACTTGGTCATATACAAAGCTTTCAAGCTTTTTCCACAACTTGGTCTGCGGTGTGTTCCCTCAAAGACCTCGGTGATAACATCATCGATAAGCACAACATGATGGTTGAATGTGCTTTCTCTTCCAGACCGCATAATCTGGCTGCACTGTATTTTTGTTTGTCGATAAAGGATTCCACAAACCTGCTTTGTTTCAACGAGTGCACGCATCTTGATTTGCCACGCACCAAAACTGCTCCTTCCTCGTAAATTTATCGATTTTTACGCTTCTCGCGACATCTTTCCTTGCTAAAGATCACAACTTTGTCACAGATCCTAGCACCTTGCTGAAGGCCTTGGTGAAGACGAAGTTGATAGTACAGATTGTTTTCCCCAGAACCTTTCTCTGATACCACTTGTTATAAAACGGATGGAGATAACTTCAGATGCAAGAAATAGAAACAGAAGCAATCAAACATAAACAATCAAAGGAGAAAACAGAAACAAGAAGAACACAGATTTAACGTGGAAAACCCCTCAGTGGGAGAGGTAAAAAACCACGGGCAGAAAAGAGATATTTTATTATGCACTGAATTTTACAGATTTCAACACACACAGATAATGAGACAACAATCTGTATTTATAGGCACAAATCCCTAAACCCTAGCCGCCAGGAATCTTTGTCTGATCTGCCATAAATACCCTTACACGTGTCCTCCTTTTAATGACACTGTATAGCTGTCACATAACAGAATTAACAGATGTGGGACCCTGCTGTATTCAGGTACTCAGCAGACTGTCACCCTGCTGATAGTCACCCTGCTGAAGCCTCAGTAGACTCCACCCTACTGATGCACAGAATTGAATACACTTCTCAGCTGTCCATCACACAGCTGAGTCTTCAGATTGGTTCCACCCAGATGCAGAGTTTAAGTCACCTTACTGACACTGGCTCTGTTGGCAAAGCAATTTTGGTGGATTTTGACTAGTCTGGGTTCGTTAGCGACTCAAGTCTTACATGAAAAGTAATTTAAGGATAGTACCATTCTTGAAGCTAGGCTGGGGCATTGGCCGTCTGTTATCTGGCGCAGCATTCTAGAGGGGCGGGACTTGTTGATTAGAAAGATGAGATGGCGAGTGGGGAATGGGGACTCGGTATTCGTTTTTCATGATGCTTGGACCAGTCGGCAACCTTCGTTCCATATTCATTTTGCAGGGCATGAACTTCCTGCAGACTTTAAGGTCGCAGATTTATTTCTTCCTGATTCTAGGATGTGGGATGTGCAAATGATTTGGCGCTTGTTCAAGCCTTGGGAGTCAGATTCTATCCTTGAAACCACCATAGCCCCTAGAGGTCACACAGACAGGCGAATGTGGCACTATGACCATAAAAGAGTTTATACAGTTTGGTCTGGGTACTTTTAGACTTATCTCTTTACAGACATTTATCTACTAGGTCGACTATGTCTGGAGGGGAGAGTAGGATTTGGAGAAGCTGTTGACGAATTCCTGTATAGCAGTGTATTCAGCATTTTCTCTGAAGGTGCTTGCATGATTGCCTAGCTATTGGCCAGGGGCAGAGGAGGCATATGGGGGATGGTCGATGCCTGGCATGTGGGGAGGGATTGGAAACTTTGCGACACATGATTTTTGAGTGCAACATGGCAGATAGAATTTGAAGGTGCCGCCATACTATGGGGTTTTAGGGCGCCTCCGTTCTGCTTCCTTGCAGATTTTTTTGTGAGGTTGTTGGAGGAACATGGAGTTCAAGATGCTGCAAGATTTGTGTGGCTTATGTGGGGGATTTGGAAGGCGAGTTGCTCTGCAGTGTTTGATGATCGGGTTGTTTCTGTCTCGGCAGTGTGCACACGTTCTTTAGTGGCTTCAGCTGAGTATTTAAAGGCTATGGAGCTTTATCAGACGCCGACCTTGGTTCATCATCTGGTAGATAAGTGGGTGCGGCCATTAGCAAGGGTTATTAAGGGCAATGTCGATGCATCGGTCACTGCGGTGGCTGCGAGGATTGGAGTTCTTTTTCGAGATTCTCAGGGGGGGTAGTCCTTCGTTCCTTTGCTTACCACTTCGATCCAAGGGACCCGGTGGAGTACATGGAACTCAAGGCTATTTCCTTGGCTTTAGAGGAAGCGCGACAGTTGGGGATCCAACGACTCGAGGTAGAGAGCGATTGCTTGGCGTGTGTCTCGCGACTCCGTAGACCCGTAGAAGATCTTACGGCCCATGGTTGTTTAGTACATGGCTTTTTGGCTTTACTTTCTAGCTTTATATCTGTCTCTTTTAGCTTTATTCGGCGTATGTGGAATGTTCCTGCGGATCTCTTAGCTAAACATGCTTTGCTAGTTTCGACCCGGACATCTTGGGGTGCCTCGGCACAGATGACGTTTTGACCGTCTGTTTGGCGGATATTGATTAATAAAAGTTCTTTTTTCTTAAAAAAATAAATTTTATTGTGCGACTCATCCAAAAAAAAAATTTATTGTGCAACAATTTCGCAGGTGTATTGCTGGGATATGTCTCAAACTTAGCTTTTGCCAAGTTTCCAATAAACCTGAACTGGAGAATTATGCTTGGACTTGGTGCTGTACCACCCATTTTCATAATGTTGGGAGTTCTAGTAATGCCTGAGTCACCTCGATGGCTCGTCATGCAGGGCCGACTCGGTGAAGCAAGAAAAGTTTTGGACAAAACTTCAATCCTTGGAAGAATCTCAACTCGACTAGCTGATATAATGGGCGCCGCAGGCATACCGATGAATTCAAGAAAAAGCAGCGTCGTTGCGGTTCCAAAGCATGACCGTGGCGGCACTGGAGTGTGGAAGGAGCTACTCCTCCGCCCCACGCCGCCTGTCCGACACATTCTACTCGCTGCACTTGGCATACATTTCTTTCAGCAAGCCTGTGGACTTGACGCAGTGGTTTTATACAGCCCAAGAATTTATGAAAAAGCCGGTATTACAAATGACACTCACAAGCTACTTGCAACGATAGCCGTTGGATTCACAAAGACATCCTTCATCTTAGTGGCTACATTCTTGCTAGACAAAATCGGACGGCGAGTATTACTTCTATCAAGTGCAGGTGGTATGGTGTTCTCCCTTATGGGACTTGCCATTGGTTTAACGTTCATTGATCACCATCATCATCATGACCAGATGCTAACATGCGCCATAGCCTTGTGTATAACATGCACATTATCAATTGTAGCATTTCTCTCAATAGGGATGGGTCCAATTGCATGGGTTTATAGCTCAGATGTATTTCCTTTAAGGTTGAGAGCACAAGGTTGTAGCATGGGGGTAGCAATAAATAGAGTTACAAGTGGGGTAGTTTTGATATGTTTTATATCTTTATATAAAAAGATTACTATTGGAGGAGTTTTCTTTATGTACACAGGGATTGCTATGGTGGCTTGGATATTCTTTTATACTTTGCTACCTGAAACAAAAGGGAGGGGACTTGAGGAGATGGAGGAGTTGTTTGGTACTTTTTTTAAGTGGAGATCAACAATGAAAGATTTGAATAATAGAGACAAATCTAAAAATAGTGGAGTTGCCCCTTTATAATAAAAACATGATTAAGGTTTGAATGTTGTTACTTATGTAGAAAGCTTATATTTATTTTGTATTTCAATCTCGGATTTGGACAAGTGCGTAGAGATGGACCGTGGAGAGTTTGCTTGATAGATCGTGATTTGTTCTCATTCATTCTACTTCACCACCCTACAATAGCTACTTGGCTTGTTGTATATTTTGGTATGTCGCATAATTATAAGGTTGTTGATGTTTTGTTCAACTAATTCAATCTATATATGAGATAAGGGTGTTTTTATTATCGCTTAGTTGGTATGAAATGTAATATTATGTGGTATAAAGTGTGACATTCACGTAGCATTGTGATTGGCGTTTCTAGATGTCTAACATTACCGACAAGTACACAGTCGAGTTGTAGTTTAAATAGGTGAGTAAAGTCGTATCACATGATGATGTAAGGTCAAGCACAAATTATTGCTTCACTATTGTAAAATCCCGTATTTCTTATAAGGTAATTTGATCACTTAATGAAACCCTACTGATATATATGTTGTTATAACAGGACCGTCAGAGATCCAAACAGATTGCAATAATCAAGAATAAACGAGAAAGCATAAATCACACAAGAAACAATAACACATGATTTAACGTGGTTTCCGCCAATGTGCCGACTAGTCCACGGGCAGAAACGAGAAGATTATATTATCACTGGAGATTTTACATCACTCTGCAATTGCCTAAGGCAATTGCTGCTGATACTGATGCTACTGCTTCTGCAAATATTCTAGGTTACAACAGATGAGTATTTATAGTCACAAAACCCTAGACCTAAGGAATTGCTAGCAGATTGACTAAAATACCCCAGATGTGAACTCAGCTCAGCTGATTCTATCAGACATAACATGCTGATACGTGCCATGCTGACATTGCCCTTGCTGACAATGCCCCTGCTGATTAGTTAGCAGACTTAGTACTCAGCCAGATCAGATGAGAGGTCAAGTCAACTTTTCTAACAATCTCCACCTTGACTTGAACTCGCATTCAACCAGATGTACTGTACCAGATGTATTCGTCAATGCCAGATGTAATGTACCATATTCCTGCTCGTTCTTCAGACTTAATAGCTTCAAATGTGATTCCTCCAGATGAGAAACCAACTTCAGATGAGAACCTCCCAGTTCGATTGAGATCCTTTGTTGTTCACCGATTCGAGACTTGATTGAGTTAAAACGGATGTGATCAACAGATTCGAGACTTGATCACCAGACAAGATATGATTACCAGATTCAGATGTAATCACCTTAGCTAAGGACACTCAGATGAGTTCTTCAGATTCAACATCAACCAAATAGATTGCAGATTCATATTCAGATTCTGAGCTGACCATATGTGAACAAAACAAAATTTAGGTTAGACTCCTCCAGATGAGACTTAACTCCAGATGAGAACTCCACCTCAGACATGTTCACCAAATGCTCACCGACTTCACTCAACTAAGGCTTCCAAATCACAAATGCAGATCCAACACGGACATGTTCAATGATTCATTCAGAGATGCCACTCTGGCGACAGATGGAATCACCGACTTTTATCGGCCAGACTTCCTAGACTTGAACGTCCTCTACTCAAATGACTTTTACTCAATTTGGTACTAGATCCGTGACCTTCACTCACCGACCCCGATTTTGGTTCCATCAGTTCGACTCTTGATTCTTCATGTTCGGATGCACAACCAAGTGTCGGTTTAGTGGTAACTATCCTCGTGAGTTTTTTTATTATTATTATTTTTAAACAACTTTATTTTTATTGAAAAACCAAATAAAGTGCTACAAGGTTCATTGCCATATCCCGGCCCGCCCCAAGTTTACGTGATAGAGTGCATAGCATGGCCTCCTTAAACCCTATGTGTGGCAAACCCAGGGTAGGAAAATCCATCACATAGGGAAGAGTACTCGCTCTATGCACTCCCAATAAAATGCCTGTCCCATAAATAATTACATCAGTGGAAATCAAATCAGAATAAATGTGGTAACTTTGTCGTCTGCCTTGAGTATACGAACGCATGAGATACACAAGGTTGCTTCGCACCCTCCTCTGAACTTGCATGAGCATCTGAGAAGTGTGATCCTTCCTGGTGATATTTTGACATGACCGGTCCGTAAAGGGAGCAGGTACACCCAAGCCAGAGGCTCTGCCAAGTAAATAAATGGGAAAATCAAATACTAGGAAAAATATGAGCATCTCGTTTGACAGCAAAAGTAACAAAGACACCTGGATTGCACCCCTAATAGTGCGGTAGGGGTGCGTCCAAAGGTAGGCACGATTGTGTACGTCTTGTCCATGAGTAAACGTCAGGCGAACTGCACGGCTATAATCCTGAGTGAGCTTCCTCGATCTGCACAAAGTGTGATACGCAGTATATGGGAACGTATTGGGGAGAATGAAAAAAAAGGTGAAAAGACCAATATGACCTGGTTTGCACCCTTTACAAGTGAAGAGTGCTTCCCGGATTGTCAGTGATGTATCGGATATGAGCTGGGCCATGTAGATCATCATGGATTAAATTTAAAATATGGGGTGGGACATCCCTCCGGCGAATAAAAATGTGATCATCCCCTTCCAACGCTGCAAGGGCGTCAGCGACCTTGTTGCACTCCCTATAGACGTGAGAAATAGTATATGGCAGCTATCTAAGGATAGCACAAATCTGAGTGATGGAGAGGCATAGAGGCCATCCCCCATCACTAGCTCCAGACACCATACGATACACATAAAGAGAATCCGATTCGATATCCACAGCCTGAGCATAAGTGCGCATGCGAAGACTAAACAACAGAGCTTTAACCTCAGCATCCACCACCGTCCCCTGGCCAAAACACGCATGAAAAGCCATTAAAAACCCGCCATTAGAGTCCCTGAGGATACCTCCACCATAAGCAATTCCATTCCTGACACTCCCATCCACATTCAATTTGACATTGCCAGAACGGGGGGTGTCCATCTCAGGTAAGTGACTTTCTGCTTAGGGGCCGATTTGAACTTGAAGGGTTGGAAGAAAGAAGTGCCTCTATCGGATCCCAAGAATTTGACGTCCAGCTCCTTCCGAAAAGCAAGTTTCCGAATGGCCCGCTCAATTTGAATGATGGTGCGATGCGTAGAAGGATGGACTTCATCATGCCTGCATCTATTCCTCTCAGCCCAAATACCCCAACAAACAATAACCGGAACAATAAGGCGAAGGCTGGAGATACTAGGAGCTGAATTCTTCCAGAAGTGCAACATAGGCACTATCCCTAGTGTAGGAGTAAACCGTAGCCCGAAGTGATTCATAAAGTAATTCCAAACCAAGCTGGCAAAATGACAATCAATAAACGTGTGGCGCAGATCCTCCCCATGATGACATGCGAAGCATTTAGAAACCAGAGTATTGCCACGTCATTTGAATATTCGGTCGAGTGGGTAGAATATTATGAAGTAACCTCCAACAGAAGAATGAAATCTTAAGGGGGAGGAGGCTATTCCAAATAATCTTAAATAGAGCGTTGGGGGGTTGAGTAATGCAAACCATGTTCCAAGTGGACCGAGTGCTAAACCTCCCATCAGGGCTAAGGGTCCAAAGAAGCTCATCTTCCTTCTCACGTAAGAAAGGGATGCGAATGATCTCATCCACGACGTGACTGGGTAAATAAGAATGGAGAAGATGAGTATTCCACTGATCATTCACCCAAAAATCTTTGACCTTCCAAAACCGGCCGTACGGAGGATCTCCCAGATTTGCCTCCGTCCACTTGTCCCTCCAGAAGTCAATGGTCCCCGCATTCACCCTCCAAGATATGAACTGTTCAGCTTTGTCTCTCATCTTCCACACTCTGCGTAACATCGGTGTAGTGACCCTAGGCTCAGGGACATCTAGCGGAGATTTATCGACTATGTAGGTATTGAAGATGGCCTTAGCCCGATACCTGTTTACGCAAAGCGAACCCACTGACCGATCGCAAAATTGTCAATAACATCGAAGAGGTTCCGAGCGCCCATCCACCTTCCTCGATCGGGTACACACCTGCTTTATCCCACGATCTCCATGTATATGATTCCCATCCGGCCCACTATCCCACAAGAATCAGTTAAAAATACGATGGATACGATGAATAACTTCTTTGGGGGGCACCAGCACTTGAAGGATAAATATAGGAATAGACGTCAAAACATGTCTGAGGAGAATGAGTTTCCCGCCAAAAGAAAGAAGTCTGTTTCCCCAGTGATGAAGCTTTCGTTGAACCTTATCAATAATGTCCTGGTAATAACAGATGCGATTACATCCCCGAAAAAGTGGCGCTCCCAAGTAGCGAAAGGGCATGTTCTCACGCTGAAAGCCCAGAATATTGCGCACCCAACCCGACTTAGTAGACGTCAAATTATGCCCAATGAACGTACTTTTAGAGGAGTTAATACGCTGCCCCGAAACAAGTTCATAATGTTTGAAAAGCTTTTTGAGGGCCCGCAAACCTTTCTTATTGCAACTGGTAAATAAGATCGTGTCATCCGCAAAGGCAAGATAATGGATACCCTTCACTTTCGATTGGAACCGCATGCCAGGATTACGAGACATAAAATCGTTAATCGACCTCCCGAAATACTCGGCCGCCAAAACAAAAGAAGCGGGAGAAAGCGGGTCTCCTCGCTTAACACCGCGAGTCGCGTGAAAGTGGGTAGAAGGCACACCATTGAGCAGGACGCAAAACCAGTTATCAGCCAAAGTTCTGAAAATAAGATCAACAAAAGGCTATTGAAATCCAAACATCCTCAACATCTTCATAATAAAACCCCAATCCATGCGATCATATGCTTTTTCCATATCTAATTTAAGCATAATATTGGGGTGTCGGAGTTTTTATTAACATCTTTGCATAACTCCTGGCAAGGAGGATATTGTCGATGATGCATCCGCCAGGACAAAGCCGATCTGGCTGATGCGCTTACGAGAATGGGAAGAAAGGGATTCAAGCGCTGTGTAATAATCTTGGTGATAATTTTGGAAAACACTGTGCAAAGACTGATAGGCCGAAAGTCCTTCCAGTTGTCGGCCCCTTTCTTCTTGGGTAATAAAGTAATCGTGGAGGTGGAGAAATAATGAGGAAGGTGCCCACCCTTGAAAAAATCAAGAACCGCGTTAAGTATATCCTGCTTAATAATCTGCCAGCAAACTTTAAAGAAGTGCGACGAGTAACCATCAGGACCTGCCGCACTATCAGAGCTCATCGATGACACCGTATCATGAATCTCGTCCAACGAAGGATTATCCATCATGGCCATGTTCTGTGTATGAGATATTTGAGGAGGAGAGAAGTTAACAAGAGGAGTGCCCATCCTTTGCCTATCTCAAGGAGAAAAGTTTCTCATAGAAAGTCGCGGATGAAGCACGAATATCATCCTGATTGTCAATCCAAGCGCCGTCCTCCGCCTTAATCCTATGAATGTAGTTTTGATTCCTTCTCTGTTTACAAATAGCATGGAAATATTTACTGTCGGTATCCCCAGCTTCAATCCACTTCACAGACGCTCTCTGCTTGAGGAACCGAGTCTCAACATTATTACACCTCTCATACTCAAAGATGGCTTGATCAAGTTCTTCCTTAGCTGTTGTCGTCCCAATTTGATCATACCGAATGGTCTTCTCATTAACCGCTAACAGCGCTTTCTTAGTATTCTCAAAAAATATTCCCGAACAACACACGATTCCATTCAGTTAATTTTAAAGCCAACTTCTTAAGCTTCCCAGCCAGAAGGCGCATACCCTGGCCTTCTTCAGGTTCCTCCCAAACCGACTTCACAAGGTCAAGGAATGTAGCATCCTCAGTCCAAACATTAAGAAAGCGAAACGAGGACTTACCCGGGCTCTTCGAACCACACATAGTTAGGAGAGGGCAATGATCTGAGTGGACCCTGGGCAGGTGAGAAACTTTCGTGACAGCAAATTGTTCCATCCACATATCATTATAGAAAACCCTATCCAATCGTTGCCATATTTTGCGATTGTACCATGTAAATTGAGATCCCTCAAAGGAAGCTTCAGTGAGATTAGCCCTCTGAACACAGTCATTAAAGTCTTGCATGTCATTGGCCCTAGGGGGGCCGCCCCCTTTCCTCTCTTCAGCCGGACGGATAATGTTGAAATCACCACCCAGTATCCAAGGGCTGTTGTTATTCTGGGCCCGAGCCTAGATCGCATGCCATAACGAGTCTCTTGCAAGCCTACTGTGTTTAGCATATATCCCTGAAACATAAAAACTATCTCCGTTTTGATCCGTAATGCCCGCCGTACACATTTGATCACAATCCATAGCCAGCGAACAATCAACCCGCGACCATAAGAACCAGATTTTCCCTCGCAAAACAGATTCACAGTAATCAAACCCCAGTTTAAGACGGATACTTGTTGTGAACTTTTCAGAACAAAGAGGTTCAATAAGAACAAGTAATTTAACATTATTACGTTTACAAATAAGCTTAATGCAAGTTTGAGTATTATCTTTTCCAACACCGCGCACATTCCAGAACAAAATATTTATCGGGCTAAACATCGGAAGAGCGTAAATGGTAAGTTTGAGAAGATACCGTTTCCTGTGTGACAAGCTTGAGCTTTCCTTTTTTCCTACCTTTTTTATGTGTGGAGTAGTTGGCAGGACCAGGGGGATTGGATGATCCATCTGCTATGTCACTGGTCCCTTCCTGGGCCACGGATGAATTCAATGTCGTTTTATCCTGACCAGTGATGACCTCGGCCAAATCATGATCGCTCGTCAACATAAGGTCATCTGGAACCAACTCGCTACTCTCTATGTGCGGGTCTTTTTCCTTATCACCTCTGTCTTCCAGAAGATCGTGTCGATGTGATTCCTTTAAAAAACCTTCCTGCATATCCCCGCTACTGTTATGCGAAGGCTTATCCACCGCTTTCTCCGAGTCCATAACAATACCAGAATTAAGCAACCGTTGATCTAATGATGTATGAAAGTCCATCAAATCTGGTAACGCGACAATGCGCTCGGTATCATAACCAGCTGACCTCGGCCTATTTTCCACACTGTCGACCACATCTTCTTTCATAAGCGGCCCAGTGCGCAATCGCAAAGATATCATCATCATTAAGCTCCTTTAGAACATGGAAAGAGTTACGATCATCTTTGGTTGTTGTGAGTCTAGGGCTTGATGCGGAGTTGGAGTATTGTTAGTTCTTTGTAGGAACAATAGTATGTGTCAAATCCCTCCCAGTATTCATAGTTGGTTCGGTGGCGGGTAGAGTACTGCTCTGCTTAACCTGGTAAATTTGTTGGGGCTGTCTGTGAGTGAGGCCACTACCCCCTTTCCCATTGAAAGTCGACGCCCCACCCCAAGGGTTGGGTTTCTTGCGAGTACTTTCCGATGGTGGGTTCTTACGTAAACATTTTCCCTCTGAGTGACCAATCCTATGACAGAAAGTGCAATATTCAGCCGATGTTCGGCGCGAACTTCTTGCCAATGTCCTTTATGAACATCTTCACCAAGCCAGATTCTAGTACAACGGGGTTTCTAGATATCGACTTCAACAAGTGCCCTAGCAATAGACGGACGTCTCATATCTGAAGTAGCTGCATCCGTCTGTAACGGTCTTCCAATAAGACCCCCAATTTTACTCACGTATTTCGGATTAAAATACGGTAACGGCAAACCAGGGAATTCAAACCAAATAGGGACCATAGAACAGTCTGCATTACAGTGAAAATCTACCGTCCACTTGGAGAAAACAAATCTATTAGGGCCCATATTCCACTCTCGTCTCGTAAAGAGACGATTATAGTCCTCTTGACAACCAGGATGAACAAGAACATGTTTCGTATCAAGCAAACCAATTTTACAAGTTGCTTTTAAGTCAAGTCGAACGAAAAATTTACGGATGTCATCAATTCTCGGCCGATAATCAGGGAAACGAGCGACCAAAGCATTTTCAAAAGGCCGTGCAAGAATTTCAAGTTCAGCTCTCGACACGAAAAAAGCGGGTTCTCCCTTACAAGTACCATAAACACCAAAGTCAGGAATGTCTACCTTAATGCCGCCAGCTGCGGCTGCGTACGTTTTGAGGGGCTGCAAGGTATTGTCATGCTGAGGTTCGGGCACGGGGAGGACCCCCGTCGGGTCCGCCATGACTGAAAGAGAAAAAACAACCAGGCGTCAACTAGAAGAGCACGAAAGCCGAATGGCAGCCAAGCAATGATGTTGAAGAAGCGAAACAAAGCTGACTGGTAGCGGAGCCGCTGAAAAGAGCAAACCCTAAGGCTGAATGAACCTGCCGCAAACCAGGATGGCGCAGTAGGCAGCCGGGTTCAATGCAAACCAGCCGCTGAATCCTAATGCAAGGAACTCCAAGACGCCGGCCGAGACCTATCAACAGCCGAGGGCTCCAAGACGTCGGACCAAGCTTCAGGTCGCGTGGAAGGCCTGCAGAACGCAAAGCAGAAAATGAAAAAAGAAGGACAAAAATCGACGATGACCAAGGAAATGCCGCCGATCAGTTAAAGCCGCCGATCAGTTAAGGAGCCGCCATAGTTTCCGTCTCAAAAAAATTCACCTCCTCAGCAGAGTTCTGCAAACTCAACTGAGTATGGACCTGAAGCTCCACCTGATTGCCAACACTTCAGATTCAAAATCAGACCAGATTTGCATTCCCTTTGCAACTGCTACTAGCAACCAAACCAGCATCCTGATTGTCTGTACCTATGCCATCTACATTATGCCTTATCTCTTGATTATGGAGAGATGCCCTAACATCCTCCAATGACACTGTGTCTATCCCAACAATAAAAGATTGCACAAAATTCTCATATGATGATGGCAGTGATACCAACAAAATTAGAGCTGCATCCTCATCTTCGATCTTAACACCAATACTCCTTAAATCAAGCAATATTGTGTTCAGATTTTCCAGATGATCTCTGAGAGGCATTCATTCATGCATCTTTAAACTGAACATATGTTGCTTCATCAGCAACTTGTTGGTCAATGACTTTGTCATATCTGAGACTCTCAAGCTTCGACCACAGCCTGCTTCTTTGAATCCTCTTCAACAACCGGTGATAACATCATCGACAAGCACAACAAAATCATTGAATGTGCTTTCTCCTCCAGATTGGCCATCTCAGTGTTTCCTGCATCCACCGATTTTGTCAATAGATCCCGGAGCCCTAGTTTCATCAACAGAGCACGTATCTTGATTTGCCACAGATTGAAATTGTTCCTTCCTGTGAATTTATCAATCTCTACATCCAACCCAGACATCTTGATAACGTTGATCCCAGAACCTAGCATCAATTACGACCTTGGTGACAATCAACCTAACTTGAACAGATTTTGGATTCCCAGCGATAACCTCGGCGCTCGATACCGTTTGTTATAATAGGACCGTCAGAGATCCAAGCGGATTGCAATAATCCGAGAATAAGCGAAAGCATAAATCACACAAGAAACAATAGCACAGGATTTAATGTGGTTTACGGCAATGTGCCAACTAGTCCACGGGCAGAAACAAGGAGATTGTATTATCATTGGAGATTTTACATCACTCTGTAATTGCCTAAGGCAATTCTTTGCTCATCTTGATGCTCACGCTTACGCAAATATTCTAGGTTACAACGGATGAGTATTTATAGTCACAAAACCACAGACCTAGCCGACATAAAGACACGCTAGCAGATTGACTAAAGTATCCCAGATGTGAACTCAGCTCAGCTGACTCCACCAGACATAACCTGTCGATACTTGTCCTGCTGACATTGCCCCAGCTGACATTGCCCTTGTTGACATTGCCCCTGCTGAGTACTCAGCTGACTTAGTACTTAGCCAGATCAGATGAGAGGTCAAGTCGTCTATTCTAACATATGTATTTTCACCCATTTTATATTTTAATAATAAATGGAAAAAAGGATTATTTAGTTAAAATTTATTGAAACATAAGTCACGCAGGAAACACTAGAGCCACAAGTCATGCATTAGAGCCGAACCCTATTAGGGTTCTTACCATTATTTTATTACTATTATATCACTATTTTAATCTACTGTATAAACGAACTATGGTACTGTTATTCAATCAATAAAAACAATACAATTATTTTCACTCTAATATGGTATCAGAGCCTTGTAACTTGTCTTTCAGGAATTCCCTCCCTCCACGTAAAACCCTAGCTTAGCCGACTTTCTTCCTCTTCTACGGAATCCATGGCCGACGTCACAACTCTCCCTTCCCCGCCGGCAACGATCACCGATGATGGAATCCAAAAACCGAATCCGGCATGTGACCACTAGATCAGACATGATAGTTTGATTCTCTCAACGATAACTTCCTCTCTCACCGATGATGTTCTATCTCAGATGTATAAATTTGCTCCGTCGTCGAAATTTGGCAATCTTTTCATACAAACTTTGCTTCTCAATCACAAGCTCGGAAGTTGACATCCGTACTAAATTGGCTTCCATGCATAAAGCCTTGTTATCCTCCTCCGATTATTCCATCTAGAAAAAGTGAATCACATCTGAATCGAATCTCATTGGTCATCCTCTTGGATCGATGACAACCTCGCTGGCTTGGGGTATGGATATGATTCTCTGGTCACAATCTTGTCTACAAGCTCCGAAGTTACCCTTGATGAAGTTTATGCCATGCTTCTTGCCACCGAAGCCCGTATTCAACAAAATCGACCATTGTTGATCTCCCCACCTCTCCCGGCGAACCCTCTTTCGGCGCCGTCGATAATGTTGCGGCGTCTAATTTCCGGACATGTGGTTATCACGGCCATGGTCGAGTCCGGTCTCGACCAAACCGAGTGGGGGGCATAATTCAAATCGGGTCGAGGCCGGGGTCCTTTCTGATGCGCAACGATGTTCAATGTCAGTTGTGTGAAAGATATGGTCATACCAAGCATAATTGCTGGAACCGTTACGTCTGTACTTTTGTGTCGTCCCTAACACGTCCACCTCCTCTTCCATCTCAAGAAAATATTTCTGCACCACAGAACCCCTCTCACACCGACTGGGTTCCTGATACGGGTGCTACGTATCACACTACCAACAATTTTTGCAATTTAAATCTCTCAGCTGATGCATATGATGGTCCCGAAAAATTACACATTGGTGATGGTACATGTTTGCCTATCACTCATTATGGTTCATCTATGTGCTTAATAATATTCTTGTAGCACCGTCACTTCACACATATTTACTTTCCGTCTCTCAATTTGTCGAAGAAAACGCTGTCTATTTTGAATTTCATCATAACTACTTTCTTGTGAAGGACTACTCGGGCCGCATCCATCATCAGGGCTTTCTTAAAGATGTCATATACCACTTCTTCAACTCCTTCAACCAGTTTTCTGCTCATGCTCTTGTCTCCAGTTGCTCTGATGTCTCTCGGTGGAACCAACGTCTTTGTCATTGTTCCTTTCCCGTTCTTAGTCATGCATTGCATCAGAATAATACCCCGGCACCGTCTGCTGCCTCTACATCTATTTGTGTTGCTTGTCAAATGGCTAAAAGCCTTCGTCAGTCTTTA
This sequence comes from Gentiana macrophylla, assembly GCA_026214975.1. Classification (NCBI taxonomy): domain Eukaryota; kingdom Viridiplantae; phylum Streptophyta; class Magnoliopsida; order Gentianales; family Gentianaceae; genus Gentiana; species Gentiana macrophylla. Next base: position 70,001,405 of record CM047807.1, read on the forward strand.
CCTTTGTCCACTTTTACTTCTTTGCATCCTTTAGACTTAATTTACTCTGATGTATGGGTCCCATGTGCCAAAGATTTTATTTACGATTCCAAATACAATGTTAGGTTTTTAGATGATTATACAAAATTTTTGTGGCTTTATCCTTTACGCTTGAAATCTGATGTGGAATCTATTTTTACTCAATTTAGCACATAAGTTGAGCGTCAATTTAATACCAAAAGGAAATCCAAACAAAGCGATTGGGGTGAATATCGTCGCCTAAGCAAATGTTTTGGTACAATTGGCATTGACCACCATGTTTCGTGCCCAAACCTCTAAAGTGGTGCCATCAAGTGTCGTCATCGACAAATTGTCGAAATCGGTCTTGCCCTTCTCGCTCGCTCTAATCTTCCTTTCCTATTGGGAAGATTCCTTCCTCACCGTCACTTATCTTATTAATCGTCTAACTACCAAAATCCTCAACTTTAAATCACCTTATGAAATGGTCTTTCATCACCCTCCCGACTACTCTTTCCTTCGTGTGTTTTGATGCACGTTTTGGTCCTATCTTCGTCCCTATAATAACCATAAAACTAATTTTTGTTCTAAAACTTTCATTTTTCTTGGTTATAGTCTTAATAACCACGACTATAAGTGTCTTGACCTTAGCTCAAGATGAATTTATATCTCCCGCCATGTCATTTTGATGAATCTTCGTTTCCTTACACTACCCCTTCCTCATCTCCGACTACTTATAATTCATCCCCATCACTATTCCCTCTACTATTGCGTTACCATCTCCTTCTGCCTGCCCAACGTCGGCCCTATCACCTTCTACTTCTAATGCACCAGCATTTCCCGCCCCCGAGCCCCATCCTCCTTCCCCCGATGTGGCTCAATCCTCTTTCACTTCCACTTCCTCACCTATGCCGCCACCTTCCCATCCTGCTCTTCACCAAATGGTGACTCAATCTAAAACCAACACTCCTAAACATAAGGAATTGCCTTCTGACTTCATGCGATATCCTCTTCCTCGAGCCTTTGCCGCCACATCTGAACCTCTTGAACCTACCTCGGTCACCGAAGCCTTAAAACACCGTGAATTGACGTTTGATTTTAATGCTTTGGTCCAAAATGACACATGGGACCTTGTTCCGTATTCACCTTCTTTTAATCTTCTTGGAAATAAGTGGGTTTTTCGTATTAAACGTCATGAAAATGGTCACATAGAGCGCCATAAAGCACGTTTGGTGGATCAAAGGTAATCACCAAGAAGCTGGTGTGGATTTCTCTGATAATTTTAGCCCGGTTGGGAAACCTATCACGATACGTACTTTATTATCGCTTGTTGTTTCACATATTTGGGTTATTCGACAGGTTGAAATTCATAATGCTTTTCTTCATGGCTTTCTCTCATAAGATGTTTACATGTAGCAGCCTCTAGGCTTTATTCATCTGGATTTTCCCTCTCATGTTTGTAACTTAAACGGAGCATTTATGGTCTTCGCCAGGTGCCTCATGCTTGGTTCTCCCGCTTTTCTGATGTTCTTCGCAGATTTGGGTTCTCACCGTCAATGGCTGATACCTCCCTATATATCTATACTCATGGCTCAACCTTTGTTTATGTCTTAATCTATGTTGATGATGATCTTATTACAGGTAATTCTAAGGATCTTGTTTGTGACATTATCACTCACTTATCTTCTCAGTTTCCCATCAAGGATCTCGGCAATCTCTCTTATTTCCTTGGTATTGAAGCTCTTCGTATGCCAGATAGATTGTTGTGCAAATATATATTATTTGTTGAGACGTGCCGGCATGACTAATGCGAAACCATGCATCACACCCATGGCTAGCAATCTTCGGCTTAGTAAAGATGATGGCCAACCCTTTGATGATCCATCTCTTTATCGCATTATTGTTGGTGGCCTCCAATATCTTGGTTTCACGTGTCCTGATATCGCTTTCGTAGTTTATAAGGTTAGCAAGTTAATGCATGCCCCCGGGGATACTCATTGGGTTGTTGTTAAATGCATCCTTCGTTACTTGAGGCACACTATTTTTTAGGGTCTTCTATTACGTTCTTCTCCATTGGTTGACCTCTGAGCCTATCTGGATCTTGATGGGCCTCCAACCTTGATGATCGTCGCTCTATTGGTTCTTTTTGTATTTTTCTTGGCACTGACTTGATCCACTGGCGCTCTAAACACCAACTTATTGTTGCTAAAAGCGATGATCGAGAGCCATCGCGGCCGCCGAATTACAATGGATCACTATGTTGCTTGAAATGTCTATTACTCTACCATATTCCCCAACCCTATGATGTGACAACATTGGTTCTACGTATCTCATTGCGAACACGGTTTTCATGCTCATGACCGAGCACATCGAAATCAATTTTCATCATGTCTGAGAATTAGTTACTCTCAAGAAGTTACAAGTTGCGTTCATTTTGTCTAAGGATCGGTTAGTGGATGCTCTCACCAAGCCCTTGAGACACCTTTGATTCCATGAGATTACAAATGCGTATTGAAGCAGAAGTCACACAGGCAAAACTTGAGCAACAAGCCATGCATTCGGGCATCATTTTAGAACTGCTCTATCCCTATTGTAATCTACTATATAAACAAACTATTGTACTCCTATTCAATCAATGAAAACAATAAGATTGTTTTTCACTCTAATAAAATTTGAATAATTTCTTTTTTCTTTAAAATAATAATTGTTGTATTTATTTATACCATTCAACATACACAATATACCAAAAACATACACATTATGCGTACAACCATCTGGATACTAAGAAATACACGGAAAATCCCCTTCTGTCTTCCATTGACTTTCTAAAAAAAGATTAAAAGATTTCTCTTTTATTAGCTCTGGTGATCCATTTTGAGAAACAAATAATCAAAACGATACCAATGATAAGGAGTATCCTTCCATCTAACTTGTTTGTAGAAATTCAAGGTAGTTCTTCCCATGCTTTTGAATATGCCATGTCTATAAGCCCTAGGGTTAACGTTTATATAACCTTATGAAATTATGTAGTAGTTTTGCAAATTAAGGATGCCAAATTGTGTATTTTTGTAGGTGAATTCATATTTTGACGTTAGGAACCTTGATTCTTGAAATTTACTGTCTTTAAGAACCCCCAGCAAAGAGTTAAGGAGTTTTACGATTGATTAATGTTGTTATTTTTATTTGAATTGTCTTTATTTATGTTTTCTGTAAGTTCTGAAAATGTATTTCTGGAGAAGGTTGCACGTAGCGAGGTTATTGGACTAGCCATTTCGGTTTAGCTAGTTTTTATGTATAACAAGTAATTTTATGTATCTCAGATCATGTTTTTGGATCATTTTAGCCTTCAGCGTTAGCTTCATAAATGTAGTTTGGGGATAGGATGGAGTAAGGTGCTTATAGTTGGACTCTATATTTATGAACTAACATGGTTTAAGATAATTTATGTGAATTGATTACACTAAGTAAAAGACAAACAGGGTGCATAGCTAAACCTTTGGTAAGGTATCATTTTAATTCGTAATGTCAGTTATGAATGATGGCTAAGGGTCATTCCATACCGCTTCGCGTGTTTCAAAATATGTCTTCATAATGGGCTAGCATTATGCGAGGTACCTTTGGCTGGTTGTGAAAGGAATGGAAATATGGTGTGGTAGATGCATGCCTGGGTGACCTATCTATGGAAATCCAAGTGTGGTAGATGCATGCTTGGATGACCTATCTATGGAAATCCATGTGTGGTAGATGCATACATGATAACCAATGTATGGAAGACCCACGTGTGGTAGATACATTCATCGATGCCCCTGTATGATAGATGCATGCAGGGATGACCGACCCATGTGTGGTGGATGCATGCATGGATGCCCATGATGCTACGATAGAACAGTATGTATGCCAGACAAGTACGAAAAGTGAGCAAGCAAGAATGTTGTAGTAATAGTAAAATAATGATGAACTGAACGTTGAGAGTAAAGCCCCCATTATATATGCATTTCAAGTACAATGTATAGAATGTATTTTCTAAGTAGCTATGTATTGTTGATAAATACTTCTATATGCTAAAATATTCTACATTTAAATGTGAGTGTGTATTCATCCCAGTTGAATATACATGCCCACATGTGTTAATTAATACTACTTAGTCCTTACTAAGCAAAACCAGTGCTCACTCCTTTTATTTTGGATAAGAAGGTTTATAGGTGAAAGACGATGATTGTGTATGACAAGGCTTATGAGGATTCAAGAGTAGCCTCAGTGACATCCCCTGGATATGGCCTAGTGGTAAAGGGCTTATGTGTTAGTGACAGCTGGGCCAGGAGCTGGAGTGTGGAGGTTCGAATCCCGTAAATGGACGACTTTTTCAGTTTCTTGGTAAAAAGGCAGCCCTCGACTCTGGGCTGCTAGGTCCCTGATTAATATCTACACTCATTATGTGGGATCGGACGAGTGGGGACCCTCAAGGTTAGGGTTTAACCTTTTAAGAGTAGCCTGGTGACTAGAGATAGGGTTTACTTTATTATAAAGGTGATATGTATGAAATAGTTTAGATGTTTTGGGCTAGGCAATGTTGGCTACATGCCAAGTGTATTATGAATATGATTATTTAATGTACTTAGTGGATCATATATAGTTGCAGCAGTTGTAGAAAAGATATTAAGAGTAAATATTCCAAGCTTTCATTGTTATTAATGGCTTCCGTGATGTTTTAATTATTCATAATCGATGCCAGGCTTATGTGTTTCTTAAATATAGTTGAGGGGCACATGCGGAACGGTCTATTTCCGGTTAGGGGCTCGGTCTCTATAACTGATCTTTACAACTATAGTCTTAAGTAAGCATAACTTGAAAGATGTGTTTCACCTAAACCAACTACTAGCAATGACAAGTAAAATGAAAAAAAAAATCTAGATAGATACAACGCTTGTCAAGACAATGCAAAACTGAAGAAAGAATCTTCTATGGTATTACACGAATTATTGTAACCTATAAACCATCCATTAGTCACTTTGTGATAGTTTACTGGTGAGAACCTTGTTTTGGCATCCACCCGTAGTTGTGTGACCAACTGCCCTGCCTTCTTTATCGTCCACACAATTTCATCAAGTCTAGGTTAGTCGACATGCATTAAGTTCTTTGGGTTTGCCTAACCTAAATAAGTGTACCCCACTTGAGAATTCAATATTATTTCTAGTCAATTTTACTAGGTGGTCTCATTACCCTTATTCCACACTTAAGTATCTTCGGTTTGATCACAAAAAAGTGTGTAAAATTATGTGTTCGTGATTGTTTGACAAAACAATTCCTATCTGATGTAGATAGCGTCAAAGCACTTAAGAAAAGAGCAGCAAAAAAAGTTTCATTTGATCTGAGATTCGCGAAGAAAGTTGAAGACAATGCTGCAAAGATTGTAGGCTTGTAGCTCTTGAAACAAAATTTGTGTAATTTCAAGAAAGTCAAGAAATGAAGCTCTATCATATCTTAGAAAAGCTCAATCATGTGGGTGAACCTATTATCAACAAGACTAACATTGCAACCTCCAGCAAGCCAGCGAAGGCACTTCTCAAATTGGATTTTGATGGTGTCAAAATGGGGGAAGATAAGCCTATAGAAAACAAGGGGGAGATAAGTTAATTGAGAATAAGGGGAAAGATATACCTGAAGAAGGGGAACATGACCTGCTAGCTGAAATTGAAAATTTTACTGCAGATGATTATTCCAAGGGAAAACAAGTCTGATGATCCCCATGTTTAAGCTAAAATGAGATAAGTATATTTGCAGTTAAAGTCATTTCAAGAGGAAAGACGCACGAGAATCAAGATAAAGATGCAAATTTTGGATGTCATCAAACTTAGACTCAATCTGAACTTCAAATTCGAAGCTTGAAAAGCTTGACAGATTTGAAAAGAGAAGAAATCCATATCTGATCAACTAGGAAAACAAAGGATATTAAGATTGATTGGAGCAAGGTGACACATCGAGTTGAATTCAATGAATTCTATAGAATCCACCGCCAGGAGCCATACAAAGACCAGAATTTTATAGATGTGTGGTTATGTTTCTTAGAAGATGAGTATCCAGAAAAAATGCATATCATTCTCAGAGGAAAAAGAAGATTAAAGAAACCATGTTTGGTCAGGAAAATCAATCATCGAATTTATTATTAAGGAGTTTATATCTGTTAAAGTGACGTAGTATTAATATGGGTATTTGTGGTATTGTGGTGTGTGTGTGTGTGTGTGTGTGTGTGTGTGTGTGTAAGTCGGCTAGGGTAAATTGATAGAGCCGACTTATGTGTCTTGGAATAAGGGAAAAGATGAGCCAATAGGGTTAGGAGTTGTGTTATTGTTTACTATATATATTTGAATAATAAAGGGTGGAGAGATCACAAGTTGATGATCTCAGTTTACGTTGTTGTGTTAATTTTCTCAACATGATATCAGAGACTAAACACTCTTTTTCTCTCAACCAAATCCACCCTGATTTCTCCTAAACCCTAGTTTGCAAAAAAAATCGTCCAGTATTATCATGGCGGGCAAAGGTGAAACCTCCAACATCTTGGCCAATTCCAGCCCTAGCTTGTTCTCGCCGGCAGTGTCCCTTCCGGCAATCACATCAGTCAAGTTAAATGGGAAAAACTACACGCTATGGTCCCGTTCTGTCGAAATCTTCCTCACATGAAGAGGTTTAGATCACCATCTAGTTCAAGATAATGCTGAAGCCAATGACCCACGGGCTGCATCATGGAAGCAAGATGATGCGCAGATTATGTCCCTACTGTTGAACAGCATTGAGCAGAATATCAACTCAACTTTGCTGTATCTAAAATTAGCCATGGCTATGTGGGCTCGTTTAAAACATAAGTACTCTGGTTCAGAAAAAATCTTACTCGGATTTACGACTGCTTGATATACAGAAACCCGAATCTGGATCCGATCCACAATTGGATCGTCAGATCTAATTCACAGCACCGATCGAGACACTCGATCATGCACAGCGGAAGCTACGAATTAAATTCGCATTCGATTTTACCACGATTTTAATTCATATAATTAATTAACAATCTACAAGAAGGTTAGTAGATTACCTCAACGGAAAGGAAGAAATAGTCGACCAAAGGGAGATGCCGTAGTCCTCCGGATTGTATCTCCTAGCGACGACTGGTGGACGTCGATCCTCGCCGTAGAACCTCCACGAATATGCACTAGAAAAACCCTAGGTTTTTCTTCTCTTAATGACTAAGGCAAGAAACTAATTTTTCTTCCTTTTAATTTGATATTGGCGCCAATTTGCATGTGTTATTGTGTTGGGATGAACTCTCTTTATATAGGAAAATAACTAGTAAAGTGAGAGTTATCCTTTTCACACCACAATTACCTATTCCCATAAGGAAAAGATATTTGTCAAAAGATAAGAGATAATTCCCAAAAAAACCAATCTCTTATTTTTCCATTAATTATCCAACAAATAGATAATTAATTAATTACACATGTGATATAATCTAGAAAAATTTATTTTCCTAATTTATCACAATAAGGGGCGCCACTTTCATCATTAAATTTAATAGAAAATATCTTTTCTATTTTACATATTATTTACCAAAAAATAATATTGCATATTCATTAAATAGACAAACTATTTAATTTATTCTCGAGGTTCCATAAAACGAGAAAACACTCGCGTGTTAGGAGCCAACCCGGGGACCATGAACCTATAACCAGTAGCTACAATAAATTAAATAAAATATTCATCGAACGGAATATTTCTATTTAACTTATTAATTCTGGAATTATGCCACCATAAATCCGAAACTGAACTCTATCGATTATAGATATTACTTGTTCTCAACACGTCGAGTCGAGTCGATAAGTGTGCATTGATATAATCATTACATATAAACTAACCCTCCATAGACTATCCGTAATGAAGCGGGATTATTTCCGTAAACCTACTTCAATACCTCTTATCATTATTTACGATTAACCCACTAGTGATCAATTAGTTCATAACCAATACGAACTCCGCGGATCGATTAGTTTCTAGGATTAATAAATAAGAAGATTGTCTTTCTACTTCCCGCAGGAAGGAATGTATTCCATATCTGTGAGACACACACTTCATACTGATTCCAGAATAGTGCCAACATGAAAGTGATTCGGACCGCGCCTCTTAGCGATCCTTAATGAACACATCAAACCCTATCCTGAAACCAGTAGGAGTACGCAATCTCTTCAGGATTAAGATTAATCCATATATGATCATCTTGTGATTTAATAAAATTTCTCAATCACGGAATTATATGAGAAACGTAGATTAAATAGGTCCAGTCCTATATGACTCTCATCATATATAAATGTCCCACTTAGACAACCAATGTCGACGGTCCGGATAAGATGGCCACACCATAAAGTGTTCTGGGCGCATTAATGGTGGTTTAATCAATAGACCTCATACTTTGATTAACTTCACCACGGAGTAACATTTCAAGTGTATCACCATAAACTTAATTCTCATGTGTGACACACACTAAGTTATATGGCTACATATGATACGACTTGGGGTTTTCAATAGTGTATTACTTATAAGCACGAAGCAAATAATAATATGAGAATAAATTTGTCATTTATTAATTATAAAAATAATTACATAAATTGTCTTTTGGGCGCTACTTCCAACAATCTCTCACTTGCCCGTAACGACAAGCAACAATTTTCTTTCGGGCACACTATATTTAACAATCTCCCACTTGCCCGTAAAGACAAGCAATGATTGTTTTTAGAGCACCACACCCTTATTCTATCTATCTACAACATTCTCCCACTTGCTCTAAAGCAGATGAGACATATCTCCCAATTTCATACCCGTCAACACTTATCAGTGACATTAGATGCCACACGACTTGGTAATCTGATCAGCTAGGTTGTCGGCTCGAGGCGATCTTTAGGATCAAAACGTCACCTCTTTGCATGATCTGTCTGACCAGGTGGTACTTTATCTCAATATGCTTTTGACCTTTTGTGCCTGTGAAGATCTTTTGCATGAGCTACCTCTCAACTGTTTTCACAGTAAATCGATATCGGCTCATCGAGACCTAGAATCACATCCCGATCCAACAAAGAACTTCTCAAGCCACACTCCCTTTTTAGCTGCTCCGAAAGCTGCTATGTATTTGACTAACAGAGTCAAACTGGCAGTGCTAGATTGCTCCAGACTATTGCTCCATCACTATGAGTAAACACTGAGCCTGAGATCGATTCACGATCATCCTTAATCCGACAAAAAATAGAAACAGTGTAGTCAACAATACTCAGGTTCGCACCCGAGTAATCAAGCGTACAACTCTTCGTTCTCTAAAGGCACTTGAGGATGCACTATACTGCTGCTCATCGTCCGAATCCAAGATTTGACTGCAATTCACTTTTAGTGATTTGACTTTCTCTATCCAAAAGAGAACTTGTCCCATTTTCTCTGTATCCGAAGATCTAGAGAATTATTCCGTGAGGGGTTGGGTAGGAAACCTCTCTTTGAATCTAGCATGCAAAGAAATGCATCATCATCTTAACCAATAAGATGCATGGGACGTTGCCACAACTTGTTCTCATGCATTCGACCGAGTCAAATTCTAAGATTATAGTCCACATCTCTAATTAGAGAATATTGGCTCATCAGTTTCTGACTTCAGATAACACACTCATGTTGTCCTCAACTGTTGCAGTGTTATCCTTTATAAACACTAATGTCTACTACTTTATCAATATTGATTCTCTGGTCTACAAAAGACTCATCAATATTCTGGTCAAGCCCACACATTTCAAAACATGTGAATTTCAATGACCTGAAGGTTTACTTTAATCCACCAATGGATTTAAGCATAGGCAGTCAATCTACTAATGGCTTTAAGCTAAAACCCTTCTGTTCTGAATGAATTCAAGCTCCTTTGTACGGCAAGAAAGTTTCAGGGCATCATCCCTGTTAGTATTTTTGTTTTTCAAGGAGTCAAGCAAGGTGGAATGGTGAGAGAGTTTTAGGGCATCACCCTGGTTAACTCTCTACTTATCGAGAAATTACCCTGACCACTTGGCTTTGCCTAGAAAGATAAATTTTCTCATTCATTCAACTCTTTTCCTTGTAGATCCAATTTCTCCCACTGGACCTGAGACAATCAGGTGGTTCTACAAGAGTAGGAACAGAACTGGAGCACCAAAACTCCATTTACAGGTTTATGGCTTTAAACCAATCTCCTTTTATCAGAAAACTATATAGTCCTTCCAAAAAAAAGACCATAGGTTATCGATCACCCCCAGCTGACTGTAGAGACTGCATAATCACAGTGGGTCAACGGTTAAACCATACTCCCACTGCACTTGGGTGGATTGACATTCTGTACTGGTTCAGTAGTATTCATCAGCGTAACCCCCAAAACCAATGTTGGATGTGGTCTAATTAAATCAGATAGTAACTCCTTGAGTAACTGTACTTCAAGACATAAGGTTGTTATTTAAACATTCTTTTAGAAAAAGTTGTAACAGTGTAGCTGTCACCATCCGATCTTAAGAATCTTATAACCAACCTTCACTCATTGTATTGAGATATTTCACGATCAGTCACCATATGAACGTGTATGTAAAATCTCCAGTCCTACCCTCAAGCATAAATGCTAAATGCCTCTATTTGCGGAAGTGGAATAAATTTACTTCACTCCTTATCCACAAATTCATAAGCATCTTCTAGGTAGACTTCTCGGTATTGCATAACAATGTAAACCGTTATTTTGCAATCAATATCTTAATTGAGTTAAGCAGTGTAATGTAGCATATTAATAACTATACAAGACAATACATGGTTTATCCTTTCAGTGAAATCGTTTCACTTGGAGGCAGGCCGAGCATCAGTTTCAAATATTATGCTATGGCGTGTATCTGAGCATGGAATACACTTTTCTCTGGTAATATCAGAGATTCCTCCAAATATTTACATGAACCATTCGGCGTTTCGAGTAGTCTTTAGACAAAATATCTATTACTCAAAAACTCTCACTAACTTGTATTCTTCATAAGACCCCGAAGGTTTATATGAACAAGCTATGATACTTCTTTAGCTCTATCACCCTTTCCTAATTGAAATGTTACTTTGTCATTTTTCCTTTGAGATAGAGTTCTTAGACTGGGAGATAGGAATCACCCTTAGCCAGTTTTCTGATCTTATCTTTAAGATATATGCACTAATTAATAGATGCTAAAGAATCGTTTATCTAAATACGGAAACCATTTGTCTTAATAGTTTATGATGTGTTACATATACCTTTTCAGTTTTACTTAGTGGTTTTGACTTTATCAGACAAAAGTCCGAGTCTCAGAAACGTATACAAATGTCATATTCACTTTCTTTAAGACAACTATATTATCGATTTGAAAGTGAATCCATTCGTCCCCAACGAATCAAAACAAAAATTAAATTTTTGTGATATTCAAGGATTAAATGCTAAATTTCTTTCTTACATCACTCCCACTATGTTAGCTGAAATAACTGTCCGTTGTCTACTCTTCATCATGAATGCCCATCTACCTTGTTTTTATTTTATTTTAAACAACTTTATTTTATTAATGGAAGAAATAAAGTGCTACAAAAAGTTTGCCATATCCCGGCCCGCCCCAAGTTTGCGTGATAGAATGCATAGCATGGCCTCCTTAAACCCTATGTGTGGCAAACCCAGTGTAGGAAAATCCATCACACATGGAAGAGTACTCGCTCTATGCATTCCCAAAAAATCCCAAACTCCAAAAATATGTACAACAGTGGAAATCATAAGTAAAATAATGGCGTCTGTGTGTCTCGATTCTTGTAGGAATGAGATGTGACTCGATCGCTGATTATACATCCGAAGGTCGTCGTAAATGCGTTCATAGAACGTTGCATCCGCTTGAGAGTATGTAACGTCTAGTTCCGATCCTGAGCATTGGCTACAACCATCGTGTAGGGCAAAACATCACATAGCAATAAAAGAGGGAGCACCATTGGAATCCACGAAAAGAACAAAAACACCTGAATTGCACCCCTATCAGAGTGGTAGGGGTGCGTCCACGTCTCAATGCACTCCAGAGATCCATTGATAGAAGGCGTATCAAAAGACTCTGTCCACATCATCAGCACGCAGGATAAGTGGAAAATATCAAGCAAAATCCAATGAGTAAAATAGATAAAGAACAAAAACACCTGGTTTGCACCCCAACCAGGACTGGAGGGGTGCATCCATGTAAGCAGAGTAAGTGGTATATATGCGTTTTGACTCCCAGGGCGCCTTCCTTGTCTGCGCAGCTTGTCAATCAGAAACCCAACTACCTTGTTCTTACAAAAGAACTTAGCTTCCGGTCATAATCCCGGTTAAGAAAGTCTTTAAGGATTCATAGGTTAGTGATCCAAAATCACTTTCCTTATCCTATGCTTTCTTTTATTAATATTTCGGTGTAGCCTTAAACTTGTTTAGTTTTGATGACTTACACTTGTAGACATTTACCTTCCCATTCTTGGCTTTCTATAAAGGAAATGGCCGTGAACTAGCAGTTCATTTGAGTAGACACTACTCGTAAACCATGGGATGTCTATTGACATTGATACCGAATCATTCTTGTGATCTTTGAACTAATTTTAATTTGTCTCCCGTGTAATACGAGTGATAGCAGTGACATACTTATCAATGTCACTTAAGTTTGAAGGCTTAAGAGGGAAATCCTCAACCGGAAAATTTAATTGCATTCTTGATTTATGAGTTCAACGTTCTTGTTACTTTTCCACTTTCACGAAGTCATCATCAGTCAATTTATCATGTTTAGCAGTTTAGATACCTTGAGATGATATGTAGTTGCGAAAATAAATTTTGACAGAAATATAAATCAAATCATACACTACAACATATAATAATTTTAGGAATTATAAAGCGATGTCATGCATGCAGCTTTATCCTACCATTCCAAGGATTTAATCTCACACCTACAGTGCCGCCTTAGGGTAGGTCAAAGAGGTGACGATTAAATTGAGACAATCTCTCTCAACAATTAGCTGAGAATCGGACATCTCCATTTCATTGTTGATTACCTTCCTTTTTCACCAAGATATTTCCAAAAATATCCTCGTGAGTGTGACCCATCAAGCTTGAGATCTCAAAGTACGCCCAGTATGCCGTCTTAGGGTCGGTCAGTGACTCGACGAGTACCCAAAATCCTATCCTTTCGGAGACCAAGCCATGCATTTTGATAATGGTGAAGGCCATCCTTAGGGGGCCGAAATCAAATCGGCACGAGGCGTCACCATTCTCTCACTTGCTTGTGTCAACAGTAGAGACCGTGGGGTCGGTTGTCACCTTCCCCGCTCCCACTCGTTATTTTGAAAAATAGGTAGTCTTTTAGGATTTTCATAATTTATTTTACAATCCGAAAAACAATAAATCATGAATATTTAAATTAATCCCCCCACTAGTTCATCGGTTCTAAATACCGTTTAACTAGTGTCACTTATTCACGGCTTTCCAATTTTTTTGGATTTACAAAATCTTTGTGTAGACACTACACAATTAAAATTCACCAAGTATTTTATAATCCTAGTCCATTAGGACTTCATGAATTTTCTAATAATTTGAAAAACAAGAAATCACAAAATTTTAAGCTCCCACTAGTTTATCGGTTCCAAATACCGTCTAACTAGTGACACTACATTCATGATTTTCCAATTTATCGATTATTTAGAAATCTCTTGTGTAGTCACTACACAATTAAAATCACTAAAAGAATTTTTATAGTCCTAATATCATCATGATAAAATTTTAGGATCATAGAATTTTATCTCAATAATTTGAAAACAATAAATCATGAAAAACAATCACCAACTTATCGGTATTAAACCCTGGCTGAGCTTTTACCGAGTTCACCGAATGGTGTCGGGATTGGCTAAGCCGACCTGTCCTCTTCGTTGGTTCATATACGACTGCTGGATGAATCGGGCTAAGGCCGCCCATTGAGCCGAAACTCGCCGGATAGCTTGACCTTGCCGGACCCCCGACGCTAACGTCGCACGTGTGCGGGTGCTGGGTTGAAAATCAGGCTAAGGTTGCCCCATTGAGCCTCAGCTCGCCGGATAGCTTGACCTTGCCGGACCCCCGTGGCTAACCCAGCACTTGGACAGACAAGTCGAGTCGAGCCGAAGCCCTGTTGACCGCCCGAACCAATTTTCGAACCTTTTCGCTAAGTTGGTGTCCAACTTTTTCAGATTTTCCAATTTTTCAATTATTAAAATTCTTTAATGTAGTCACTACATAATTAAAATCCACGAATGATTAATAATCCCAAATTAAGTTTAACATGTGAATTTTATATCCCGATAAAATTCCGTTTCCTTTAATTAATTTAATTTATTTTTAATCTAAATTAATTATCCTTTTCATACATGTCTAATTAATGCCAAAATTAATATTCTACGTGTATGCATATGCTAGGAGTGGAATCCATGAATATAATGCATGGCATTGTCATATCACATAAATTATCAAACATGAAAATAAATGCGTAAAAGTAAACCACTGAGATGGATCGTTGGTACCCCCGTATCTAATCTATAAAATATCAAATAAACCCTAAATTATTGTGCACCCGCCGACGGGTATAAGAATTTTCTGCTCCAGATATTCAATAAAAAAACTCTTCTAGCTGAGTTGGTTGAAGCTCCTTCTTCTTTCATCACCACCTGAGTTCAATTCCATTCCCCACCTTTTTTTTGTGAACAGAAAAAGAAAGAAAAAAAATACAAAAAAAATTTCGTTTTTTTTTCCGAATAGGTATTATCAAAAAAAAATTCGATCAGAAAAAACACAAAAAAAAATTCAAAATTAATCCGGCAAAGGGGATTCAAACTCAGGTATGTAAACCATTGAAACTGTGACTTGGCCACTGCACCGGCGTTCAGATTTGATGAAGAATGCATCCGGTTTGAATAAATAGAGGTGCGGCCGGAAATTATTTAATGCAGGAAATTAAAAATTGCAAAAATAAATTACATGATATCCAATACCCGGAAAAAACGGGTTTACAATAGATCTAACGAGAAACAAGTACCAACCCCAATCCATCTCGTAACCAAAACATTCAATAGCATACATAAAATTAAAAGATGCAATTTTTTTTCTATTCCACTCCTTATTAATTAATTATGCAATTATGATCGCAAAATTGCTTTAACGTAAGCTATGATACCACATGCTTGATATACAGAAACCCGAATCCGGATCCGATCCATAATTAGATCTTCAGATCTGATTCACAGCACCGATCGAGACACTCGATCATGCACAACGGAAGCTACGAATTAAATTCACATGCGATTTTACCACAATTTTAATTCACATAATTAATTAACAATCTACAAGAAGGTTACCTCAACGGAAAGGAAGAAATAGTCGACCAAAGGGAGATGCCGTAGTCTTCCGGATTGTATCTCCTAGCGACGACTGGTGGACGACGATCATCGCCGTAGAACCTCCTCGAATATGCACAAGAAAAACCCTAGGTTTTTCTTCTCTTAATGACTAAGGCAAGAAACTAATTTTTCTTCCTTTTAATTTGATATTGGCGCCAATTTGCATGTGTTATTGTGTTGGGATGAACTCTCTTTATATAGTAAAATAACTAGTAAAGTGAGAGTTATCATTTTCACACAACAATTACCTATTCCCAAAAGGAAAATATATTTGTCAAAAGATAAGATATATTTCCCAAAAAATCAATCTCTTATTTTTCAATTAATTATCCAACAAATAGATAATTAATTAATTATAAATGTGACATGATCTAGAAAAATTTCATTTCCTAATTTATCACAATAAGGGGCGCCACTTTCATCATTAAATTTAATAGAAAATGTATTTTCTATTTTACATATTATTTACCAAATAAATAATATTCCATATTCATTAAATAAACCAACTATTTAATTTATTCTCGAGTTCCATAAAACGAGAAAACACTCTCGTGTTAGGAGCCAACCCTAGGACCATGGACCTTTAACCAAGAGCTACAAAAATTAAATAAAATATTCATCGAACATAATATGTCTATTCAACTTATTAATTCCGGAATTACGCCACCATAAATCTGAAACTGAACTCTATTGATTATAGATATAACTTATTCTCAAAACGTCGAGTCGAGTCGATAAGTGTCCATTGGTATAATCATTACATATAAACTATCCCTCCATAGACTATCCGTAATGAAGCGAGATTATTTCCGTAAACCTACTTCAATACCTCTTATCCTTATTTACCATTAACCCACTAGTGATCAATTAGTTCATAACCAATACGAACTCCGCGGATCGATCAGTTTCTAGGATCAACAAATAAGAGGATTGTCTTTCTACTTCCCGCAAGAAGAAATGTATTCCATATCTATGAGACACACTTCTCACTGATTCCAGAATAGTACCAATGTGAAAGTGATTCGGACCGCGCCTCTTAGCGATCCTTAACGAACACATCAAACCCTATCCTAAAACCAGTAGGAGTACGCAATCACTTCAGGATTAAGGTTAATCCATATATGATCATCTTCTGATTTAATAGGATTTCTCAATCACGGAATTATATGAGAAACGCAGATTAAATCGGTTCAGTCCTATATGACTCTCATCATATATAAATGCCCCAATTAGACAGCCAATGTCGACGGTCCGGATAAGACGGTGACACCACAAAGTGTTTTGGGCGCATTAATGGTGGTTTAATCAATAGACCCCATACTTTGATTAACTTCACCACGGACTAATATTTCAAGTGTATCATCATAAACTTAATCCTCATGTGTGACACACACTAAGTTATATGGCTACATATGATACGACTTCGGGTTTTCAGTAGTGTATTACTTATAAGCATGAAGCAAATAATAAGATAAGAATAAATCTATCATTTATTAATTATAAAAACAATTACATAAATTGCCTTTCGGGCGCTACTTCCAACAACGACATGTGCAAGCAGTACTTCCAATTGGAGCAAGGTCAACTGAGTTTGGAGGAGCATTATTCACAGATAATGAGTGTGTGTGAGGAGAGAAATCTCTATCAACCATTGAGCGATGATATAACAAAGATGGAGAAGCAACGAACCGATATGGATGTTATTCGGTTCTTGTCCGCCTTGAACTCGAATATGAACTCGCTCGGGCCTGCATTCTTGGCAAAGAATGACCTCCCACGCTTCCCAAAGTGTTTTCGGCTTCGAGAGCGTCGATGGACGTTCGAGCTTCAAAACAGGAAAACAGAAAACAGAGTTCAATGAAGAAAATCAGCCATGTTGGCTGTGGTCGAATTATGTAGAAATTCATCATACCGTGGGGGTGGCCAAGGTGGTAGAAATTTCGTGGTGGCGTGGAGCAACCGAGGTGGCAGATCGGGCCGTGGATCAGTCCGATGTGAACATTATGGTCGAAATAATCATACGGTTGAAAATTGTTGGGATCTACATGGCAATCCCCTCAGAAGTAACTCTACTCAAGCCATGACTGCCACAAACTAGCATGATGGAGACCGAACAGCACCGAGTACGGAATAGTACGGGCAGAATGGTAAGGAAATCCATGGATCATCGATTCCGGAGCTACTGAGCACATGAGTGGTTTGTTTAAACTTTTGCATGATTACACCCCATTAACTCACAAATCGTCCACACCAAGCTAATGGTGGTTCGCCAAAGTCGGTCGATTGGCACCACAACATTACTCCCACAATCAGTCTTCCACAAACACTTCACATACCTGATTTCCCGTTTTGTCTATTGTCAGTTAGTAAACTTACCAAAGACCTTAATTGCTCTATACCCTTTTTCCTGATTGTTCTATTTTGCAGGATCTTCATTCGAAGAGGACGATTGGTACGGGTCATGAGCGAAACGGCCTCTACCTCTTTAATGAAATCCCGTATGTTGGTCTTCACACAGATGTATCTCCGATGGAATGGCATAGTCGTCTTGGCCATCCGTCTCTAGCTATTCTCAAACAGCAAGTCGAAACTTTAGGGTCTTTGGAGTCTTTACCTTGTGAAACGTGTCAAATAAGTAAGCATTGTCATTCCTCTTTTAAAAGAAGTAGTACTCGTAGTGAGTCTATGTTTGAACTTGTTCATTCAGATATTTGGGGTCCGTTTCATATTCCATCTAATAAATTTCGTTATTTTGTAACGTTTATTGATGATCATTCTCGTATGACGTGGGTTTTCTTGATGAAATCGCGAACTGAACTTGTTTCTTGTTTTCATTTGTTCCGTAAATAATTCGGAACACAATTTACAAGTAATATTCGTACCGTCCGTTCTGATAAAGCACGGGAACATCAAAGTGACCTTGTTGGATTGTCAAACTATCTGGCTCAAAATGGTATCATTCACCAAACCTCGTGTCCCTATACACCCCAACAGAATGGGGTGGCGGAACGTAAAAACCGCAACCTCATTGATGTTGCTCGTACCCTTATGATACATATGAATGTTCCAAAATACCTTTGGGGTGAAGCCGTTTTGATAGCCTGTTACCTAATTAATCGAATGCCCACTAAGACCTTACAAGGTAAATCTCCCTTCTCCATCTTGTTTCCCCATAAAACACCGTTTACTGTTCCTCCTAAAGTCTTTGGTTGCGTCTGCTATGTTCAAAACCTTGCTCTAGGTCATGACAAGTTCGATCCTCGTGCCACAAACTGTGTCTTCCTTGGTTATTCTCGCACTCAGAAAGGTTACCGTTGCTATAGTCCTTTTCTCCGTAAGTCGTTTGTCTCTGCCGATGTCACCTTTGATGATTCCATGCCATACTTCACCGATCGTTTAACCGATACAACCTTTCTTGACCCGTTCCTAATGGCGACCTAATAGTGCCAACCCCGAGTGTCCTTTACCGGTTGTCGACTCTGTTGATCTCTTAAATCTCCGTCCACCAATCATTTTGACTTATCAACGCAAGCGATCCCAGAACTCATGACTCGTTCTCGTCAACTCTTCATATGGAGCCTCCTGATCCGCGTCCTGTTGCCCAACGCAAAGCAACCCGAACATGTGTCACTCAGCATCCCATTGGTAATGTTGTATCCTATGATCGTGTGTCTCCCAGTTACTCTTGTTTTCTAACCCATTTGTCAAGTACAGGTGTTCCCAAAACTGTGCAGGAAGCCCTTAGTCACCCTGGATAGAGACAAGCCATGGTAGATGAGGTTGATGCCCTTCATTCTAATGGTACATGGGACTTGGTGCTTCCCCCACCTAATGCACATATTGTTGGATGCAAATGGGTGTATACGGTAAAGTTCCATCCCGATGGATCTGTGGATCGGTTGAAGGCCAGATTGGTAGCAAAAGGATATACCCAAGTCTATCGGGTCGATTATGAGGAGACTTTTTCTCCGGTTGCCAAAATGCCCTCTATTCGTATTTTGATTTCTATTGCTACTAACAATCATTGGCCGTTGTTTCAGCTTGATGTCAAGAATGCCTTTCTCAATGGGGACTTGCATAAGGATATTTTCATGGAGTAACCTCCCAGGTTTGTTGCTCAGGGGGAGAAATGTCTGGTGTGTAAGTTGCGAAAGACACTGTATGGTCTTAAATAGTCCCCACGGGTATGGTTCGGTAAATTTACAGATGTAGTAAGATCGTTTGGTTTGAAGCAATGTCAGACAGATCACTCAGTATTCCACATGCATTCCGAGCACGGTTATATTTTTGGTTGTCTATGTAGATGACATTGTTATTACATGAAGTGATCGTGCTGGCATAGATAAGTTGAAGCGGTTCGACAAGCGCTTTGCACCAAAGATCTAGGGAGACTCCGGTATTTCCTTGGCATAGAGGTTGCTAGATCACGAGAGGGCACGTTCTTGAGTCAGAGAAAGTATATACTTGATTTATTACAGGAGACTGGATTACTTGGGGGACGTCCTGTTGATACCCCAATGGATCCGAATGTGAAGTTGTTAAAAGATGAAGGAGAACTATTGCGCACTCACAGGAAGTATATGCGTCTTGTGGGCAAACTCAACTACTTGACTATCACAAGACCCGATATATCATATGCTGTGAGCACGGTCAGTCAGTTTTTGGAGTCACCAAGGGTACCACATTGGGATTCGGTGATCCGAATACTATGATTCTTAAAGAAGGCCCCAGGCCGTGGGGTAATGTTCAGACCGAATGGCTATTTGTGGGTTGAAGGCTATTCAGATGCTGATTGGGCTGGTTCACCATCAGACAGGAAATCTACTATGGGGTACAGTACCTTCCTTGGAGGAAACCTAGTGAGTTGAAAGAGTAAGAAACAAACTGTGGTTGCACGGTCAAGTGCGGAAGCAGAATATCGAGCAATGGCTCACACATGTTGTCAGCTGACGTGGATGAGGTATTTCCTAGAAGATATCGGAGTTAAGGTTGATATGCCAATTCCCCTTCATTGTGATAATTAAGCAGCAATATATATTGCGTCTAATCCGGTATTCCATGAGAGGACCAAACACATCGAAGTAGATTGCCATTTCATTCGAGAGAAGATTGTTTGTTAAGAGATTTGCACACCATTTGTTCGTTCAGAAGAACAACTAGCTGATGTGTTTACTAAAGCTTTATTTGGAAATCGCTTGGGGTTTGTTTGTAACAAGTTAGGCATGCATGACATATATGCGCCAACTTGAGGGGGAGTGTTAAAGAACATAGTATTAATAAGGGTATTTGTGGTATTGTGGTGTGTGTGTAAGTCAGCTAGGGTAAATTGTTCGAGCTGACTTATGTGTCTTGGAATAAGGGAAAAGATGAGCCCAATAGGGTTAGGAGTTGTGTTATTGTTTACTATATATATTTGAATAATAAAGGGTGGAGAGATCATTCAAATTTGTTTGATTGATTGGAAGTGCGGCCTAGAAAGTGGATTTTAGAGAGATGATTTCTCTCAGCCGGCATCTTCATCTTCTTGATTTTGCTTGCCAAATCCTAGCCTCTGATGTGTTTTAGCTCTTGTACTTTGCTCGATCAGCTTCCTTGTTACCTTTCTTTCTCTTTTCTGAATTTACAGCTCCTGTTTTGAGCCATGGCTCGAAAGAATAAGAAAACCATTGGAGATGGCACTGTTCCTGACTCTGAACCAGATGAAGCTGATGTTTCTGGTGATACACAAGTTGCAGCAGCTTCTAAAGCCATTGTTGCTCTCCCTGCAACTCCTATTGAAGCTCAGATTGAAATTGAAAAGCTTCCATTAAAGAATGACACTGTTCATCATCAGCTTGCTGAGGTCGAACTTGCACCTAGAGTGGATGATGTTGTTGTTGCTTCTCTCTTGGTGGAGATGAAAGAACCTGCTTCTAAGTGTTGTAATCCTAGAGTTTATGAGGCAATGAGACTGAAATCTGGAAGGCTAGTTACTCCTGCTGCTACCATTTCTAAAAAGAAGTCTGTCTTGGCCGAAGGTGATTTGGCAGGTATTTCTTCTCTTTCAGAGCTATTTAAAGTTGAAAAACAAGTTGAACAAGGTGTTATAGACAATTTAAAGATTGGTGGTGTGTCTGAAAAGACACTTGAGAGTGTTAGTGCTCCTGTTGGGCAGGTTTCTGCATCTGTAGAGCCAGCTTCTGATGGTGGAGTGATAGAACCTGGTTCTTCAGGTGTAGAGCTTGCTTCTGATGGTGTTTCTAGCACTTGAGGACCTGGTGGTGTGATAGAACAGGGGACTCAGTTAGAGGTGGATCCTGGTTCTATTGCAAGTAAGGAAAATTTTGCCCCAAGCTTCGACAAGGTTCTTTGGTGTCACCGAAAACCCTCCGTGATTATATAGGCCTAATGCTACTAAAGCCGTGGAGAGTTTGCCTCCCGGGTTCAAATGGTCAAAAAGAATAGGGAACCTTCAGATGATGTTGTTCTTTTGACAGATCATGTTGACTGTGTCAATCAAGACACTGTGTTTTTGGAGGAGGAGGATACAAATGATGATTCAATGGAGAAACTGAGTTTGATTGGAATATTTCCTTCGAAATTTCCTGGAAGAGATGCTGTCCAAAAGATTGTTAATGCTTGGCCTAGGAAGTGCAAATATCACTACCATAATTCTGGATGGATAGTATTCCTGTTTGAACAAGAAAATGATCTTAATGAGGTATTGCAGACTGGTCCTTTCTATGCATTTGGAAAGCCTTTGCTGTTAAAAAATATGCATGTTATGTTCAACTTTAGTAAAGATGCTTGTACTGTGGTTCCAGTTTGGATTCAGCTGCCTAATCTCCCTCTAAGACTTTGGAAAGATAGGGCATTGAGCAAGATCTGTTCCTTCTTGAGGAGTCCTCAGTATACTGATAAAGTCACTGCTTCCAGAAAAGTCTTGAGTTTTGCAAGGTGTCTAGTGGAGATTGATTTAAATATGGATTTGCCTTCTGTTATACCTATTACTATGCATGATGGAAAGGTCCTAAAGCAGCCTGTTTTGTATGAGGAAAGACCCAAGTTCTGTACCAAGTGTAATAAACTAGGGCATAATGATGAGGGACATGATGATTCTAAGGCTGAAGTTCCTTCTTTGTATGTGTCTAGGTCTAAAAAACCTGGTGTTTCCAAACCTAATCCCTCCAAGAAGAAAAAAGTGATTGTTATTGAAGATGATGGAAAGAATGATAATGCTACTGCTAGTATTAAGGATCATGTGCCTCCTGTTGTTCCTTCCTCTGGTGATGCTTCCTTACTTTTGGATAAAGGAAAGAGTATGGCCTCAAGTAATTTAGGAAAGCCAGTTGAGAAGTCAGCTACTCCAGTTACTAATGCTTTTGAGGTGTTGTCTCCTGATAAAAACAGATCTTGGGCAGATGTGGCAGAGGAAGAAGAGCTGGTGCAGAAAGGTGATGCTGTTGCTTCCGGATCTAGAAATCTAAGAAGAAGAAGAAAAACAATGTGCATAACACCAATGGTGTTTCGGAAATGATAAAAGCAGATAGTGTCTCTGTGAGGGAGATCTCCTGTAGACAAAAATGATAGGGTTTTGGAATGTTAGAGGGTTCAATAAGGCTATTAAACAATCTGATGTTGTCGCTTTCTCGACAAAGATCGATTTCCTTATTTGGAATCTCGAGACAAAGTTGTCTCAAAATAATTTTGACCACTTCATATGTAAGAAAGTTCCTTCTTGGAAGTCTCATTGATAATTTTGATGTACATATTAGGAAAGGATTTTGGTGATCCGGGATCCTACTTTTCTTGAGGTAGATGTCTTGGAGGTGGATGCTCAATGGATACACCGCAAGGTGAAGCTCTTGGTCTCTGGACTGCTTTTACGTCACTTTTTCTATGGTCTCGCACTCTGTTGGTGATAGGAGGTCCATGTGGGACAGGATTAGGGAACTCAGTGTCTGTTCTGATTTGCCTTGGATGGTTCTGGGGGATTTTAATGCTGTGCTTTCTGTGGATGATAAGATGAATGGTATTGTTCCTACTGAGTATGAGATGCAATATGGTGTTGATTGTTGTCTTGATGCTAGCCTTTCTGATTTGAACTCCTCTGGTGAGTTCTTTACCTGGAATTCTACTGGTGTTTTTACTAGGATTGATAGAGTTTTGGTTAATTCTTCTTGGTTTGACTGGAATATTGAGGCTCTGTCTTTTTTTGATCCTCCTGGCCATCATTCTGACCACTCTCCCTGTAGAATTTCTCTTTCTACTAGTTCTGTGGCCAGAAAGAAGCCTTTCAAGTTTTTCAATATGTGGCTGCAGCATGAGAGCTATAAGGATACTTTGGAACACAGTTGGAGGCAAGAGGTTACTGGCACTGCTATGTTCCAGTTGTGTAAAAGGCTTAAAAGACTCAAACTGCCACTCAAAGTTTTGAACAAGCAACATTTTGCTCACATTTCATTAGTCTGTTCTCGCTGAAGCTCTTTGGGAGATTGCGCCTCGACAACTGGGCCTTCGATTTGTTAGCTTCTCAAATTATGAACCGTAAGAAGGTGTGTACCGCTTTGGAAGTCGAGGAGGCTTTTTTATCTCGTAAAGCTAAAGGTGTTTATATGACACTCAGTGACAGGGGGTCTAAGTTTTTCCACTCTTTGGTTAAAAGGAATAATGCTAAGAGGCATATTTCCTCTATTAAACTGGTTGATGGCACCTTCACCTCTTCTTATGATCAAGTGGGGGAGGCTTTTATTGACTTTTATTCAGATTTGATAGGTACTCAGGTTGCTGTTGTCCCTATTAATGAAGATGTTGTGAATGCTTGCCCCTGGGTTCCTTTGGCTGCTTTTGATACTCTTTTGAGAGATGTTACCATCTTTGTTGAAATCAAGGATACCTGCTTTTCTTTTCGATGATAAATCTCCTGGTCCAGATGGCTTTTCTGCTGGTTTTTTTTAAAAAAATCTTGGGATATTGTTGGTGAAGATTTCACTAAGGCTGTGCTGGAGTTCTTCCATAATGATGCTTTGTTAAAACAGATCAATCATGCTGTCATTGCTCTGATCCCTAAATCTACTCATGCTACCACTGTTGGGGATTATAGGCCTATTTCCTGCTGTAATGTTACTTACAAAGTGATCTCCAAGATTCTGGCTTCCAGACTCTCTACTTGTCTTCCTGATCTTATTGATGTTGCTCAGACTGGTTTTGTTGATGGTAGGGCTATGTCTGATGATATTTTTCTTTGTCAGGAGTTGATTAGACACTATGGAGTTAAGAGAGGCCCACCTAGATGCTTGATCAAAGTGGATATCAAGAAAGCCTTTGATTCGGGCTTCATTGGTCTTTTTAGTAAGTCGCCTTGAGAGGCTTTGGTTTTCCTGACAGGTTTGTGAAGTGGCTTATGCTCTGTGTTTCTACTGCTTCATATTCCTTGTCAATCAATGGTGAGATGAAAGGCTTCTTCCCTGGTAAAAGAGGCTTGAGGCAGGGTGATCCCTTATCCCCCTTTCTGTTTGTTGTTGGAATGGAATATTTTTCCAGAATGCTTAGGATTCTGGGGGAGGACACTGAGTTCAACTTTCATGCTGGTTGTCAGAATCTGAAGATAAACCATCTTGCTTTTGCTGATGACTTAATGCTGTTTTCTAGAGGTGATCCTATTTCTGTTACCCTTCTTATGAGTTGTTTATCTTCTTTTGGGGATTGTTCTGGCTTGGCTGCTAATCTTTCCAAATCTGAAATGTTATGTGCTGGCTTATCTGATGATAATAAGGCTGATCTTCCGATATTACCGGTTTAAAGGAGGAGTTTTTCCTATTAGATACCTTGGTATCCTCTTTGTCTTTATAAGGTCAATCTTGACATTATGATCCCTTGTTTACTTCCTTGAGGAACTATTTCTCGCAGCTTGGAAAGGGCTACACTTTCTTATCTTTGGTAGACTGCAGCTTATTCTTTCTCTGTTATACAGGTGTTCACTGCTTCGCTTGGCATTTTTCCTATTATTGGCGTGTCGTCGAAAAATTGGACCACTTTGTAGAGAGGTTCTTGTGGGGGGTTCTGTGATTCTTTGAGGAAATCCCTTGTTGGATGGGAGGAGGTCTGTGTTCCCAAATCTGAAGGTGGCCTGGGGATTTTTCAATTGGAGGCTTGGAATTTGGCACTTCTATGCAAGATCTTATGGAATTTTCAAAGCAAGAAGGATCGCCTGGGTGAAATGGATCGAAGAAGAGTACTTGAAGACCAATGATATTTGGGATTACCAAGACAAGCATGTTGATTCTCGCTCTGGTTAAATCTCTGCTCGTAATTAAGGATAGGATTTTGGTTGCCACCGGATCTGCTGATGTCGCTGCGTGAATCACATTCCTTGGTCTGGCCGGAACCTCTTTGAATTCTAGACTTGCTTATGACTTCTTTAAGAAAGGGTAATAGAGTTTGGTGGTGCAGGACTGTCTGGAATTCTAGGGCAACTCCTAAGTACTGCTTCATGTTGTGGATGGCCTTGAAGAACTCCTTGCTTACTTCTGACAGGCTGGTGTTTGTTGACAAGACTTGCTGTCTTTGTGGTCTGGCCAATGAGTTTGTTTGTCATTTGTACTTCCAGTGTCCTATTTCTTGTATGGTTTGGGGTAAGATCAGACTGTGGCTGGGAATCAATAGGAGGCTGGAAACTATGACTAGTTCTGTTAGATGGTTACACAGGATGTGCAGGGGTACCTCAATGGAGAATGTGGCCAGGACAGCTTCTATCTCTGTGGTGGTGTACTGGTTATGGCATATGAGGAATAAGAAGAGATTTGAGGGCATTTTGATGAAGATTCCTGATGTTTTGCATTGACTTAAGATCCATATCTACTACATAATGCAAGCTGTTTTCCCTTTGTATACTTTCACCCCATGATGTTAGGGTTTTGTACATCTTTTGTTTGTACTTTTGGTAGTTGTTGGTGGTCGTTTTGAGATAATTTTCTTTCTCTACACACCTGTGACAGGCCTCGTGAGTTATGCTATCATATGACCCTTTTTTGCACTTTTTGAGTGTTGATAGGGGTTTAGTGGCTGTTGTTTCTTGTAGCATATAACCTCAGGGGTCTTATGCTCCTTGAAATCAACAAATCTAACATCTTCTCAACATTTTGTAGATACTAGACTAGATCTTTTGTTTAGGATGTAGCTCTTGAAGTTTGCATACCTTGGTTTAATATATTTACATTTAACCAAAATAAAAAAGACAACACATTATATCTTCATACTAGCAACGTTCAAAATCATGTCAGAGACAATGACTAAATCAACGGATATATTTCAAGAACTGACAAGAATTCATTAAGGAATTACAACGTTCAAACTAACAAAAAGGTTCTAGAACTGATCAACTATGAAGAATCGGATCTGAACAGATGAATTCAGACGTGATCAAGCCAATCAAATCTAAAGAATGCCAGCACTATAAATTGAGGACTTGCGTATCTTGGAAACTAACTTTTGAACAACTTGGGAACAACTTTCATGAACTTTAGCAAGTTTCTTTAAGGCATTCTATATATGTATCGTAAATTATTCAAAGAGCTTAAAAGCAACATCTAGAATCACAAGAGTTAGCAGATCTTCAAATCTTCAAAGACAAATCCAACAAGCTACTTCAAGAAAAAGTTGCACATGCGTAAAAACTCAACAAACTCTAAATCACCTTCTTGGTTCACAACACTTCACACCAACTTGACTCAATATACAAGGAGGTTGAATCAATGCGTGTTGCAAGCTTTTAAGGACCGGCAAATGAAGAAGAAGACTATTTGTCAAGGAACTGTGGTTTGTGATAGTCATTGAAGACTATTCCGGCGAACAACATAGCATGATCAATGAAGCATCTTAAATTCAAATTGTGAAGGATTTATTGCTCGGATTGAACTACCGTGAGTTGTCAAGGACAATCATCACTGTTGTATTGGTGTCACAGAACAATAGTGAAATCTTCCAACTTCACAGGAGAAGAGTGCACTAAGGGATTACAACACTTTGAGCCATTATAAACTTTGTTTTCTTTACTTTCCTGCACTTTTAATTTCTGCAATTTACTTTCTATCTGCACATAATATATTCATAGGCACAACTTTAATAATAGCTTTGAAAGGCTTTTAATCCGCTGCACTTTAATTCTGGTTATTTAACAGATAGAGAAAGTTTGAAAATCAAACCAATTCATTCACACCCCCCCCCCCCTTCAAAACCAGCTCCATGTAGATTGACCTTGGATGATAATCTCAGAAGATTTCAATAAGTTGAAACTAATGAAACCTTACAAGGATCTTGCCGGACATTAGGGTCCCAAGTGTTTTTTAAATTAACAAAAATGAAATTTGTCGCTCGTGAGATCATAACGGAACCTGAAGTCAAAATATGGAGCATCCATTGTTGATTGATGCTACAAGGAATTTCAACATGTATTTACTGAAGCAGGCTATGCAGGAAACAACTGGGAAAACACATGGAACGCCTTTAAATATCTCACCGACAACATTGACTTCTTTAAGATAGAAGAAAATTGGAGAAGACAGAGGCAAAGGGGAAGATAGAGGTTAAACATTTCAATTTATCGTTGTACTAATTTTTATTTTTCATCAATAAAATGAAATATGTTACTCTCAATGTCATCTTCTCAATGACATATTATTTTATGCTTTTATAAAAGCTTATAGAAGGTGGGTTTTGCCATTTTCAAAATTGGGGAATTTGTTAGGATGTATTACTTTTGAGGATGGCTAAAGCTTGGCCAAATAGGTGTTTATTAGATGCTTGATGTTTGTATGGGTTTAATCAGGCTTGTCTTTGTAATAGGATAAATCGATTAGTTGTGAAGACCGGAAAGGACCATATAAAAATCTAAGATCACCTGAAAGGTAAGATTACAAGATATAACTATCAATCGAGAAGATCCGATCGCATGCTAAGGATTAGATCACACGAGAAAGATCAAATCGGATTTAGAAGTACATATCGGATCGTAATAAAAGACAAAATCGGTTGAGAGTAGACTAGTCAATCTGAATGAACAAATCTGACGACCAATTCTGAAGATCACAATTGAGGACAAAAATTTTAGGGATAAAAGATATCAAGGTTGTACTCAAATTAAAGAGCTTATTTTAATTTATTCAGTGATACAACTCAGAGCTTTAGATCAGATTTGAAGCAGGTACTATATTCAAATGAAGAAGAGGTTGAACGAGCATTTAATGCAGTGTAGAGTGTTAGTTGACCAAGAGAGAGCTTGCAAAAAGCACCGTTTTGTTACGTAATGTCAAGCCAAAAGGACAAAAAGATTCATATCCTATTTACAGGCAACGTCTTCAATCGGAGTCAAAAGTCAGAATCAATGGCTAATTACTAGAGGATTCAAACGGTTATTTTCTATGGAAAATTCAAAATGCTCCGAACGGTTGTTTTATGAAAAAGAAGACATCAGTAGAAGCCTAATGGTATAAATACAAGTGAACAAAGAGTAGAAGACCAACCAAGCTACTCCATTCGTTGAACCCAGCGGAAACCTCTTGAAAACAAGAAGCAAACAAAGAAATATCCAGATTCGTGAGATTGCAAAATCGTGTCAAATGAATCTATCTAGTAGCAACTCTTGAATTTGCGCGACCTTGAAGCTACAAGAAAATATCTAGCAAGCTCAAGAATCAAATCTGATCCAACACTTACTCCAATCTTGATTTCGCCAACAAAGAGTTACACTATGAAGCAGATGATGATGTCAAGGACACATTCACTGAAGCAAGTGATGGTGTCAAGAAATGAAGTCAGTTGAAGCAGTTGAGGCTGTGAAAGAACTGAGTTGTCATAGCAGTTGAAGATATCATCGAAGGAACTACAGGGTTAATCAGTGAAGCATCTGAGTGTTGTGAATGATTGATAACTCAGATAGTGAGGCGGCTAATGGCTGTCAAGGACTATTCACTATTGTAACTGTTGTAACAATCTCAATAGTGGATTCCTCCATATCAAACGAGAAGATGGGACGCGGAGGATTAAACTACTTGGAACCCCTATAACGAATCTTTGTTCTTCACTTTCAGTCATATACTTTTAGTACTACATTTGATTTGATTTAGCTAGAATTGCTTTGAAAATAACTTTAAAGGCTTTATTCTCATTGTACAACTTTGATTTGGGTAAAAGTTATAAGAAAAATGGAACAAGTTCATTCACCCCCTCTAAACTTGTGCAAGTCTTTCTCGACACCAACATACCCACACCATCATCCTACTCATTATCCCACCTCACCTCACTAACCACTCTTACCTACATATGTTAACATATGCCCCTGCTTCACCCTCACTCTAACCCACCCATATATATCTTGCCCGCACCCACTCTACCCTCACACATCCCACCGTACATCACCATGTTCTTATACCCCCTACCCATGCACCCCACCCTTATCACGCCCTCATCCCACCCTATTGTTGGGTGGGGTTAGATGTGGGTTATTGGTGTCTATCGTCATTACATGATTTCTGTTCATTTTCGGATGTAATGAAATTAATGAACTTATTTCATTACGTAGTAATGGAACTTCACCACCCTCATTTGAATAATCTGTTTTTAAGAAAAGACCCGACTTTCGATACGATAAAAATATTAACAAATACTATGCTCTTTCATATACATAAGACTTTTTAGTATAAGATTTAAGTCTCTTAATATAAATCTTTAGAATACTAATAGAATATTTATTACATTTTTCTTCATCTTACTATTATTTATTATTTATCCAACCATTTTTTATTATTTCACAAATATTGTATTAACAATGATCAAAAAGTAATTTAGACCTTTTGACTATATATATATATATATATATATATATATATATATATATACACATATATATATCTCAAAACATAATTATACTACAAGGCAATATTGAGTATTACAGAAGATTATATATATCATTCATTAGTTGACCTTAGATTGTTACTACCACAAAATCGCAACAACAGTTGTACCACAGTGGTTGCGTCACAACAAATGACAACAGACTTTTACATATTTAATCATGACATTAGTCAACAATTGCATAATGGGTTTCATTCATCCATGCACGTGAGTAAGAGCCAAAGCAGGAAATTCCCTCATCAAGTCGTGAATGCCATGACAACAACATGTGAATTTTCACAGCCCGTGAAAAAATAGAATGTTGTGAGGTGCTTAATTTCTTACCATTTTCGGTTTTTTTCCTTCCAAATAAGGAAATGAGATTTATAATTTGGGGTAGCAATGAGCTAATTGATCGTTTATTTTAGAGATGAATACGCTTTTGGTCCTCTATTTTTCTTTATTTTCTCAAAATTATAATCCCTATGATTCCTATCGACTTTTTGGTCCATCAACTAAATTTCTTCAGTACACTTTTAGGACATTCAACGAAAACATAACGTCTGCTACTTAACCCTACTACCCCATTACGTGTGTCATGTATCACATTAACATTCGTTGAGAAATAATTAATATACAACACATTTGATCCTTTTTATTTCTTGTTGTCTCATAAGTAACACTCGTCTTTTAATAATGACACTTTTGTTCTCTAACTATACACATATTTTCTTAAGATTATGTACAACCAAAAAATTACAGTTAAGAGACTAAAAATATCAATATGAAATATAAAGGATTGTTTTGAGAAAACAAAGAAAAATAATGGATCAAAGTGCACTTTTCCTTTTATTCTAGCATTAGTATCAAAGTCTCTATCCTTATCCCCAAATATACTATTAAAAATTATATATCCCTATTTTACAGAAACTAAATTCAGAAATACTCTATATCAGCATCTCTATCTCTATCCTTACACCATTAAAATGTTCATTCTTTATCTATAAATAATTTTTTCAAAATTAATTTTTGTTAGAAAAAGAAAGAAAGAATGAATAAAAAATACGTAGGGTGAGCTACAATACCACCATACATTTAGGGTGACACTATTCATGGTCCCTAATGTAGGAAAAAGATGGGGAGTTGTATCCCTATATTTTATCCCTATTGTAGAGATAAAATAATACGTAGGGAGTTTGATGTTAATCCCCCTACAACTATGGTATTATCAAGAAATCCACATCTGGCTTTCCGTTTCAATATAACTATACATTTCAAGTGAAAATACAAATAAATTGTTGAGAACATTGGATTCTTTCCTCACCATTTTGTTATTATGGCATGCACGAGTCATCGATCTCTAGACATTCACATGTTGTCTTAGTTCATATTTTTCATGCATGTATGCAATATTTCCATGCATGAAGCATCATCATCATCATCATCTATATATATATATATATATATATATATATATATATATATGTTGAACACTCAACGGTCATATGGGCTGCAATACTTTCTCCGAACGTGACAACATTTAATCCTGCAAACGAAACTATATATAATACATACTCCTCACTCACTCTTTTCTACTAAAACTCAACCCAAAAACACACTACTTTACACTAGTGCATGGACAACTACAGAAGAAGCCCACTAAAGCCATGGAAGAAGGGGCCAGCAAGAGGGAAAGGTGGGCCCCAGAACGCTACGTGCGAGTATCGAGGAGTACGACAGAGGACTTGGGGGAAATGGGTTGCGGAGATCAGGGAGCCAAAGAAGAGGACAAGGCTTTGGTTAGGTTCGTTTGCCACGGCTGAAGAGGCGGCGATGGCTTACGATGAAGCGGCAAGACGGTTGTATGGACCGGATGCTTACCTTAATTTACCTCATCTTAGGGGTAGTTTCAATCCTTTGAACAAATCACACAAGTTCAAATGGTTTCCTTCTAACAACTTCATTTCAATGTTCCCTAGTAATGGTTTGCTCAATCTGACCGCGCAACCGAGTGTACATGTCATTCATCAGAAACTACAAGAACTCAAGAAAACGGGACTGATTTCATCGTCATCCTGTCAAAAAGATGATGCAGAGAAAAACATTGCTGCCCATTTCAATGTTACGAGTTCAATGATAACAAAGAGTCCGGTACCAGAAGTCCAACCCGAGAACAAAGAAATGAAGCCTCAAATCGACTTAAACGAGTTTCTTCAGCAACTAGGAATACTTGAGAAAGATGATCATACCCCTGATGCATGTGCAATCACATCTACCTTCATGGAGAAAGACACGACAGGAAAAGACGATACTCTCCCTGCCTTTCCAGAGAGTCTATTCAACAACTGGGAAGCATCAGATGCGATGCAGGAGATAGAAGATGATCAGCAAGTGGCTAAAAACAGCAGCATCTATGCTTTTAATGGTATCGAAGAGCTTACCCTTCCCCCGTTTATTTGGAACTTCTGACGTAGTAGTTGTAGTAGATGATGGATAGGAGTCGGGATACTTTAGCTGATCAGGCTATAACACGAGTCGTTAGAAGAATCTTTCATCTTCGTTTTTTTTGGTAATCGAGGAGTGCTGGTACTTTTACAAGCAATAAAAATTATAGATAACTTTGAATAATGCATGTTTTATCTTTGCATCATAAAATAGATGTAAATTTCTTCTCAGAAAAATAAGAAATGGATGTAAACAAAATTGGTATACCTGTAAAAATGCATATACTTCGGTGTGAGTAAAGCATGTCCACCATCTTACGAGAAGAATGCCAATAATAATTTCAACTAAAACCATAACTTGTCCCTAACAGCACGAGTATTCTAAGGAGGAACTAAGTTTGATGCTGAAATCTCGAAGTTTATTTGTAAATAAGTGCCTCACGTCCTGGACCAACCCCGATGTAATGGATTGGTATACCGACCAGTTCTTCTATCCTTTCTATGTACTGACATGCAGCCTTAGGGAGATCAGAATAATTTCTGATTGAAGAAATATCGGACTGCCACCCGGGTAAAACTTCATATTCCACCTAGTCATTTAGGAAAAGTGCCCAGTTAAGTTAGAAACAAGACAACAACCTAGATACCCACAGAAGAAATCACCTTCTATGAAAAAAAATAAGGTAAAGTTCTTACCTTGATTTGATCCAAAACACGAAGATCGGCAGGGAAAGATTTTACGGGGGTACCATCAGCGTGACTGTATGAAACGCCCAACTGAATATCAGAAAAATCTGATAAAACGTCAAGTTTAGTAAGGTTCAGAGATGAGAAGCCATTTATTTGACAGGAATATTTGAGTGCTACTATATCAAGCCAGCCACATCGACGGGGTCGTCCAGTAGTAGTGCCGAATTCTTGTCCAGCGAATCTAAGAAGGTCACCACCTTCACCCGAGTTTTCTGTTGGAAAAGGACCCGAGCCAACTCGTGTAGTGTATGCTTTAACCTGTGATGTAAATGTAAAATGTTCAGGTGATAGCGCATATTAGGCACCAGAAAGAAAATAGTAATCATATCAGAATAGACAAACTGAAAATTCATATACCACTCCAATAAGATCGCCGATAGCTCTAGGAGCGATTCCGAGACCGGTGCAGATACCTCCAGCAGAAGGACTTGACGATGTGACAAAGGGGTAAGTCCCAAAGTCAATATCAAGCATTGTTGCCTGACCACCTTCCACCAAAATCTTCTTTTTATCCAATATAGCTTCATTCATGAAGTGGACGGTATCCGTAATGAAGGGTTCCAACCTCTCGGAAAATTCCTTGTACCGTTCAACTTCTTCCCTAAGCATGTCAGGGCCATAATTAAAACCTTTGAATCTAGACGCTGCATCTGATAATAAAATGTCAAGCTTATAGGGAAAAGTGTCCATATGCCTCAAGTCACCTACTCTTATACCATTTCTGATGACTTTGCTCGAGTAGCACGGACCAATGCCTCTTCGTGTAGTGCCAATAAAAGACTTAGCAAGGTCAGCTTCTCTAAGCCCATCAACAACTTGATGAAAATCAAACAACAAGTGAGCGCGATCAGATATCAAGATTCTGTCTTTACATGTGACTCCATTAGATTCAAGGCCATCGATTTCTTCAAACAACCCTGGCAGATGGACAACAACTCCATTACCAATAACACACATAGTTTCATCATTAAGAATTCCTGAAGGAACCAAGTGAAGAGCAAATTTCTTTCCCTCGGAGTTGTAAATAGTGTGACCAGCATTAGCTCCACCCTGTAATGTAACTGCGTTAAAGGTTGAGGTTGTTGAACACCAAGTGAGGGCACACAGTGTTTAGGGTTTACACAATGACTTCTAGAACCAGAACAAGGTAGGCTTCCACATTCACATATTTTTGCCAATAAGACAATACATTAACATTTTTATGTTGCTTAGAATCCATATTCTCCACCTGGCTTTTAAGTACACAGAGGAACATTCTTATCAAGTTAAAGATGAACACAATTGAGATACTGAATTCTGCCACATGCACAAAAAAGTTTGCATTGCGCCATTGCCTATGACAGATTTAAAGATAATTGAAGAAAGAGGAATCTATGAAAATGACAGAGATGCACAGAACATAATAAGGCTAACTTTGTAAGGCCAGAAAACAGGCATTCAAGAAGCAGTGTTCTAAAAATCGGTCCAGGCGGCGCCTAGGTGCTAGGCGGTCCCTGGCCGTCTCGATTTTACCCCAGGCGGCCATATCTAGGTGGTTTGCTCCCAGGTGGGCATTAAGCATCCCAGTCGGGCTTTAGGCGTCCCAGGCGTTGCCTCAAAGGGTCCAGCGCCTAGGGCTTCCAATATATAAAAATATTTCATTTCATGGACATTACCCAAAAAAAAAACCCCAAAGCAGCCTCCATTTATCTTCCTGTCCAACGATTTCCCCACTCGAGAGTCTTGAGTTCTTACTTCTTAGACTTGTTTTAACATAATCTCATGTGCTTTTGTACTTTAATTAGTCTTTTGACACATTTACTTGATGTTTATGCTTTATGATGTGTTGATTTATGTTTGACAACCATTGTATTATTTAAAAATTAAAAAAACCCAGGCACCGCCCATGCGTCGGGCGCCCCATGACCGCTTCGACTACACCCTAGCGTCTTTTAGAACACTGTCAAGAAGTTAACTAAATGATTCCTTTTTCTCTTTTCTATGTGTAAATAGCTAAATAAGTCTTATAGTCTCCCTTGCAAAAAAACAAATAAACACGAAAAAAGACAAAATTTAGCATAATCTAAACCTCGAGAACTTTGAATACAGAAACAAGTAAAATAAAAACAAAATGGCTTCTGTCAAGTTCATTTGGCTACGCCAATTGAAAGTTTAGTACATATTATTTGCATAAAATTTATTGTATAAAAATGAATCCAATAAAGCAAATACTAAACAATAAGCATATAAAGGTTTAGAAATATATGCGGAGGAAATTCCTAAAAAACACTATTGTTAAAGTAGCATAGTAAACTCAAAACTTTCACACTGTCAAAGTAACAACAATGTCAAAGTAAGAACAATGAAAGATCCAATACCATTACACAAGACCAACGAAAACCACAACTGCATACAAGAACAAGTCTATAGTAACTGATATCTTAGTATCCTACAAATGTAGAAGTTAATATTCAAATTCAATTTTAACACGCATGACAAATACATTACAAATCATATTTGCGCACACAAGAAAGAATACACCCCTAAAAGGCAAGTTCTAGTTTTTTGCAGCCAATAATTCAATCTCCAAATCATGCTACAGAGCTGCCAAGCTGAACATTTGCAAGCAATGTACAACATATACCAAGATCATTCTAAGAGATTTCAGAGCAAAGATACAAGTATTGAGCTGAAACTAATGTGTAAACTCCCAGAAAGCTAGTTCACATCTAATAGACTAATACTAGTATCAAATCATACAAAGAAGAGAGTAAAAAACCCAGATTCAGAAAGGTAAAATTCATAAAAAGGCGAATATTGAATCAAATTAAAAGTGTAAAAGTAACAAGACATCTTCAATTCTGTACCTGACAACGAGCGACGATGTCAAACTGCTTGGCCAATATATCAACCAGCTTGCCTTTACCTTCATCGCCCCACTGGCAACCCAGTACACCAGAGACCTGACTCAGAGACCCGATTCGATCTTGACCCGCAATCCCACTCACCTTACCCTGCTTCTTATCTTCTACCTCAATATTCTTCACGCTAGAGGAGCAAACAGCGAACTTCAAACCTTTCTTTTGTTGACTTTGCTGATTTTGCCAATAGAATCTACATTCACGGAGACATATGGTATGGGGGACACAAATGGTTCCACCAATTGATGCAGCGACCCCTCCTCCACCGGTGGAAAGGGGGGCGTGTTTGAATCTCAGAGAGGGTGATGGAAAGCTCATGGCGACGGCGGAAGTGGAGTTTGGAGTAAAGAAAGGATTTTGAAAGGGTGTTGATTGAAGAGTATGAGATTTTAGGCTATCCACGATAATACTCCCTATCACACTCATCATTTATCTTATTTTCCGTTTCAGATTTACTTTTTCAACACCCTATAAAACAACTAACTCCAATAAGCACTCCTTATACAATTCCTCAATACTATTTTTTTTCACATCTCAACCAATTAATTTAAGGGCAAATTATTTAAAAGGACTAATTTTCAACTTATTGGGGGTAATAGGACACTAATAAAACTTATTATGTTATAAGGACAATCTATTTTTCACTCCTATCTTAGCACATTGCAAACAAAAGGCTCGGAAAATCAGTAAGAGGAAAGTAGATCAAAGCAGATCCACTCTCTCAACCTCCAAGAAATCGACTTCGCTGTGAAAAGCAGATC
Organism: Gentiana macrophylla; assembly: GCA_026214975.1. NCBI lineage: Eukaryota > Viridiplantae > Streptophyta > Magnoliopsida > Gentianales > Gentianaceae > Gentiana > Gentiana macrophylla. Next base: position 70,038,587 of record CM047807.1, read on the forward strand.
AAAAGTTCTATTTTAGGTTAAATTCCAGTATTAATTTGAAGAAATCGCATTTAATCAACCGTAACAAAGAAAAGCGGACAAAAAAAATGATGAGGAAAAAAAAAAAGTTGTTACAAAGAGAGGAAAGAAGAGCAACAGTTATAAGACGAAGTCAATGAACAATCCAACAGATTCTCCGTGTGGATCACAGTAAGTACATTGTAGATATATCAAATCATATCACAACTTATTTCTGGAAAAAATTATTGAGATTACATAATTTAGTAATGAAATATTGCAATAAAAATAGTTAAAAATCATGTCACCGCATATTTGACAAAAATCATAGTTCGGTTTACTTAATTAGCGGTTATATTGAAGAACAAAACAGAATGTCACTGCATATTTTGCTAAAATATTCAGTTATATTTATTTTAAAATCATGTCACTGAATAATTTACCTATTTTGACATCATATCACTGCATATTTTAGAAGTATAGTATTATGTAAATGAATATGGGGGTAAATTGCAGTAAAACAGAGTTAAAAAAATGATGTCACTGCATATTTCAGCAGAATCATTGTTCAGTTTACATAATTTGGGATTATATTAACCTCATACATACTTAAAAAATCATGTCACTACATAATCTAGGCAAGCATATGGATTTTGTTGAATAATAAAACAGAATATCACTGCATTTTTTGGTCAAATATTAAAGTAATATTTACTTTAAAATCATGTCACTTCATATTTTGGGAACAATAATTGGATGATTAACATGATTAACATCATATCACTGCATGTATGAGAAGTATAATAGTATGTAAGAGAATTTGAGGTTATATTGCAGTAAAACAAAGTTAAAAAATCATGTCAGTGCATTTTTAGCCAATGTCACTACAATTTTAGCCAATGTCACTGCAATTTTAACCATGTCACTGCAATTTTAGCAAATGTCACTGCAATTTTAAGCATGTCACTGCATTTTTAGCAAATGTCACTGCATATTTTCACCATCTCACTGCAATTTATGTTTAACAAAAATCTAATATTTTTTGCAGGACAAGAGAACAGTATAGATCCACACTCAACAGCATTGTCCAAATATTCCAAGAAATAAATGGGCAACTAACAACGGAACATTGGACAATGATTAGAGATACACCATTCAAACATATATTTGAAGCATGCCACCATAAGAAGATTAGAAATGATAAAAAAAACAACAAAATACTCGACGACCTCATCAGCACATACAACAAACAGAAAGCTGGATTCAAGATTGGAAAGAGCTATCACTTTCCAACAGCAAGAGATGTAAAATTGTTATTTGCAATAGAAGATGGCAAAGAACAAAGCCAAAAATGAAGTATGATAAAACAAAGGAGATATCAATCAAAACTAAATTGTTTGATAAGGTTGACAGATCGAAGATCGAGAGCTTAAAGGAGCTCATAAAGTCGAAAGTGAAAGACACAGATACAACATCAATTGAAGACACAAGAAAACTATTGTGTCTTCTATTGATTGCTAACAGCTTTTTGCGCAACATCAGGCCAAAAGTACCATGGTCATTCCTAAACTATGTGGATGACATGAGTACACTCAAAATCATTCAACTGGTCATCCCATATAATGAATGAATCAAGAAAGGGCTTGACAAAAGTTCATTTCAACCAAGAAAAGTAAATGGATGCACTATCATGTCATTGGTATGTTTCATACAAAAACATTTCATTCTATTTGTACCGTGCTACATATCTTGCTTTAAAGTGACATGAATGCATTCAAATACAAAATATATACTTTTATGTTACAAGATCGTTCTCATGAGCACACGATATGATAATGTGATCTTGCACAAGAGGAAAAGGAAAAAAATCAAAGCAGGAGGGACAAAAGAAAGCGAAAGCTATGGATACCAAGGTTATCAAAATGGGATGTGAGGCAATCAAGAATGTTCTGACAAAGAGAAAAGCTTAAAAAATGCAAGAACATGAGGTAAATATTGCACTGACAAATTAAAAGTGACATAATTCATGGTCAATGAATTTTTAATGAACGTGAATGCACTTTACAGCAATGTCACTGCACTTTTAACCAATGTCACTGCATTTTTAGCCAATGTCACTGCAATTTTAGACAATGTCACTGCAATTTTAACCATGTCAACGCAAATTCAGCAAATGTCACTGCAATTTTAACCATGTCACTGCAATTTCATTCCATGTCACTGCAATTTAGCACATGTCAATTCACTTTCATCACATTTAACCTCAATTTTCCAGCATATCACTACACTTTCAACACATAACAATGAACTAATAACGTTACTAATAACGTTTGGTTATCCAACACATATCAAAAAAAAATTACTAATAATGTTTGGTTATCCAACATGAAACAGTTCAAGGTTGGAGATTTGAAAGCAACATTACCTGAAATCATGAGAATAAAAGGATGCACAGAGGATAAAAACAAACATGATCAGAATGAATTGGAAGACAATGAGGATGAAGATGAAGAGCATGATAGTGAGAATGAAGAAGAAGAAGGAGATTATGATAGTGAGGATGAACAAGAAGAGGATCATATTGACAATGTTGAAGTTCACAATGATGAAGAAGAAATTGGAGGTGAAGATGTTGATGATAATGATGATGAAAGCGGAAAGAGTGAAGGAGGAGATGAAGATGATAATCAAGACGAAACTGAGCCTGCAGATGTGCATCATGATCATGGTGAAGAACAAGAAATTGAGAATGATGATGATCATCACCAGCAAGATGTGGAGTATGAACAAGGGAAAGAGAAAGAATTAGAAACAGCAGGGCAAGAGAAAGATGAGCAAATATTGGGAGGAACTCCATCATTCACATTGCTCACACCTACACCAACACCACCAAAGGTATAACTACTACTTCCATTTTTCAAAAACACAAAAAAAAAATACAAAATAAATTAGTTCATGGCACCCAAACTCACATTAAATAAACATGATGTAGGATTTGGAAGAGAAAAAATCCAGAAGAAAATGTCAGTTGACAAAGGCATTGCAAGATGCAAACACCAAATTGAAGACCTCAAGAAAGCCGTGGTAACCACAAAGCTCAAAAAAATGCAAAGACATGATTCAATGTCATCAAGAACATGCAAATGACATTATGCAATGTCATCGCAAACATACAAAGGACATTGTGCAATGTCATCAAACAACATACAAAGACATTGTGCAATGTCACTACAAACTGATATAAACATTAGTTCCTTAACTAAGTGATAATATGTTCACATATAAATGCAGGACAAGATGAAAAGTAAAGAAACAGCTGCTGATTTGACCAAAAGAAGGATTGTTGACCTGCTCGATGAGACTCGAGAACGAAGAAATAGAGTGGAACAGTTAAAAATCCAAAAGCTACAAATCGAAAAAGAAAAGCTGGAAATACAGAAGCAAAAGGATGATTTGGAACTGAAGCTTAAAACACTTGAAGATAATGTGGCAATCACAAATGAGGTAATAGATGTCCTCACAGCTGAAAAAACTGAACTGCAAATTGAAAAACAAAAATGGGAAAATAGTATTTCTAATGCAAAGACTCTCCTTCACAAAAAAAGCCATGAAATGCTAAGGAAAGATGAATACATCAAAGAAATGTTAAAACTAATGGATGAAAAGGAACCGTATAAACAGATATCTACTATGTCGCGGGAGCAGAAAAATATGAGAAAGCAGATGCAAACAGGTTGAAGAAAGGGCAAAACAATTGAGAACATGTTATTTTGAAAGTAAAACAAAGGAGGGTATTCTATGTCGAATCGCAAAGCATGAAAGAGAGGAATGAAGCCTTGAAGAACAAAGAAAAAGGTACAAGAAGAAGAAATTGAACAATTGAAAAGAGAGAACCAACAATTAAGAGATTCAATAAAACAAGATCTTTTGCAAGATGAATTGAAAAACTCGAAAGAGGTGTATGAAAAATTGATGGAAATCAAAAGGATCAATGAAGAAACAGATTGAAAAATGCAGAAAGAGAAGCAAGACCTAAGAGATGAGATAGATAGCAATGCAAAGACATCAAGTCACACAAGATTTGGAAGAAAGCAAGGATAAAAGGAAGCAACCCCGTTGGACACCAACTCCGACCTCATGGTCCGCAACGGACCCCGGACTACTCAATTGAAAGGGTGTAAAGAAAATGCAAGAAAACGGGGAGAAAAAAATTTCACTTACCATTATGACCATCCAGAAAAGAAAAAGAAAGATGGAAAAGGAAAAGGAAAAGGCAAAAAATCCAAGGCGCATGAAGGAAATAAAATGTTGAATGATAAGCAGCTGTTGATTGCGGAAGACAAAGAAGCATACACATGTGGAGCATACATTCTACCAGAATTATTCAAAAGAATCAAGGAATTGAATGAACAAGGTGGACAAGAGTAAGCACAAATAACTAAAACAATAACATATTATTCAATATTCATGCAAATCTTTAATACTAACATGGAAAATTACATCTTTTGCAGGGAATTAGTATGGTCAAAATCACTGGGAGACTACCCATTTGTCACTCTCAACTCAATCATGGAACTTCTAAATCAACTCTTCTTAGATTTAAACGGTAAAGACTTAATGTCACCGCAACTTACATCTAGTCCGCTTCATGTAATCGAATTAATTCATCAAAAACACTAGACAAAATTATAACACATTTATTAAATTTTTAAACAGATCATAGAAGGATTCATTGAGCTGATGAGACGTGCACATTTGATAAAGGATACTAACCACATATATAGCACAACCTCATGGGTATGTATACAAAAATAATTTCAAAGAACCTAACATTAGCAAAAAACTATTAACATTACCATACAATGTGTGCAGGGAATATTTGAAGAGGTTGAACGGGATGGAACATTCAGAAATGACAAAACATGCGACATGTTGAAAGTCATATATGAAGGGAAAAAGGTTTTCCTCCCATTATGCTGCAAAGGTTTGAGTGACAGGGCATACCATTGGGTACTCCTAACCTACACCAAAGGAGAACCCACCTGGAAAATGTATAATTCAATAGAAATGGCGGAAGAAGAAGACATATTCATTCCCGAGTGTGAAATCATGTAAGTTATCTAACAAATTAAATTCCATCTCACATAAATTTCACATAATATAACCTGCATCCAAAATAAAAAGAATGTCATGTCACCAAGCATTTAACATAATGTCACTCAGATTCAAAATAAAAAAGCTGTCATGTCACCGCAATTTAACATAATGTCACCGTGATCTCGCTACCTCTTGTTTTGTAGGTAACAATAATTTCTCAATCATTTATCAAGATAACCAAAGAAGAAGAAATAGCAAGAACAATTGAGAAGGTGCAAAACATACCATTCCAATGAGAATATGAAGTGAGTGTGTCGACAAAAATACTTATCATCATCGTGATATATATATATATATATAAATACATACACACACAAAAGACTAACGCAAATCATTCTAATGTAATGCAGAGATCATAGCATTTATCTCATCATACTACATATATAAGATGGCACAAGAGTTACCAATTCCAATGTAGTGGAAGAGGAAGAAATGGAGAGGATGAAATGGATGATTGTAAATTCCTCAGTGTTGAATGAATTTCATCCTTAGAATGAAAACATATCTAGTGATAGAACAAGTAATACTTGACAAGTAATGGTTGATTTTCAAAACTGATAATTGATTTTGTGATGGTGATTGGGCAAACACATGTTTTTATTACGAAAACGTTATGATCATAATGTTTTGATGATGTTTCGGTTTTGTAACAATTATACTCAGTAGTCTTATTCATTATATTTTGAGACATTTTATATGATTAATGCTTCAACTTATTCATGTTTCCATTTTATGTTCAACCTATATAGTAATGGGATCAAGAAATAAACAAACACAAAAAAAAAATAACATAAAGAAATATTATGCTTAATATATTCAAAACTATAAAAATTCAAGCATATAATTCATTACTCATTAAATTCAATAGCAATACAATATTAAATTTGACAACAACATGAAAATATGCATAACACATTACAATGTCACTGCAAAAAACACAATGTCACTGCAAAACAACACAATGTCACTGCAAAAGATCACAATGTCACTGCAGAACAAAACATCAACTATCCAACAATACGAACACGACAAGTCTTCTTGTTATGATGACCATAACCATGACAACGACCACATTGAAAAGGCCTCTTTAATGATTCACCACGAGAACGGCCGCCGCTTGGTACGGGACCTACCAGTCGCTTTCTTCGAATAGCAAGAAGCACAACAGAATCCGCACTGGATGCATTCAAAACGGACGAGGAATTGGATTAATTGGAAAAGAGTATGAATCAAAGATAAGATCGTGATAAGAATCAAGGATCAACATACTGATCCAAAAGGAATGATGTTTCCATTTTATGTTCAACCTATATAGTTAATGGGATCAAGAAATAAACAAACACAAAAATAACATAAAGAAATATTATGCTTAATATATTCAAAACTATAAAAATTCAAGCATATAATTCATTACTCATTAAATTCAATAGCAATACAATGGTAAATTTGACAACGACATGAAAATATGCATAACACATTACAATGTCACTGCAAAAAACACAATGTCACTGCAAAACAACACAATGTCACCGCAAAAGATCACAATGTCACCGCGCTGCAGAACAAAAGACCAACTATCCAAAGAATACTGAACACGACAAGTCTTCTTGTTATGATGACCATAACCATGACAACGACCACATTGAAAAGGCCTCTTTGATGATTCACCACGAACGAAGCCGCTTGGTGCACGGGCCTCCCAGTCGCTTTCTTCGAATAGCAGAAGCACAAAAGAATCTGCACTGTATGCATTCAAAACGGACCAGGAATTGGATGAATTGGAAAAGAGTATGAATCAAAGATAAGATCGCGACAAGAAACAAGGATCAACATACTTGATCCAGCGGAATGATGTACGCCTAATCACCGCCATAGCATGAACGCACGGATATCCATTCCACGCCACTCCTTGCATGAGCAAACTCGATGTTCAAGATCAACACTTGCGTATGGGAATGAAAAAACCTCATACCTTGAAAAACTTGAACCGCCAACACCCAAGCAACTTCCCAAATCCATTAAATTAGACAAAATAGCATCCACTTTTGGGCAAATCAATAAATTAAATAATCTTTGACGCACAACGATTTTCTCGAGTCTTACCATAATCTTAATACGAATACCATCTACCATATTCAACACGAGAAGATGCCGCTCTTATATATCCAACTATTAAAGGACTCAACCAAAGTAGAAGCGATATGACCATAACGACAACCTTCAAAGTGAGAGCACGCCAATTCTTCGGATGCAAATTTCAAAAAAGATTCTGCACGATCACCCCCTTCATGTAACATATCTGCCATGTTCCTCTCATACTCCTCAACAGTTCGTGCAACAGCACATTGGTAAAACAGATGCAACATTCTCTTACGCAAAGACTTACCAACATTTCTACCACTGAAATGAGTCTTCAGGTTATTCATCAAATGAAAAATACAATACGAATGAAATGCATCAGGGAAAACTTCACGAACAGCATCCAATAGACCAACATTCCTATCCGTCATGAATGTAATACGACGAGCCGGGATAATCAAACGCTTCAAATGCAATAAAAACCACTTCCAATTATCAAAATCCTCTGAATCAACAACACCATAACATAAAGGATATAAACCTAAAAACACAACAATGAAAACAAACTATCAATGTCACTGCATAAACACAAATGTCACTGCAAAAACAATAATTTGAAATAACACATCCATAAAAATCATATAAATCAAAAACTCAAAGCACAATTCATATAAACAATACCATTTAATCATCTCAAAAAAATTCATAAACTTTCAGATCATGAAACTAAAAAAGTCACTGCATCAAACTCAAATGTCACTGCATCAAACACAAATGTCACTGCATAAAAAAAACATACCATCATCACCATCTTTCCCAGTGGCAGCCAACAAATGACCATTCTGATCAAACTTCAAATGAGCACCATCAAGAAAAAGCATCGGTCGACAATGTTTAAAACCACGAATACAACCATCAAAGGCAATAAACAACCGTTTAAAACACCGTGTCTCATCATTCACCTCTAATGATATAACAGAACCAGGATTTGTTTCAACCACACTACTAACGAATCCAGTAAACAGCTTGAATGACGCTTTAACATCCCCATATAACGAATCCTCACTTTGATAACCGCACTCAAGCAACTAAATAAGGAACCTCATAACCATGATCTCATTAAAGCCAAAAGACGAAAGTCCGATCTTTGAAAAGCTTGGATCTCCATGTACCTTTCGAACAACTACCTTTGAAAGAAGATTCAACTCATACGGCGATCTCGCCACAAGACCCATCGCAACATATCTCGAGCATGTACCACAAGTATGAACATTGCACAAGTCGATATATAGAAATATCCACTAGATATCTCTTTTTAGCACGTACAAACCAACCACAATTTGCAACATCCTTCATAGCACAAACAAAGATGGATCCTACAACGGTCATTCTTCTTGTACACATACTTGAACCCGGTTTGTATACAAAGCTTCGAAGGACTCCTCAAAATGCACAGACCACCGTAAAAACATTGACCATCATGAAGTACAACTCTATCCCAACCAAAAGTGGAAACCCATTTATCATTAGATGAAGAAACACAGGATAAAATGAAGAAGAATCATGAAGCACAACAACCATTGAACCTCCACTACCACCAACATTGTAAGATGAAGATGAAGAACCAACAACATCAACTACAACATCCACTTTAACACGCCGAATGATAAGACTCAAAGAAGACATATCATGGCGTGCACATCTTCATCAGAACATAACAAACACTTTGGATTATCCTTCAACACATAATAAAGACTCAACCCCGTATCCTTCAAATCTGACCTCCGATCAGAAACTTTCTCATGAATAAACTTCAACGTACAATTAGCTTCCGCCATCACAACACACATATCTAACTTATAACTACACACAAGAAGCAACATTGTAACCCCCGCACAAAAAAACAAAATATTATGTCACTGCAAATACTAAAGCAAACAATGTCACTGCATAAAACAATAATATCGAACCAAAATAAACTTATGTCACTACAACCAAATCACATTACAGAGCAAATAACAAAAAAAAAGTAGACACAAAATAATAAAACAAGCACAAAAGTGCACATAAATCATCTCAAATTGCAAGAAACGGCATCAAAATGATAAAAACGATGCAATACATTACCTCAACTACAAAATACAAATAATTCAACCAGCTGCAATTAAGCACTACATACAATAGCAAAAAGAAAGAAAAATAAGACCGATTTCAATCAACAAAACGCAGATCACCACTCGTCCACATATTAAAATCAACAATTCACAAAAAGCATAACAAATATTCAATTAAAACATCAATTACGCAAAACAGCAGAAGAAAGTAATCAACTACAATCGATTTTCATTAAACGAATTTTATGCGATGAAGATGTCAATAGAATTGTAGATTAAAGCATGAAGAAAGAATCAAACAAGCTAGAAATCCGTTGATGAATATATGAAATTTACGCAGAAATAAAGATACAGCAGAAGAAAGTATTCACCTGCAATCGATTTTGATTAAACGAATTTGCTGCGATGAAGATGTCAATCGAATTGTAGATTAAAGCATGAAGAAAGAATCAGAAGCTAGAAATCCGTTGATGAATATATGAAAATTACACAAAAATAAACAAATGAAAAAATCGAAATTAAGAATATATACGTCCGAAGGAAAAAAAATAGACCGTCCTTATAACCGAATAAGTTTTTTGAGTGTCCTAAATCATCATTAAGTCTCTAACGACGGCCTTATAACTAATATCCACTTAATTTAAATACCAACACATTTTCCATTTTTTTTAATACAAAAATCGGAATAAAATATTTTATACTTGCAAAATGAGATTTTAATGTCGTATCATTGTCAAAAAAATGTCGTATGCGTTTAAACAACCAATTAGGGATTATTAAATGTCCTGTGATAAATGTCATATCGTTTTTATTAGACGAGATTATTACCGAAGTGGTTAAAATTGAGTTTAGTATAGTTGAAGAAGATTATGATAAATAGATGGAGAGAAAAAAGTGAATTTTGTGGATAAAAATGTGGCACTATTCACTTTAACAGACTCCCTTATTTAAGGGAGACACTTAATTTGAATAAGGATGGGGAATTAACAAGAATGCCACTGTGAGCTTAAATTCTGTGTGCCTCCCTTATAGCACACTTAGGGAGCCTGAAAAGCAGCCCATTGTGGACAGCCTTATGGCATGGAATCGACCTTTTTCATGGAAATAACGCAGAAAAATATGGAACATTGATTTGATAGTAGTATGTGAGAGCAACATTCAAACAGTCATTGAGTGAGAAGATAGAAAGGCTGCGGTCTACCAAGCATTAAGCATTAGGGTGTTTACCCGTTCGGTTTGGCACGGATATTAAAACTGAAAATTTCTGTTAATAAATATGAATGTGTCTTTTATCGGCATCATAAATTTACTATCGGTACCTTTTATTTTAATTATTTTTTTTATTTTTTTTCCTGATACGAAAGGAGGGAATGAGGGAAGGGGGATTCGAACCCTGGTCCTCTCACTGAGGCCAGGGTAAAACCCATGTGACTAACCACCTGAGATGAGCCTTATTCCACTACACCACTAAATTACTAAAAGCATCATATCAATTAAATAACTTTTAAAAGCTTTACACTTTAGTCCATCAGTTTTTAAAAATTATAAAATAACACTTTTTAATCACCATTAACTTAAATAATACCTCACATCATCTACCTATTTTCTTTCTTCCTTCTTTTTTTTTTTTCATTTGAACCAAACACAAAAAGAAAAGGTTGGCCGGAGAACTTGAATCAAAACAAAAACATATTATTAAACCCAAAACAAGCAAATAAATCAAGATAAACATATTCAAATCTGAAAACTAATGCTTAAAGGCGGTGGGTTTAATCTAAAAAAGTTCTCCAGAGGAAAAAGGCGGTGGTTTTCAATTTTTTTTCCTGTCGGAGAAGAAACTGTTCCTGCTTTTGCGATTAAGATAACTCGTAACGTCACCTATATTGACGTTGATTTGGTGCTACAACATCAGGACAACTGACTTCATAAGCAATCTGAAAACTTAGGCAAATGTTGGAACGTCGATAGGCCTGACGTTGTAATAGCAAGATGTTTAGGGTATATTTTACTATATTTTCGGGCTCAATCCCTAAACAATTTACCTTATTTTTAAGGGAAATAAATGAGAAAAGTGTGTTTTTAACCGTTGAATTCCTATAATGGTTATTGAGGGGTTATAATTTAATTATGAGGAGATATTGAGGTTTAAATGTTATTTTTTTTGTTACACATTTTATTATTATTATTATTCGATGTCTCGGTGTAACAACAATTTTGCAGAAAATTAAAAGATATGCAGGGGGATGTTATTAATGGAGAAGATTAATCTCATTCAATCAAGTGATTTCAAAATAAAGAAGAAAATCGGAGCATTGAAGAGAGGATAAATCGATCGATCGAAAGAGTGAAGTGGGAACACGGTATACGAAGCAACAAAGCAGAAAACACGTGAATGGTAGGCTCGGTCGACCGAGCCATTCTATTCGGTCGACCGAGTGTCTTATGTCGCTCGACCGAACCCTGGCTCGCAAAATCGGTAGCGTTTTTCTAGATCCTTCCTTATGTCGGCGAAACTCCTATATAAGCAAAGACCTTTCGAAAGCGTAAAGAGAAGACACGTAAAAATACAACACATCATTACACAAAGACCCGATACCTTAGCAAATTGCACTACGTACCGCACCACATCACACAAAAATATGAGTTTCTTTCTTTCAATTTTCTTTTGAGAGATCGAAGATGATTGAAGGCTAAGCAATTCAGCAGAGGACAACGGGATGAAGCCATTACAACATCACCACAACCAGGAGATTTTTCAGTAAACATTATTAGTGAGTTTGGATTTATTTTTCTTTATCGAATGTTTTGAATTGTTTGAATGTATGTTTTGTTAGATTGAAAAATCGATGAAACGATTGTTGTTTTGAATTTGATGAGAATTAAATTTGCATAGAACCCTTCATTCGATACAGTTAATGATATTCCGAGAGATTAGTTTATTGTTAATTGGGTAGGAGATTCGGAAACAAACTCATGATCATGTTCTTTTATTGTTAATTTTGTTTCACTTGAGAAAGGGAACAGAAACCAAATAAATTTGATTAAAGAAATTTGATTGGATTTAAGTTAGATCACACCAAGAAATTTGATTCATCTCACAAACTGCTTGGGTGGTGGTTGTTTGGTAGAATCCTTGTTGCCCTACTGTCTCGTTACATTAAGAAGAAAGTCAGTAATTTTTCATAGCAATTTGGATTTTAGATTCAATAGTTTATTTAGGTTTAATTTGATCTCTTTTGTTTTATTAATAGAAATTATTTAGGACCATAGAATTTGTAGGAACTTTATTATTTATCGTGACAATTCACCGGTACGTTAACTGTATTTTTGTTTCCGACATCATTCGATTCCTTGGACGACCCGGTAATACCCACTACAACGTGCCTTGCACTTGGGGTGTTCCTTGCTGTGTAGGACTTGATTTCTTCTTTAAGATAAGTTTTAGAGCTTTAGTAACCCCTCTCTTTTCTTGGTAACAGAATGGTTCTTACTAGAGGAGGAGCTAATACGAGTAACACTGTTTACGACTAATTTTGTGGTTTATATCGAGTTATTCCGTAACAATATCTTCCGTGTTTTAGTGTTTTTTATTATAGAAAATCACTTGCTAAAAGGATAAATTGGAAGAATGGGTTTAGAATTTATTAAAGTGTGAAAATCGAGCTATTTATGTGGTTTTTATTTATTTATGTACGATTTTACACTTTGCTCGTCTCTATCGCCTTGTAGGTATGCTTGCATGTTGTGAAAGGAGCTAGAACGGTGTTTGATTGAAGATTAAAGGAAGGAGAAAGATGCAAGTTTGAGATTGGCATGAAGGTTTACATGGTCGAATCAAGGCGTCCATTGCATCCGCCCAGGTGGGCGAAGCGCCCGAGAAGACTTATTCGATTCAAAGAAGAAAGGTCTCGGTGGACGAAGTCCCACTATTCCGCATCAAGCGCCCAGAGGAGATATTTGATTCAGAGTTGTGAAAATTTCAGCAGACGAGCGTCCATTTTTGCATAGGACGGACGTCCAAGAAGACTCGGCCCGACTCGATGAATTTTGTGAAGACTGGACGGGCGTCTACCTTTGTCGGACGGGCGTCCAATAGCCGACCTAACCCTAGCCGCCTTAAAAATCTATAAATAGCAGCACATTCTAAACCCTAAAATCAGATTTTTGCACACCAAAAAAACACACAGCAGCCGTATATCCAAAAGAGCAAACTCAAAGATGAACTCTTCCATCCCAACAATCATGATCACAAATATGATTGTTGGCTAAGCAATTCGCGGTGGGACAACGGAGTAAACCAATCAACAACCACACCAATTAGAGGATTTTTAGCTACGTCTTTAGTGAGTTAAATTTATGGTTTTTCATCAATTGAATGTTGTGATTTATTGTTTATGTTTTATTGAATCGAGAGATCGATGAAACTATCTTTTTGATTGAATTTATATGAGAGTATTGATTCAAGCTTTGATCTTTTCAATTGATGCAATTAATTGTGATTCAAGAGATTGTTCATGATTAGTTGAGTTGAGTATTGGAGACAATCTCATGATCGTGTTATGCATGCTAGTTTAGTTTTGCTTGAGAAAGAAAACGAAACCCTAGAAATTGATTAAAGAGATTTAATCGAATTCGTGATTTGATCATTACTAAAAATCGTATTTTTAGCTCACAATCTAGTTGGGGTTGGTGGGTTGATTGGTGGATTCTCGTTGCCTTGCCGTTCTTTTAATTATTTGATAAACCGATTTGTTCATACCAACTTTTGTTGCTAAGTTTAGTTATTTTTAAAACCCTAGTTTTTACCTGTTGTTTTCTGCATATTTTCTGTTTCCAGAACGCTATTGGACGCCCGTCCAGTGTCGTTTTTGTTCTACTTTCTGCTATTTTCTGTTTCTAGTCGTAGTTTCTAGATTATAATTAATATATACCTTAGTTTTAGATAATAATTTGTGACATAATCGATACAATAACTGTATTTAATCCGATAGACGTTCGATTCCCTTAGGACGACCCGGTAACACCTTTACTATGAGCCTTGCACTTGGGGTGTTCCGGTAATTATAAATTTAAAACTAGTTTTTACCGAACAAGTTTTTGGCGCCGTTGCCGGAATCGTAACGGTTGTCGGATTCTTCGTGTCGCGATTTCAGTATTCGGCAGATTTTGGCCATAACTTTCGGCTCGAGTGTCCGTTTGGCGCGCAGGACCCCAATTCGGAAAGCTCGTTCCGACGCCGACGATGTGGTGAACGGCCGTTGGCCGTTCAACACCATTTTTGAGGTAAAAATCTGCTATTTTCCCTTCCATTTTAGCCCTAGAAGATTTCAACACGTTTTTTTTTCACCGTTTTAGTGTTTTTTTCCTGTTTTAAGTTTTTCGTAGGTTGGTTTCTTTTCCTGTTTCTGTTTCTATATCTTTTCTAAATTAAAAACAAAATAAAAAAAATTTTATAAAAAAAATAAAATAAAATAAAATAAAAGAAATCTTTCGAACGGGCGCCCAAAGATTTGAACGCCTGTCCTTTGATTTGTCTTCGACGCTAGTTCAGTGACCTGAACGAGCGTCCACTTCTAGAATTTCCCCTGAACCAGCGTTCATTCATAGTGAACGCCGGTTCAATCTCTTGAATTGTCACATCTCTCCTTCTCTCTTCTCTCTTTCTAAACCTCTAAACCCTCTAATCTTCTCTACATTCGTTCTCATCAACCCTAAGGTTGATTTCTTCCTGTTCTGCTCTTCTGGTTTATGCAAACCAAGAGTAAGAAGGGACCTCTTACATTTAATCCCGAACCTGAGCGATCTATTCTCAGGAGGAAGCTCTTCCCATAATCCGCACATTATGGCTAACGAAGTTCAAAATCCAGATCCTCAAGCCCACATGGATCTCGATCCTTTATGAGATGCAGCAATACAACAACAACAGAATCAACAAGCCGGATAAATAATCAATTTCAACAGCCCACGTCGAACCAATTAAACCAATTAAATCAAGACCCCTATGCTCCCTATCTTGAGCAAGACTTCCTGGAAGGGCATAGACCTATTCGCCTCCGGATACGGGGCAAGTGAACTTCGATCCGAAAAATGGAGTGGTAGGACCGGGTCCGAGAATAGTTCTTTTCATGGCAATCGCTGACGAAGAAGATCCTCATGACTTCTTGTACACCTTCGCTCAAATCGCGAAGCGAGCCACTATCCTGGTGTTGATTCTCGAGATTGTCAAGTTAAAACTCTTCCCGCTTTGCTCTAAAGGGTGAAGCAAACCGTTGGTTCAAATCTTTAGCCCATCATTCTCTCCGCACTGAATGATGTCAAAAGAGCCTTTGCTCAAGTTTGTCTCACTGGGGACAATCATGGACATGAAAAGGGAGATAGCCACATTTGAACAACTTGATGGTGAGAGTGTGGGGAAAGCATGGGAGAGACTAAATCATTGATGAGGAAGTGCCCCAACCATGGATACAGAGAGACATGTGCTACTAGAGTTATTCTACTGAGAGGTGTCTCTCAACCAAATAGAGACTTCCTTGATTCAACTGCTCATGGATCCTTCCTAGGGGGAGGTGATGATGCTGCTTACAGGGTAGCTGAAACTATAGCAAAGAATAACATGTGGTCAACTCCGAAGAAGACCAATGTTAGTGGGAATAATAAGGAATCTGCTACGAGCAATTCTGAGACCAAGATGCTAGTTGCCCAAATGGAAGTAATTAGCAAGCAGCTAGCCAATTTACAAATGCAGCAGCAACAAGGGCCGTCAGATGTGAACTACCTGGGAATGCAGGCGGGAAATGAGATGAATGAGGAAGTGAATTTAATGGAGAATCATAACCAAACCTTCAGAAACTTCAATCAGAATCAGAATTATTCCGGATTTCAACGTCCCAATCCTAATCAAGCCAATGCACCACCTGCCCATCAAATTCCAAACCTTCTTTCAAACTTGTTATCAAAGACCACCTCCCGGGTGGTTAATCAATCTCACAATCCTAACTCCCGAGAGACCTCAAGGTGGTTGGAATCAAAACCAACCTCATAACCAAACCACCTCTTGTGTCCCCCAACATAAGTTTGATGAGCTAGTAGACATGGTTAAGACCCTGGCTACTAGTGTCAAGACAATAGAGAGACAGTTGGTCGATGGCGGATCAACAAGCAACAGACCCACGGTAAACTTCCAAGTTATACCGAAAGAAATCCTAAAGCGATATCAATGTTTGCACCGCCATCACACCTCAATGGGATTATGGGAACGAAGAGCTGAATGAGGTTACTTTAAGAAGTGGTAAGCGTGCAGACCCGGAAAGATGTCGGAAGCGAGTAGCCCCTCCCCGACGCCATAAGTTCGTGGAGGGGCAATCGTAAGTTAAATCATCAAGAAAGCAACAAAGGTGAGGAGGAGCTTAATGATGATTCTTCGGGTGATGAAAATGATTCGATAGAGAAATGAGGAAAAGTCAGTGGCATGTACTCACGACAAAGAAGAGGAGGAAAAGTTTGTCGATGGAAGGATAAGGAAGACGGCCATAAAAAATCAAGCCATGAACAATGATAAAGCCCTTCCTTATCCACCGAAGAAGAAAGAGAATATCCTCAATCATGACAGACAATATGACGGTGTGAGGAGGATGCTTAGAGATACCAAAGTGAGTATACCCCTAGCTGAGGTATTGACTGAATGCCCAAGTGCTCTAAGTATCTTAAGGAAGTTTGTGGAAGCAAGAAGAATCTTCAAGGGATGGCAGAAAGAAGTTTTAAGAGAAGATTGCTCTATGGTTTCACAAAAAGTTGCTACTAAGCGAGGTGACCCGAAGACCTTCAATCTCTTGTGAGATTGAAGGCCACATGTTCCAAAACGCCTTATGCGACTCGGGGCCTCTATAAATGTGATGCCATTGAACGCCTGCAAAAAGCTCGGTTTAGATAAAAGAATGCGGGAACACCCTATTTCTCTTCAGATGGTAGACCGATCTAACCGCTCAGTAGCCGGTTGTGTTGCTCATGTTCTTCTCCGTGTTGAACATTTGGTTTTCCCTCTCGACCGGGTTATCTTAGACTATCCACCGACAAAGAGATGCCCCTAATTCTAGGCCGGACCTTTTTGGACACCTCTCGCGCCTCATCGATTTCTGTAAGGGTCGATTACGCTTAGAGTCGATGATACATCCGTTACCTTCACACGAGGAAAAGTCCTGAGAAACCTTGATTGAAGAAATCTCGCTCGTTGAAGCAATTTATGAGGACGAAGAAGATGCCAACTCAAGAAGCGGTAGAGCTAACAGAGATAGGTGTTTTCGGCTATGAACATTAAAGATCAAGTTTGATCGTGGACCATCTTCTGTTTCATTACAGGCCGTAGTCACGACGAGTCGTCTTCACAACGTGCTCACACCGAGCCTCACAATGAACAAGAAACATGGAGATTCCCAAAGAATGAACGATGATTTCAAAGAGTCGCATCGGAAGACTTTAACCTCAGTAGAGGAAAGCCTGATGGGTAGTTGGGATGAAGTGGATTTACGGAGAGAGACTACTCATTGGGAGGTTGATGATTGGGAACAACTAGCGCAGAGGAGCTAGAAGAAGAAGAGTTGAGAAAGATGATCAAGCATAAGAAGGAGAAAGCGGTGTCGACGTGTAAGGATCCCTATGGATGATGTGATCCAAGACCTTTCTCGGGTTATACCTCGGGAAGATGAGGTATTCTTCACCAACCACTTCAAGCCCATAAGGAAAAAGGTGGCCCCTTAAAATCCAAAGATTGAGCAACCACCTACCGACTTGGAGCTTAAACCGCTCCGCAACACCTTAAGTACATTTTTCTTAAGGATGGTGATAAGTTACCCTTGATCATCTCTTCAAAACTCGAGCCCGAGCAAGAAGCACTGCCGATAAAAGTGCTTGAAAAAGAACATCCTCACGCTCGGATGGCAAGTGGGTGATATCCGAGGAATCAGCCCCGATGTGTGCATGCATAAAATCCGAACGGAGGAAGGAGCTAAGAAAGTCAGACAACCTCAGCGAAGGCTGAATCCGCACATGTAGGAGGTTGTCAAGAAAGAAGTCATAAAATGGTTAGATATGGGAATCATCTATGCAATCGCCGACAGTGAGTGGGTTAGCCCCACCCAAGTTGTGCCAAAGAAGGGAGGTATTGCCGTGGAAAAGAATGAAAAGGGGGAAGAAGTAGCTTTACGCCTTGTGACTGGCTACATGGTCTGCATTGACTATCGCAGATTGAATGAAGTCACCGCCAAAGACCATTTCCCCTTACCTTTCATTGACCAACTTCTTGAAAGACTGAGTGGTCATAAGTATTATTGTTTCCTCGATGGATATTCTGGTTACTTCCAGATAGCCATCGACCCTAATGACCAGGAGAAGACTACATTTACGTGCCCATCAGGCACTTTTGCTTTTCGTAGAATGCCTTTCGGGTTATGCAATGCGCCAGCAACATTTCAACGGTGCATGTTGGCCATTTTCGATGGACTTGTGGAGAAATGTATGGAAGTCTTCATGGATGACTTCTCAGTCTATGGAGATAGCTTTGATGAGATCTTGGAAAATCTAGATATGGTACTTCAACGATGTGTTGAAAAGAATTTAGTGCTTAACTGGGAGAAATGCCATTTTCTAGTAGATGAAGGATTGTTCTGCGACACAAGGTGTCCAAGATCGGTATTCAAAGTTGATAAGGCTAAAGTAGAGGCCATTGAAAAGATGGCGTGCCAAAACAAAGGAAAGAGGTACGAGGTTTTCTAGGTCATGTTGGCTTCTACAAAGCGGTTTATTCAGACTTTTCCACCACCGCCAAGCCATTATCTAACCTTCAAAGATGATGTTGAGTTCTTGTTTGATGAGAAATGCAAGGAAGCTTTCAATTGCCTAAAGGATAAGCTCATAAGTGCCCCTATCTTAATCGCACCTGACTGGACTAAGCCTTTTGAATTAATGTGCGATGCCTCTAACTACGCAGCGGTGCGCTTTTAGGCCGAAGAATTGATAAAAGTTCAGACCCATTTACTATGCGAGCCGCACCTTGAACCCGGCTCAATGCAATTACACCACGACTGAGAAGGAATTCTTAGCCATCGTTGTTGCTATCGACAAGTTTAGAAGTTACCTTCTAGGGTCTCAAGTTGTGGTTTGGACAGACCATGCACCCTACGCTACCTTATGGACAAAGCGGATGCAAAACCAAGGTTACTCGGATGGATTCTAATTTTGCAAGAGTTTGACCTGGAGATCAAAGATAAGAAGGGTAGTGAAAATATTGTGGTGATCACCGTCTCCTCGCCTAAAAATGAGGGTGGCGAAAATCACAAGGAAATAGGCATCGATTTCCTACTTGAGCAATTGATGAAGCTTGATACAAGAAGGCCATGGGCACGCCGACATTACGCCAACTATTTAGCAAGTGGGCATTTAGAAGAGATGACGTATCAGGAAAAGAAGAAATTTTTCAGTGATTTAAAGTATCTCGTATGGGAGGATCCACATCTGTTTAAAGTCTGCAAGGATGGGTTGCTTAGAAGGTGCGTTCCGGAGCATGAAAAATTGGATATCTTGGAGCAATGTCATAGTGGTCCCACTGGTGGGCACTACGGAGCACCTAAGACAGTTACAAAAATCCTTCAAGCTGGTTTTTACTGGCCTACTTTGTTTAAAGATGCTGAAGCCTTTTGCAAAGGCTGTGATAGATGCCAAAGAGTAGGGAGACTCAGTAATAGGATGGAGTTTTTGAGGCCTATCTTGGAATGTGAAGTTTTTGACGTCTGGGGCATTGATTTTATGGGACCATTCCCATCATCATGCTCTAATAAATATATTCTGGTCTGTGTGGACTATGTTTCCAAGTGGGTAGAGGCCATAGCCACCCCAACCAATGATCACAAAGTTGTAAAGAAATTCTTGCAAAAGAATATCTTTACTAGATTTGGCTGTCCTAGAGCCCTTATCAGTGATGAAGGTTCAGATTTCTATAATGCACCACCGGATAAAATTCTTGAGAGCTATGGTGTCAAGCATAGAATTGGTACACCATACCACCCCAAACCAAAGGGCCAAGTCGAGGTGAGCAACAAAAGTCTAAAGCGGATTTTGGAGAAAATCGTGAACGCAAATAGATCCAATCGAGTCTGAAGTTGGATGACGACTTTGGGCTTATCGCGATCGCGCTTAAGACCCCTATGGGTACGCTACCCTTCCAAATGGTTTATGGCAAAGCTTGCCATTTACCGGTCGAGCTTGAGCACGAGCTTATCGGGCTATTAAATTCTTGAATTTCGACAACCAAACTTTGTGGGAAAAGAGATTATTGCAATTGAACGAGCTCGATGAGTTCCGACTCCGTGCCTACGAGAATTCGAGAATTAGTAAGGAAAGAATGAAGGCACTCCACGATGCTAAGATTAAAGATCGGGAATTCAAAGTGGGAGACATGGCTTTGCTGTATAACACCAGGCTCCATCTTTTTGCTAGTAAGCTTAAATCTAGATGGTCCGCCCTTTGAGATTCTTGATGTTCATCCCGGTGGAGCCATTACGCTTGAAAGTGGTACGGCGATCAACCGTTCAAAGTCAATGGTCACAGGATTAAGAAGTACTTTGGGCAACCCAAGGAAAAGCCTGAAGTACTATACTTTCAAAAGAGATATGAAACGGTTGAGTCGTTTATTTGTGAAGAGATTCCATCCGACTTCTTTGGAGTGGATGATGACATTATTACCCCTAACCTTGCAGATCCTTCTGTCAATGCTCCTGAGCCTGTTAGCATACCTCAACCAAATCTGAGAAACAAGAACAAAAAGAAGAGAGTCAGTTCTATCTGGAGAGTTAAGTTCAAACACTTAGTAGAGCACTTGACTTGTTGCTGTTGCGGCCGCACCCCTGTCCTTCATTCTGACTCCGATGAAGAAGTGGCCAGCAGTAGATCAAAGTGGCCCGATCCGGGTTAACTTTGAAATCTGTGTCAAGCTAATGACATAAAAGAAGCGCTACTAGGAGGTAGCCTAGTCTTTTAAGTTACTTTTTAGTTAAGTTTTTAGGGCATTAGGAATAAAACCATGGTGATTTGTGTGTTGGTTATCCCTGTCCTATTTGTGAATGCCTTATTTGCCCATTTCTGTGTGCATTCATGTTTACTCATATACCCCTTGTACCCCGAGATTATATGCTATGTCGAGTGTTGCAGATATTGTTGAGCGGTTTTTGCCAGTTGTCACTTTTAGTGTTGTCTGTTCGTGATACGAGCTGCAGCGGTTCATTCATGTTACGGCCTGACCGCTGTCAATCTACAACCCGACAACCACTTTGAAACCAGCTAAGTATTCTTTTCTTTTATTTGCACATTCTGAGGACATAATGTGATTTAAGTGTGGGGGGTGTCTACATCGGGGGTTATCATGCTATATTTCTGACAATGAGTAAATGTGATTTTCTCGACAATTTTAAAAAATTTCAAAGTAAACTTGGATAATTGTAAATCTTGAGCATGTAATTGAAACAAATGGCTTGCTAGTTGTAGTTTCCTGACAATGATTTTATGTGACTTTGAGAGATAATTATAGCATGCTTTTACTGATTTGAGATAGTATTCATTTCATATTCACGAAGCCTTTGATATTGAAGCAAATATTTTGAACTGTATCCTTTCACTATTTTAGTGATTTATCTTAGAGATATTTGGTCTTAATAGTAACAGTGAAGTAACACCTAAGTTCAGAACGTGCACTGTGAATATCTGAAGGTTTGAATGTGATAAGTGAAACGTAACTAAGTTCTTGAAAAAAAATATAAAAAATAAATAAAGGGGTGTGTCGGAAGTCGTTAATGATTGGAGTGTGGTAGGGCATTATCTCAAACGCCCTATTCCACTATGATGACCAAAAGCTCACGATAATGTGAAAAGCTACCCTATGATTTGAGTAAGGTAGGGTGTTATCCCGAAACATCCTATTCTACTATGACGGGTAGAGCTCATTTTGATGTGCGCCAAAGGAGAAAAAAAAAGAAAGTGAAAAAAATTAAAGACTTTGTTATCGTTGAACTTATACCCAGTATAAACCGAATGATATGTCAGTAGGATTATCCTACCGAAAAGCGCTGGAAGACTTTGTGTGGAACGATTGCTGCCTATACCTAGGATAGTCATTAAAATTATTTGAGAGGATATTTGTTTGAGAGGATTGTGAAGATTGAAAAAGGGCGTGTCACACACAGAATCTATCTCTATGTTGGTACCACTTGCTATAATTGTTGTATCTTTTGTTACGTGAGTTAGGGATCTATGTGGATTGCATGAAAGTGAGCTAGTTTTGATTGTTTTGTTCGGGACGAACAAAAGTCTAAGTGTGGGGGAGTTGTTTACGACTAATTTTGTGGTTTATATCGAGTTATTTCGTAACAATATCTTCCGTGTTTTAGTGTTTTTTTTTATTATAGAAAATCACTTGCTAAAAGGATAAATTGGAAGAGTGGGTTTAGAATTTATTAAAGTGCTATTTATATGGTTTTTATTTATTTATGTACGATTTTACACTTTGCTCGTCTCTATCGCCTTGTAGGTATGCTTGCATGTTGTGAAAGGAGCTAGAACGGTGTTTGATTCAAGATTAAAGGAAGGAGAAAGATGCAAGTTTGAGATTGGCATGAAGGTTTCCATGGCTGAACTGGCGTCCATTGCATCCGTCCAGTGGACGGGCGTCCAGAAGACTTATTCGATTCAAAGAAGAAAGGTCTCAGGTGGACGAGCGTCCACTATTCTAGACTGGCGTCCAGGAGGAGAAATTTGATTCAGAGTTGTGAAAATTTCAGCAGACGATCGTCCATTTTTGCATAGGACGGACGTCCAAGAAGACTCGGCCCGACTCGATGAATTTTGTGAAGACTGGACGGGCGTCTACCTTGCTGGACGGGCGTCCAATAGCCGACCTAACCCTAGCCTCCTTAAAAATCTATAAATAGCAGCGCATTCTAAACCCTAAAATCAGATTTTTGCACACAAAAAAAACACACAGCAGCCGCATATCCAAAAGAGCAAACTCAAAGATGAACTCTTCCATCCCAACAATCATGATCACCAATATGATTGTTGGCTAAGCAATTCGCGGTGGGACAACGGAGGAAACCAATCAACAACCACACCAATTAGAGGATTTTTAGCTACGTCTTTAGTGAGTTAAATTTATGGTTTTTCATCAATTGAATGTTGTGATTTATTGTTTATGTTTTATTGAATCGAGAGATCGATGAAACTATCTTTTTGATTGAATTTATATGAAAGTATTGATTCAAGCTTTGATCTTTTCAATTGATGCAATTAATTGTGATTCAAGAGATTGTTCATGATTAGTTGAGTTGAGTATTGGAGACAATCTCATGATCGTGTTATGCATGCTAGTTTAGTTTTGCTTGAGAAAGAAAACGAAACCCTAGAAATTGATTAAAGAGATTTAATCGAATTCGTGATTTGATCATTACTAAAAATCGTATTTTTAGCTCACAATCTAGTTGGGGTTGGTGGGTTGATTGGTGGATTCTCGTTGCCTTGCCATTCTTTTAATTATTTGATAAACCGATTTGTTCTTACCAACTTTTGTTGCTAAGTTTAGTTATTTTAAAAACCCTAGTTTTTACCTGCTGTTTTCTGCATATTTTCGGTTTCCAGAACGCTATTGGATGCCCGTCCACATCAGTGGACGGGCGTCCAGTGTCGTTTTTGTTCTACTTTCTGCTATTTTCTGTTTCTAGTCGTAGTTTCTAGATTATAATTAATATATACCTTAGTTTTAGATAATAATTTGTGACATAATCGATACAATAACTGTACTTAATCCGATAGACGTTCGATTCCCTTAGGACGACCCAGTAACACCTTTACTACGAGCCTTGCACTTGGGGTGTTCCGGTAATTATAAATTTAAATCTAGTTTTTTACCGAACAAACACCGAGGCAGCTAACACCCAGACGAGTAACACCGTGGCAGCTAACACCCAGATGGGTAACGCTGAGGCAGGATTTACCGGGGTTGTGATTCCGAGAAGTAGAAGAAGTGGACTAGCTACCCAGGGCCCTACAATTTCCCAAGTTAACACCCCGTCTGTGAGCAACATCCTGCGTGGGGTGAATCAGGGGCCAGACATTGTCACCAGAGGTAGAGTGGAACAAGGGGGTCCTTCACGGTTTAACACCCGCGTACCGGTTACTACTTCAACTCCAAGGACCACGAGTTGGACCGGGTTGGGACTTTCTCATCCACCGGCTAGTCAGTTTTTCAGTTATCCACAGTATCGACGCTTTCCTTCGCACTACCGAAGTTTTTTACACCACAACCGACGGTTCTACTCTCCACCACCGCCTAGGTCGGATTCGTTCAGTAGCACTGGCTACACCCATCCCTCACAGTAATCACCAAGATCGTAATGCCCCACCGCGAAGCGGCAAGATGCGAAGATCATCGCCGGGGGTTATGATGCACTCAAAGAGATTGGTATGAGAAGATGAAGAAACATAGGTGCCGAGTTCTTTGGCAATGTCGAACCAACAGCAGCAGACTTATGGATTCGTGGGTTTGAGAAGGCGTGCAGAAATATGAAAGCTCCAGAATCTGAGTGGGCTCATTTAGCCATATCCTGGCAGGGAATGCAGAAAGTTGGATGGAAGCGTATGAGCAGGTTAACCCGAGGATCACAGATTGGGCAGTGTTCAAAGATTTGTTCTACAAGGAATACTTTCCTAGGACAGCACGGAATGCGAAAGCTAATGAGTTCCTGAGTTTGAAACAAGGGAGATATACTACAAGAACTCAAGATTCCCGAAAGTTCCATGAGTCAAGTGCGATTCTACCCCGAGATCATGAAAAGTGAAGAGAAAAAGATTGATAAATTCATGGAAGGATTGTCACACGAGATGGCAAAGGGCGTGCTAGGAGATAGACCTACAAGCATGGCAAGCGTCATGGATAGAGCTTTGATTGCGGAGCGATTTGCCAGTAGACAGACGGTTGTAGTTGGAGATAAGAGGTCTTTCTCAAATTATCAAGGAAGCAACAGAGCAAAGACCGCAGCTAGAATGTTAAGAGGACAGAAATCCGCCACGAAGAGTTCAAAGCAAGTGGAACGCCATCGGTTTGTGCTAAGTGTAACAAGACACACACAGAGAGTGCATGGCGTGTAGCGTGAGTTGTTTCCACTTTGTGGGGAAGTGGGCGATGACTCGAGAGCGTGTCCTAAGAAGCTCTCTCAAGGCAATCTGGTAGAGGACGAGGTAACAAGCGTGGTAATCGTACCACGTAGCGCACTCGATTCGTGTCTTCGCAGCAGATGCGAAACGGAAGAGTTAGATGACCTTGTGGTGACAGTACTTTTCGTTGTTTGTGTTTATTATAGATATTTAATATGATATAGCGCGCATATGATATTACATATTTATAATTAAATTGATTCACTTGTTAGGTACCGTAATCATAGATAATCTAGCGAGCTTTAATTGCTTGATAATCGGAGCTTCAGGGACTTTTGTTTCCTTTAAGATAGCTAGGAAGTTGAACCTACCTCTTAAGGAATTGGAGAGACCTTTGAGTATAACCGCACATTTGGGAAGAGTCACTAGATGTGCTCAGGTCACACCCCAAGTTGATATTAGAGTTGGGACTTACAAGTGCCAAAGATGCTTTGACGGTTTTGGATTTCTCGGACTTTGATGTTATCCTGGTATGGATCGTTGTCCAAGAATTACGCCTACTTGGATTGTAGAGGTAAGAGGGTGATCTTTAAGGCCCCAGAAAATCGGCTAAGACGCTTGAGGTAACGTATGCAAGCTTAGCAAGGTCGTTATCCGATTATCTCAGCAGTTAAAGCCTTAAAAGATTTGAAGAGGAGTTGCCAGGGTTTCGTTGTTTATGCACTAGATAAGGAAAAGCATAGGCCCGAGTTAGGAGAGACTCATGTAGTTAAGGACTTTCCTAAAATTTTCCCGGAAGATTTGCCAGGACATATGCCTGATAGGGCCATAGAGTTCGAGATCGAATTGATTGCCGGAGCATCACCAGTGGTTAAAGCACCTTATAGGATGGCACCAGCGGAGTTGAAAGAGTTGAAAACTCAACTTAAGGAGATGGTAGAGAAAAACATCATCCAGCCAAGTACATCACCATGGGGAGCACCGGTCTTGTTTGTGAAGAAGAAAGATGGGAGTATGCGTTTGTGCATCGACTACAAAGAGTTGAATAAACTGACAATCAAGAATAAGTATCCTTTACCAAGGATTGATGATCTGTTCAGTCAGTGGCAAGGTAAGAAGGTGTTCTCTAAGATTGATCTTAGGTCCGGTTATCATCAGTTGAAGATCAAGGTGTCAGATATACCTAAGATAGCCTTCAGTACGAGATATGGACATTATGAGTTTTTGGTCATGCCGTTTGGACTTGATGCAAAGAGTTTTCATGCCTTATCTTGATAAGTTTGTGATAGTTTTCATAGACGATATCTAGGTATACTCTAAGGATGAGGAAGATCATGAAGAACACCTAATGATAGTTCTACAGACCTTAAAGGAGAACAAACTGTATGCCAAGTTTTCTAAGTGCGAGTTTTGGTTGGACCAGGTTAGTTTTCTTGGGCATATAATTTCTGGAGAAGGTATTAAGGTGGATCCAAATAAGATAGAAGCCGCTTTCTAAGTGGCCTGGACCGACATCGATGAACGAAGATAAGAAGTTTCTTGGGTTTAGTGGTACTACCGAAGTTTGTAAAGGATTTCTCTAAGATAGCTACACCTCTCACGAGGCTCACTCAAAAGAACATTAAGTATGAGTGGACCAGTGAATGTGAGGAAGCTTTTCAGACTTTGAAAGGAAAGTTGACCACAGCACCTGTGTTAGCAAGGAAACTTTTCCCGTTCGCTTTAAAAGGTGAAGCAAACCGTTGGTTCAAGTCTTTACCCCATCACTCCCTTCATACTTGGGCTGATGTCAAAAGAGCCTTTGCTCTAAAATTCGTTTCACCTGGGACAATCATGTACCGGAAAAGAGAAATCGCCACTTTTGAGCAATTGGAAGATGAAAGCGTGGGAAAAGCCTGGGAAAGGTTAAACCTGTTAATGAGAAAGTGCCCTAATCATGGGTACAACCGTCATGAGCTTTTAGAACTATTCTACCGGGGTGTCTCTCAAACCAATAGAGATTACCTCGATTCTACTGCTCATGGATCTTTTCTAGGAGGAGGGGACGATGCTGCCTATAGGGTAGCAGAGACCATTGCGAAAAATAACATGTGGTCAACTTCAAGGAAGGCCCATGTTAGTGAGGACAAGAAGAAATCTGCTGCAGGCAATTCTGAAACGAAGATGTTAGTTGCTCAATTGGAGATGTTAAACCAGCAGCTAGCTAACTTACAAATGCAGCAGCAAGGAGGGCAAGCAGATATGAATTTCTTTGGAATGCAGGCCGGCAGTGAAATGGGAGAAGAAGTGAATTTAATGGAAAACCAGAATCAAAACTTTCGAAATTTAAATCAAAATTCGGTCAACAAAACTTCAACCAAAACGGAATTATTCGAGTTTCAACGCAACTTTAATCAAAAGAATGCACCAACAGGATCACTTCCTGGGAGTGCAAATCAATCTTTCAATATGAATTTTCAAAGAACTCAAAGTGGTTGGAATCAAAACCAAAACCAACAAACCACTTATGTCTCTCAAAAGAAATTTGATGAATTAGTTGACATGGTGAAAACTCGCCACCAAAGTCAAGACCATTGAAAGACAAGTTGGCCAAATGGCGCACCAACAAGCGAGTCGACCACGGTAAACTTCCAAGCTACACTGAAATAAATCCAAAAGGGGATGTCAATGCTTGCACTGACATCACTACTCAGTGGAACTATGGAGATGATGAAGTGAATGAAGTTACCTGCGGAGCGGGAAGAATGTTGGAGCCGGTGGGCTCGAAAGCGAGTAACCCCTCCCGACGCCATGAGTTCAGAGGGGAAATCAGAATTCAAAACCCAAGAAAGCGAGAGTGAGGATGAGATGAATGACGAGGTTCTTCGGATGATGAAATTAATTCGATGTAGTCAGAGGAAGGGTCGTGTGTCGAACCCCGACGAAAAAGAAGGATGGAAAGTTTGTTAGGTGGAAGGATAAGGAAGATGAAGCTATAAAGAATCAAACCGTGAACAATGATACTTTGAGCAAAGAAAAGAAAAATCTTCCTTATCCGCCAAGAAAAAAAGAAAGTATTCTTGGTAATGACAAACAGTACGAGGGAGTTAGAAAAATACTCAGAGACACAAACGTAAGTATACCTCTGGAAGAGGTACTGACTGAAATGCCTAAGTGCTCTAAGTATATCAAAGAAGCATGTGGGAGCAAGAAGAAGCTCAAGGGGATGGCAGATGAGGTTTTGAAAGAAGAATGTTCAATGGTTTCACCGAAAATTCCAACAAAGCGAGGTGACCTCGACGACTTTCAATCTCCCGTGAGATTGAAGGTTGCATGTTCCATAACGTCTTATGTGATTCAGGGGCTTCTGTAAACGTGATGCCATTAAACATTTGTATAAAGCTCGGTTTAGATAAAAGGATGAGGGAACGCCCAATTTCTCTTCAAATGGTGGACTGATCTAGCCGAACAGCAGCCAGTTGTGTTAACAATGTTCTTGTTTATGTATAACACTTAGCTTTTCCAACCGACTGGGTTATTTTGGATTACCCACCTGATAAAGAAATGCCCTTAATTCTAGGCCGATCCTTTTTGGATGC
Organism: Gentiana macrophylla; assembly: GCA_026214975.1. NCBI lineage: Eukaryota > Viridiplantae > Streptophyta > Magnoliopsida > Gentianales > Gentianaceae > Gentiana > Gentiana macrophylla. The sequence continues at coordinate 70,067,700 of CM047807.1, forward strand.
CTCTGCCGCCCTTATTGATTTTTACAAGGGTCAGGTCACAATGAGATTCGATGGTACATCTATCACCTTTACGCGGGGGAAAAGCGCTGAGGAAACCCTAGTAGAAGAGATCTCGTTCATCGAAGAGATTTATGATGATGAAGAAGATGACCACCCTGAATCTGAAAAAGAGCCAATGGAGATAGGTGCTTTCAATGCTATAAATCATAAAGAAAGAGAGGATTGTGAGCCATCTTCTGAGTCATCACAGACCGTAGTCACTGACAAGTTATCTCCACAATTTGCTCAACCTGAGCCGGCCAGTGAACAGAAGACATGGAACTTCACAATGATGAACGATGATGATTTCAAAGAGCTGCAGCAGGCAGATTTTGATCCTGTTCAAGAAGAAGTCTTGATGGGTAGTTGGGACGAAGTCGATTTTTGGAGAGAGACCACCCACTGGGAAATCGACGATTGGCAAAAGCTAGCTGCTGAGCTAGAAGAAGAAGAGTTAAGAAGAATGATTGACCATGAAAAAGAGAAAGCATGTGTTGACAGGAAAATCCCTATGGATGATTTAATCGATTATCTTTCCGGGGTTACACCTCGGGAAGATGAGTTGTTTTTCAGTCAACCCCTTCTAGCTCATTTGACCACTAAGGAAAAAGGTGGTCCTCTCAAATCTAGTATTGAGAAACCACCCACTGATTTGGAGCTTAAACCTCTTGCTCAACACCTTAAGTATATTTTTCTTAAGGATGATGATAAATTGCCTTTAATCATCTCTTCTAAACTCGAAGCCGAGCAAGAAGCACTGCTGAGAAAAGTGCTTGTGAAAAACATCCTTGCGTTCGGATGGCAAGTGGGTGATATCCGAGGTATCAGCCCCGACATTTGCATGCATAAAATCCGAACGGAGGAGGGGGCGAAAAAGGTTAGACAGCCTCAGTGACGGTTGAATCCGCACATGCAGGAGGTTGTCAAGAAGGAGATAATCAAGTGGTTAGATATGGGTATTATCTATGCCATCGCCGATAGTGAGTGGGTCAGCCCTACTCAAGTTGTGCCAAAGAAGGGAGGCATTACTGTGGAAAAGAACGGTGCGGGGGAGGAAGTTGCCTTACGCCTTGTGATCGCTATAGAGTTTGCATTGATTATCGCAGCTAAATGAAGTCACCGCTAAGGATCATTTCCCGCCTTCATTGACCAACTTCTAGAAAGACCGAGCGGTCATAAGTTTTATTGTTTCCTCGATGGATATTCGTTTATTTCCAGATAGCCATCGACCCTAATGACCAAGAGAAGACAACTTTTACCTGTCCATCAGAAACTTTTGCGTTCATGCAATGCCTTCGGTTTGTGTAATGCACCACCACATTTCAACGATGTATGCTCGGCTATTTTTGATGGACTAGTAGAGAAGTGTATGGAAGTCTTCATGGATGATTTCTCGACCTATGGCGACAGTTTTGAAGAGATTTTGGAAAACCTAGATATGGTACTCCAACGATGCGTTGAGAAGAACCTAGTTCTAAATTGGGAAATGTGCCATTTTCTAGTTGATGAGGGAATTGTCCTTGGACACAAGGTGTCCAAAGAATGGAATTCGTGTAGATAAGGCTAAGGTAGAAGCCATTGAAAAGATGTCGTACTCCTAAGACTGTGAAGGAGGTACGAGGTTTTCTTGGCCATGTTGGTTTCTACAGGTGATTCATTCAAGACTTTTCTAAAATCGGCAAACCTTTATCTAACCTTCTTAAGGACGATGTGGACTTCTCGTTTGATGAGAAGTGCATTGAAGCGTTTAATTGCCTGAAGGGTAAGCTCATTAGCGCCCCTATCCTAATCACACCTGACTGGACTAAGCCCTTTGAGTTGATGTGCGATGCCTCCAACTACGCAGTGGGAGCAGTTCTAGGACAGAGGGTCGATAAGAAGTTCAGACCCATTTACTATGCTAGCCGCACTTTGAACCCAGCTCAATGCAATTACGCCACCACCGAGAAGGAATTCTTGGCGCTGCTTTTGCTATTGACAAATTCGTGGTTATCTTTTAGGGTCCAAAGTGGTGGTGTGGACTGACCATGCAGCCTTACGTTATCTTATGGATAAGACAGATGCGAAACCGAGATTACTCAGGTGGATTCTTATCTTACAAGAATTCGACCTGGAGATAAAAGATAAAAAAGGTAGCGATAACGTTGTGGCTGATCATTTATCTCGTCTAGTAAATGAGGAAAACGAAAGTCCGAAGGAAATAGGGATCGATTTTCCTACGCAATGCTTTTGAAGGTGGAAGTCATTAGGCCTTGGTATCTTGATTACGCCAACGATCTAGCCGGTGGTCACTTAGAAGAAATGACGTATCGAGAGAAAAAAGAAATTCTTACGGACCTGAAGTATCTCGTTTGGGAGGATCCCTATCTGTTCAAAGTCTGTAAAGATGGGTTGCTGAGACGATGTGTTCCGGAGCATGAACAAAGGAGTATTTTGGAAGAGTTCCACAGTGGTCCCACTGGTGGTCACTACGGTGCGCCTAAAACCGTTGCAAAAATCCTCCAAGCCGGTTTCTACTGGCCCACGCTCTTTAAGGATGCCGAAGCCTTTTGTAAAGGTTGCGACAGATGCCAGGGGATTGGGAGGCAGAGTAACAGAATGGACATGCCACTTAAGCCCATTCTGGAGTGCGAAGTCTTTGATGTATGGGGCATCGAATTTATGGGACCATTTCCATCGTCATGCTCTAATAAATACATCCTTGTTTGTGTAGACTACGTATCCAAATGGGTGGAGGCAATTGCCACTCAAACCAACGATCATAAAGTCGTGAAGAAATTTTTGCAAAAGAATATCTTCACCAGGTTTGGCTGTCCCCGAGCGCTTATCAGCGATGAAGGCACTAACTTTTGCAACGCACCACTTGATAAAATTCTTGAAAAATATGGTGTCAAACATAAAATCGGTACACCATACCATCCCCAAACAAGTGGTCAAGTCGAAGTCAGCAACCGGAGTATTAAAAGAATCTTGGAAAAGATAGTGAACTCGAATAGAACTAATTGGAGTCTAAAGTTGGATGACGACTATGGGCTTACCAAGATCGCTTATAAGACTCCCATGGGTGCGCCTCCCTTTCAAATGGTTTATGGAAAAGCTTGCCACTTACCGGGCGAGCTTGAACACAGAGCTTATCAAGCTATTAAATTTTTGAATTTCGATAGCCAACTCGTGGGGGAAAAGAGGCTTTTGCACCGTGAGCGAACGAGCTCGACGAATTTAGACTCCAAGCTTACGAGAATTCCACGATAAGCAAGGAAAGAACCAAAGCGCTTCACGATGCTAAAATCAAAAATCGGGAATTCAAAGTAGGTGATATGGCGCTACTATATAATACCAGGTTACATTTGTTTCCTGGTAAGCTTAAATCCAGATGGTCTAGACCCTTTGAAATCCTCGATGTCAACCCGAGTGGAGCAATTGAGTTAAAAGGGTATGGCGGTCAAACGTTCAAGGTAAATGGTCAAAGGCTGAAAAAGTATTTTGGCCAACCAAAAGAAAAGCCTGAGGTCATGTATTTTCAAAAGGGGATTGAAACGGCTGAGATGCTGACGTGTGATGAGATTCCATCCGACTTCTTTGGTTCGGATGATGACATCTTTACCCCTACCGTGAAAGACCCTTCCGACAAGACTCAAAACCACGGTATGCCTAGGCCGAATCTAAGAAGAGGCAAGAAAAGGAAGAAAGTCAATGCTGTCTGGAAGGCTAAGTTCCATAACTTAGTCGCGCATTTGACTTGTTGTTGTGGCCACACTGCTATTCATCATGCAGATTCGATGACGGCGTGGCGAAAGTAAGCCAAAGTGGCCTGACCCGGGTTGACTTTGAGGATCATGTCAAGCTAGCGACATAAAACAAGCGCTACTAGGAGGCAACCTAGTCTTTTTAGGTAAATTTTATTTTTTTAGCCGTTTTGATGCATTGTAGTTTTTTTTCGGAATAATACCTTGGTTACTTTTCTGGTGGCTATCCTTGGACTATTTGTTGAATGCTTTATTTGCTTATTTCTGTGTGCATACATGTTTACTCATATACCCTTTGTGGCCCGAGATTATATGCTATGTCGAGTGTTGCAGATACTGTTGAGCGGTTTTTGCCAGTTATCACTTTTAGTGTAACGCCCCGCTCCCGGATACCGAGCCTTTATCCGGAAGAGAACGTTTGGCGCGTATAACATTAAATAAATCCAATATTATACGCCAGCCTCTACGTCGTCGTATCATAATTAAAGCAACGGAAGCCCAAAAGGCTCGGGTAAAATCATAAATGCTACTAGAATAGAATACAAACCGACTAGGGGTAGAAAGGAAAAGCGTACAACAACGAGATAAAGCTTACAACGTACGATGTTACAAAATAAAGATACAACCCTTGTCTTACAAACTTGGAATAAAAGTACAACATGCTATTTAAGAATCTACAACATACTATAGTACAACCTTTAATAGAAAAGTAAAAGAAAGCAACATCATAGCACCAACGTCATCAAATCATCATCGAACTCCCCAACGACCACAAGGCTAACCTATTCATCTTCTCACCCCAAAAGCACACAAAACAACACATGCAATTGAGGTAAGTACAAGGTACTTAGCAAGAGGAAGAAGCTAATGTATAATTAAGTCTTACCACGAAAGGTTCATTAATTATTATTTAGTTATCTTTATGAGACCGACTCAATTCTAGGGTTCACTTCATGCTCATCAACATGTCGTGACTAAACGTTTCTAACTTAACTTATCTTGGTTACATCGGCACTCAAGGGCACAACGCATGGTGCTACCCACCATGAGGTATCGTTTGCAACCTATCAGTGGATCACACCGATAGCCACGGGTTAAGACCCGATAGTGTACACGTTCGCGAAGTCCCCTCGCCATTTAGCCGCTTATAGGCCAAAGAGAGTTATTCACTTTATCCGACCGCCCACACATCGCGATATAGCTAGGTGCCTTACCAAGAATGTTACGATGTTTATTCTTTTAACTACACACGTACGTTTATTATTAATTGTTAACTAGCACCTAAGTATTTTCAATTAATCTCCCTCACCTCTATTACTCTCTCCTAGACCGCTAGACACGGACAAGGCCTAGCACATACACAAACATTGATGAATACTAATTCATCAAAGCACAAGCCATTCAAACCCTTCCGACGGTACCGAACTTCAACAAGAGTACATTCGGTGCCGGAACTAAACGCATCAGAAGCTTAATCGAGGCTTGTTCATGTTTAATTAATGTTATTAAATCATGCAACAACATTTAAGACTCATACCATAGCTTAAAACAACCTATTTATCAAAAACAGGGGTAATGTGCACATTCCGTGGGAATGTGTGCACATTGGGCAAAGTTTACATTCACCGACGGCGGTGTGTGCAAATTCCAGGAATGTGCGCACACTCGTGCTCGCACATTCAGCCTTAAAAATGTGCACACACAGCTAGTCAATGTGCGCACACTAAACGCACAAAACTCTCTAAACACGTTTTTCTTCACCCTTTTCAATTTCTAACCCAAACCAAACATGTTTAACTTCAATCCCAGCATCATAATAGCGTAAAATCTCTACTTTAACATCACATCTCATTAAGCAAAAGCATGACCACATTTAAACATGATTTCAACATCAAAACACCACAATTTATACCCAAAACACAACCTTAACAACATAAGATCTTAATTAAAAAATAGGAAGAGCCTCTTACCTTAAATCCAAAGCAAAAGGAAGCAAAAAGCAAGGCAAACAGTAGCAACTCTAAAACTTCCACCAAAAACCTAGACGTTCATCAATTAATTCTAAATTAACTATGATCGTAGTTTTCTACTCAAACTAATCTACGAATTGAACAACTTAAAACGACAAGAAAGGTTCAGAAACTAAAGATTCTAAACTAGGGCTTTTCTATTACCTTTCCAAAGCTTCAACTTTCTTGTACCAAAACGATCACCTTCATCCACCGATTCCGAATCCATCCTCCGTTCTGAAAACCGTCAAGGATCGAGAAAGAAATTTGGAGAAGTCTCTTCTCCCTTTACCCTTTGCTTTCTACGTTGAAGGAAAACGTTCTAAATTATGATTTCTGTTTTTGTAACTCCCTTTGTTAATGGGATAGTTAAATCCAAAAATAAAACCTCCCATTAACTCCTAATAACTTTATTAATCCCAAATAAAATTCCCAACAAAATTAAATCCCTTTTATATATATATATAATACTTCAAATCTTTTAATTAAAATAAAGCAAAAATATGAATTTTTGTTAAAAGACTCTTTTGCCCTTTCTGAAAAGTCGGGATGTTACATTTAGTGTTTTCTGTTCATGATACGAGTTGAAACGATTCATCCATGCTACGGCCTGACCACTGCCAACCTATAGCCCGACAAACACTTTGGGACCAGCTAAGTATTCTTTTCTCTTATTTGCACATTCATTTCACACTCACGCAAGCCTTTGAAATTGAAGCAAAAATTTTAAACTGTTTCCATTCACTATCCTAGTGGTTTATCTTAGAGAGACTTGTGCTTAATAGTAACAGTAGCGTAACACCTAATTTCTGAACATGTACTGTGAATATCTGAGGGTTTGAATGTGATAGGAGGGATATAATTTAAGGTTTGAATACCAAGCTAATATGAATTATATATATATGTCGGATGTAGCAGCCAATGATTTGAGTGCGGTAGTATGTTATCACGAAACGCCCTATACCACTATGAGGCTTAACACTCCCCGACTCGATGATATAGTAGTCCAGCTAGGGTGTTATCACGAAACATCCTATTGCTGGGAATGAGGGCATATGCTATACATGTGGAATTAAGTGAACTTTAAAGAAAAAATTAGCAAATGGCAATGTGGAAAGTTAGTAAGCATGGTTGAAAACTTAGTTATCTTCTGACTATCCCCAGTATAAACTGAATGATATGCATTAGGGATCATCCTAATAAGTACACGGGAAGACTTTGTGTGGAACGGTTACTGCCTATACTTAGGAAAGTCATTAGGATTGTTTGAAAGGATTTTTGTGCGAAAAAATAGTGGAGATTAAAAAGGCTTTTCACACACACACTAAATCTATCTCTATGTTGGTAATAATTGCTATAGTTGTCGTATCTTTTGTTACTTGAGTCAGGAACCTATGTGGATTACATGTACAGTGAGCCGGTTTTGATTATTTTGTTCGGGACAAACAAAAAGCTAAGTGTGGGGAGTTGTTTAGGGTATATTTTACTATATTTTCGGGCTTAATCCCTAAACAATTTACCTTATTTTTAAGGGAAATAAATGAGAAAAGCGTGTTTTTAACCGTTGAATTCCTATAATGGTTATTGAGGGGTTATAATTTAATTATGAGGAGATATTGAGGTTTAAATGTTATTTTTTTTGTTACACATTTTATTATTATTATTATTCGATGTCTCGGTGTAACAACAATTTTGCAGAAAATTAAAAGAAATGCAGGGGGATGTTATTAATGAAGAAGATATCGGAGCATTGAAGAGAGGATAAATCAGATCATATCGAAAAAGTGAAGTGGGGAACACGGTATACGAAGCAACAGTGTGAAAACGCGTAAATGGTAGGCTCGGTCGACCGAGCCATGCTATTCGGTCGATCGAGTGTCTTATGTCGCTCGACCAACCCCGGCTGCAAAATCGACGCGCTTTTTCTAGATCCTTCCTTATGTCGGCGAAACTCCTATATAAGCAAAGACCTTCGAAAGCGAAAAGAAGACACGAAAAAATACAACACATCATTACACAAAGAAACGCGATACTCCTAGCAGCAACCGCACTACAAATGCGCACCACATCACACAAAAATCTGAGTTTCTTTCTTTCAATTTTCTTTTGGAGATCGAAGATGATTGAAGGCTAAGCAATTCGCAGTAGGACAACGGGATGAAGCCATTACAACATCACCACAACCAGGAGATTTTTCAGTAAACACTATTAGTGAGTTTGGATTTATTTTTCTTTATCGAATGTTTTGAATTGTTTGAATGTATGTTTTGTTAGATTGAAAAATCGATGAAACGATTGTTGTTTTGAATTTGATGAGAATTAAATTTGCATAGAACCCTTCATTCGATCTGCTTAATGATATTCCGAGAGATTAGTTTATTGTTAATTGGGTAGAGATTCGAAACGAACTCATGATCATGTTCTTTTATTGTTAATTTTGTTTCACTTGAGAAAGGGAACAGAAACCAAATAAATTTGATTAAAGAAATTTGATTGGATTTAAGTTAGATCTCACCAAGAAATTTGATTCATCTCACAAACTGGTTGGGTGGTGGTTGTTTGGTAGAATCCTTGTTGCCCTACTGTCTCGTTACATTAAGAAGAAAGTCAGTAATTTTTCATAGCAATTTGGATTTTAGATTCAATAGTTTATTTAGGTTTAATTTGATCTCTTTTGTTTTATTAGTTTAATAGAAATTATTTAGGACCATAAAAATTGTAGGAACTTTATTATTTATCGTGACAATTCACCGGTACGTTAACTGTATTTTTGTTTCCGACATCATTCGATTCCTTGGACGACCCGGTAAGACCCACTACAACGTGCCTTGCACTTGGGGTGTTCCGGTAAAATAATAAATCTAAAACTTACCGAACACAAGACAACGCCATTGTGGTGACGTTTGCGTAACGTCACTTACTCCGACGTTGTTATACATTTGGAACGTTAGTATGGCTGACGTAAAAATTTGCTCCGACGTTGTTTACACATTTGTAACGTCGACCTTTCCGGCGTTTATGCTTACATAAAACGTCTCTGTTGCCGACGTTTCTAGTATCAGAAATGGGATGCTAAAAAATGCCGGGAAAGCGCGGGAAAACCCCTCTCTTTCATCGGAAAATGCATAAAAACATGATTTTTCTCCACAAATCTTGTTTTTACATGTTTTTAATGTTGTAATAGGGTAACCCATTGACCTATTTCAAGTTTTGAAATAAAAATCAAGATTTGTTTTTATGAAGCTTTTGATGTGATGAAGAAGATGATGGTGTATAAAATAGATGTATTTTGAGATGATGAAGGAGATGAAGATGTGTAGAAAAATATGAATGGTGTGTTGAAAAAGATGAAGAAAATGGTTTGTGAATTGTTTCGGATAAACCGTATTCGTGACCACCCTACCAAGTATCTATGTTCAAGGGGAAATACTTGTGCGGAGAGTGTATTTTGAGGTGTACTGACGGGTGAAACGACTAGAATCACATAGTATAAATATAGAATAAAACTGTGTGGTTCATATTACTCTATACGGTGTCTCCACACGTGTGCAGAGTGGAGACACCACACAAGTATTTCCCATCTGCAGGCGCGTTTCAAGTTTCATTTTCATTTTTTCTAACATAAACTAGCAAAAAGGATGTGTATAATTTTTAAGGAGATTTTTACATGGTGTATCGGTATGTGGTGACGTGATGGCAGGGGTGATCTAAACATGGCTGGCCCACCAATTAGACAGGCCTGACGAACGTCGGAGGCCCACGCCAGAGCCGACCCCCAAGTACGTGTTTAGTTTAAAAAAACAAAGGAGATATGCTCATAAGGACAAATATAATTTGAACATTCATTAAGGACAAATATAATTACCTAAGTCAATAAGGACAAATATTAAACTGAATGAACAATATCACCCTTCACATATAAAACCTGAAAAGACCCCTTCCCAAATAGGTTTCTCTAGACACGTCGATCCACCCCAACATTGTAACGCCTCGTTCCCGGACACCGAGTCCTTATCCGGAAAAGGAACGTTCGGCATGTATAAAATAAAATAAATTTCACTTTATACGTAAGCCTCTACTACGGAGTATCAAATTAAAGCAAACGGAAGCAAAAGACTCGGGTAACTTTTTTTTTCAAATAACCAAGAATAGAAACTCGACATCAAAAGATAGAAATGTAACATTATTACATTGGAAAGAAACCAACGAAAACCAAAGATACGAATACTCCAAAACTAAGAAGTAAATACAAAGTTTCCAACAATAATCCAAGTCTAAAGTATAAATAAAATATAAATAATCAAGGTCTTCATCTCCGGCATCCTCAAACGTCATCATCAAAGTCCTCCTCGAACTCTGGTGTTCCTGTTTATCTTCTCTCCCCCATACACATAAATAAACATGCATTTGAGGTAAGTACAATGTACATAGTAAGAAGTAGAAGCTACCATTCAATTAAGGCTGTTTAACCAGTTTTATCGTAAGGATTATCTTTTTGAGACCGACTCAATCTAAGGTTCATTCCATGTCCATCAACACGTCATGACTATACGTTTCTAGCTTAGCTTATCTTGGTTACATCGTTACTCAAGGGCACTATGCATGATGAAAATTCCACCACGAGATGTACTTGCCAACTACGGTGAATAGCACCGATAGTCCCGGGATCTCTCCGGTATGCGTATAAGTTCGGCGAATTTCCTCCACTACCATTCAGCCGTTTATAGGCCAGCAGCGTTGTTCGCTTTTATTGAACGGACATCGCCGATATGAATCAGTGCCTAACCGAGAATAAGTGACGTTTCATCTTTTACTACACTTATGTAATTATTATTGTGAATTAACTAGCCACCTAAGTGTTTTCAAAGTAAAACTCACCTTAACAACTCTACTCACTCACTTAGACAGTTAGACATCACGTCCTAACAAATACACACACATTGATGAACTCTAGTTCATCAAAGCACAAGCCCTTTCATGCATTTTCGACGGTCCCGAACTTCTACTCCTTTTAAGAGTACGTTTGGTGCCGGAACCAAATGCATCAGAACTCAATCGGGGCTTGTTTGTGTTTAATTAAGGTTGTTAGATCAAAGGATTAACATTTAAAACCACTTTTTGCCTCTAAACAGGGTCCATTGGGCCCGCACTGAGCCTCTGTACGGAAAACTCGAAAACTGCTCGTCAGTGCGCCAACACTGGGTCTGGTGCTCCCACACCAACTCTCTGAATGTGAATTTTGGTTTTTGGACCTCTAGTGCGTCCGGATTGGGCCTGGTACGCCCGCACCAAGCACGGACACTCCCCAAAAACTTAGTTTTTGAACCCTAATCGATCCCTAATCGCTCCCAACTCATTCAACATCAATATTCTCAGAAAAAAATAGCAGAAAAACTTTTCTTTTACAGGACCACAACATCCTATGATTTCTAACCAACTTTTAGCATGAATTCTAGCATCCAAACTGTTAGGTGTAGTGCCCGAAAGACAATTTGTGTAATTGTTTTTTATATTGGATGACAGAATTTATCTCACCTTAGTTACTTGCTTTGTGCTTGTAAAGTAATACACTGCTGCAAACCCAAAGTATATCTGTATGTAACCACTTAACTCAGTGTACGGATTACACGTGAGGATTGAGTTAGTGGAGATATGCTTAAACTGTTCGTCCGTGGTAAACTTAATCAGAGTTTAGGGTCTCTTGATTAAAACACCAATAATGCGCCTAGAACACCTTAGGGTGTGATAGTCTTATCCGGACTGTCGGTAGAGGATACCTACGTGGGGCATTTATATATGATGGCATTCATATAGGACTGGACCGATTTAATCTGAATTTCTCGATATAATTCCGTAATCGAGGAATCTTATTAAATCATTAGATGATCATATATGGATCAACCTTAATCCTGAGGTGATCACAGGGTGTTGTTTGTCTCGGGGTAGTGTTTGATGTGTTAGTTACGGTTCACTTAGATATGTGTTCCAAGCCACTTCTCATTGGCACTATCTCCTGATGAGTGAGTAGTTCTGATTTTCACAGACATGGAATCCATTCCTTCCTGTGGGAAGTAGAGAGACAGTCCCCTTATTTGTTAGCCCTAAGAAAGTGATCGATCCCGGGAGTTTCGCATTTGACTAATTAGCTACTAGTCAGATATGCATACTATTGATCATCAGGGGGTTAATGGTAAATAATGATAAGATATTCTGAGTCGGGTTCACGGAGACTTCCAACTCAGAATGGACAGTCTATGGAGGGTTAATCCGTATGTAGTCATTATATCAATGGACTCTTATTCACTCTATGGGTTAAGTATAAGTATACATCAATAATCAGAAGAGTTCAGTTTTGGGTTTATGGTGGCGTAATCCCAGAATTAATAATTAATGTACTTATTCTGTTCGATTAATAATTAATTATTGGAGCTACTGGTTATAGGTCCATGGTCCCCGATGTGGCTTCCACGTAATTGGACTAATAATCTTGTTATTTGGGCCTCAAATGATAATTAATTAGTCAGGCTAATTAATTGATATGCATGGATATTATTTAGTTGGGCTAAATAATATAATACACATAAAAGACATTAACCCTAATGTGTGGCGCCAATAAGTGTTATTTAATTAGAGAGAAATTAGTTTTCTTGGATAATTATTTAACATGTGATTTATCTTTTATTAGTTAAATGATAATTCATGGAATATTAGATAATAATATGGTTTATCCTAATTTGTTTGGGATAATCATTTTATTTATCTTTTATTTGGAATAAAGGATTTATGTAATAATTATCTCTTAATTATTAAATCCTTGGAGGACAATGATTACTCTCCTATATAAAGAGAGTTCTCCCAAGCCTTAATGATTGGCATAATTCGACCACCACACTTGTAAAAGAGAGAAAAAATTGTTTTTCTTGTCTAGGGTTTTAGAGGAAGAAAAACTTAGGTGATGCATATCAAGGCGGTTCGTTTATCAAGAAGGGTGTCCACCAACCGCCGTTTGGAGAACACATCGGAAGATCAAGGCTTCTCTTCCCGATATTGGTAACATAAACTTAACCCCCTTGTAGTAGTTTAAATCCTTTAATTATGTGTTGTGATGTATAAGTCGTGATCCGTCCGCTGCACGTAGATCTAACTCGTTCAGATCTAAGATCCTACATCCTTCATGTGGTATCGGAGCCAGGTTCCACGATTTATATAGACATAATCGTAATTAAACGATTTAAAGGAGTTGAATTGCATGTAGGTAAATTTTATTTATTGTTTTATGCATTGATAATGATTAATTGCTATGGTTGAAGAGATGGATTGGGGGTTGGCACTGTTTACCCGTTAGATCTATTGTAAACTCATATAAATGATGAAAATTCGTTCATATGAGTATAGGAAATTATGTAATTTATTTTTATTGCAATTATAATTTCAAGAAAATAGATCTGTTTAGTAGCTGTTTAGTCATTTTGTTTTTCCCGTTGATCGAGCCGTTGAAACGACGATCCCTCCGGTCAGATCAATATTGGAAGATTATGAACAATTGCACAAAATTTGGTGTCGATCGGAGTAGCTTTTGATATCCGTTCATTGCTGCAAAGAAGCTTCTGTAACAGAAAAACGCAGGATTCACAGAAACCCTACCTGTGACTTCCTCGAATTTCTGGGAGAGTTTCGACCGTTGAAACGCAAATCCAACCGGTCGAATTGATAAATACGGAGTTTGTGACGTGGTATAAAAATTTCAGATCGATCGGAATTCATCTCAATTCCCGATCGGCCTCGGGAAGTCTTTGAGGCGCTGCTGTAAAAGTCAGATCCAGCAGCACGTTGGGCGGCTCACTGGAGAAAATTGACATGTCAAAACTCTGATCCAACCGTCCATATTGAAGCCCAAGGAGTGAGGAACAGATCTGGAAAGTTTCGTCGCGATCCAAGTTCGTTTGGTTTGCCGATTGTCGAAGATTTTGAACAGCTACAGATTATGCTAGAAAGAAGTAAACGCTAGTTAGGGTTTTGGTTATTTATTTTCTAATAGATTAGATACGGGGGTGCCAACGGTCTATCTCGGTGTTTATTTTCCGCACTAGTATACATGTTTAGATTGTATGTGTAGAACCGGAAAATTCCCCTGACATTCATCATATCATGAATTCCACTCCATATGCATACATGTAGAAATTAATTCGAGGAATTAGCTAGGCATGTATAAAACACGCAATTAGTTTTAATTAATTGTTTGATATTAATTAGAAACTAATTAGGGTAAAAACCGAGGAACACGGGTTTTTTCAATCGTCAAGGTTGGGTGATGGATTCTCGGTGAATCCCACTCTACGAAAGCATAAGGAGTAAAATCCCGAAACCTCGTGGTTAAGGTGTTGGATTCTCGGTGAATTCCACCTTACCTAGACGAGATTACGTTTTTGTTCGATGAGTGTCTACGTGAAAGTTTGATGTTTAAGGATTGGATAATCACGGGCAAACATGGTTCGAAAGTGGTTTAACCACGGTTGGGTGGTCAACGAGAGCTACGGCTCGATCGACTTCACCTCCACGTGTGGCGTTTGCACGGGTCCGCAAGGTCGAGCCATCCGAAGAGCCACTACGGCTCAACGGAGCTCCACAGGCTTGACCCGTCCGGCGGTCACATATGTTCCAACGAATAGGTCGGGTGGGCTAGCCCACATAACCGACAACATTTGGGCCTATGATTTATTGTTCCTAAATGTAACATCAAGTCCAAAACGTGATCAGTAAACCCACCACTTTTTCAAAATATTGAGTGGGAGCGGGAGAGGCGATAGCCGACCCCACGGCCTCTATTGTTGACACAAGCAACGTGAGAGAATGGTGACGCCTCGTGCCGGCCTGGGACCGGCCACCCTAAGGAAGGCCTTCACCGCTATCAAAATTCAAGGCTTGGTCTCCGAAAGGATAGGATTTTGGGTACTCTTCGTGTCACTGATCGACCCCAAGGCGGCACACTCGGGGTCTACCTAAAAATCTGAGACAGTAGGTCACACTCATAAAGGGTATTTTTGGTGATACCTTGGCTGAAAAAGGAAAGGTGATTGACTATCACAAATGAGATGTTTGATTCTCAATTTGATCTTCAATATTAATCGAAACCTCTTTGACCTACCCTAAGGCGGCACTGAGGCATTAGATTAAATACTTGGAACGGCAGGATAGACTATAAGTACTTAGTTTATAGTTATTGAAAATTAGTAGTGTATGATTTGGATTTATTTTCTGTCAATTTTATTTACAACTATTTATATATCTCTCTAGGGTGCTAGACTGCTAGTGTAAAATTGACTAGTAATGACTTCGTTGAAAAGTGGTAAGTAACTAGAACATTGTACTTATTGATCTTACATGCGATTAATTTTTCGGAAGAGATATTTCTCTTGAGCCTTCAAGACTTAAGTGACGTAAATAAGTATGTCACTGCTGTCACTCGTGTTGAACGAGAGACAACCATAGTTAGTTTGAAAGATGATTGGGACGATAAAATTCTTCTAGTGAATTTTAATTGTGTAGTGTCTACACGAGAAATTTTCTAATAGAAAAATTGGAGAATCATTAATTAAAGTATCGCTAGTTAGACGGTATTTGGAACCGATAAACTAGTGGGAGCTTTTATCTTATGTTTTTCTAATTTATTAGAAAATTAGTCCCACTGGGTAACGCTTTCATTAGACATCCCACAGTTCACGAGTAGTGTCTACTCAAACGAACTGCTAGTTCAAGACTATTTCCTTTTAAGGAAAGTTAAGAATGGGAAAGAAAGTCTATAAGTGTTAATCATCTTAACTGAAGTTTTGAGGCTAAACCGAAACATTAAGTAAAGAAAGTATAGGATAAGGAAAGTGATTTCGGATCACTAACCAATGAATCCTTAGCGACTTTCTTAACCGAGTAACTTGACTCGGTAGCTTACTTCTTTGGAAGAACAAGGAAGCTGTGCATTAACGATTAATAGAGTAACAACGGGCAGTAATTTCAGCTACAATAGTGGGAGTGATATAAGGAAATGAATTTGGATTCTATCCTTGAATATCACGAAAAATTTATTTTTCTCATTTCTTCGTTGAAACAAATGGATTCACTTTCAACTCGATATATTGTTGCCTCATAGAAAGTGAAGATGACATTTGTAGTACAAATCCGAGACTCGGACTTTTGTTTGATAAAGTCAGAACCACTAAGAAATGCTGAAAAGATATATGTAACATGTCTTAAACTATTATAGGCGAATGGTTTCCGTATTAAGATAAACGATTCTTCAAAATCTATTAATTAGTGCATATATCCTAGAGATTAGACCTAATGACTGGCTAAGGGTGATTCCTATCTCCCAGTCTCGGAACATTGTCTTAAAGGAACAATGACTAAGCTTCCTTTCAATTGGGAAAGGGTAATAGATTTGAAGGGGTAACATAGCTTGTTCATCATAACCTTCGGGGTCTAGTGAGAGATACAAGCTAGTGGGAGATTTTGAGTGGTGAAATTTTGTCTGATAACTACTCGAAACATGGTTTAGTTTATCGAAATAATACGAGGAGGAGTCTCTGATTTTAGCAGAGAATAGAGAATTCCATGCTCAGAAATAGGCTATCGCATAGTCTTGGGACTGATGCTCGGCCTGCCTCCTAGTGGAATGATTCTCACTGAGGAAGAAACCATAGACTTGCCCTATATAGTTATTGAGGTGCTACAATACACTGCTAAACTCGATTAAGATAATTGGTTGCAAAATAATGGTTAACATTATTATGTAAACCGAGAAGTCTACCTAGAAGATGCTAGTGAATTTATGGATAAAGAGTGAATTTGGTTCACACCACTTCCGTAAATGTAGGCATTTTGCACTTAATGCTTGAAGGTAGGACTGGAGATTTTGCGCATACGTTCAGATTGTGAATGTTTGTAAAATGTCTTAATGTGATGAGTGAAGGTTGGTTATAAGATTCTTGAAATCAGAAAGTGACGGTTGAAATGTCACAAGGCTTCTGTTAGAATCTATAAGTAGCAGCCTTAAACCTTGGATTACGGTTACCAAAAGGTAGTTACGATCTGATTTAATCAGACCACGTCCAACATCGGTTGTTGGTGATTGCACTGCTAAATACTACTAGATCAGAATGTCAATCCACCTAAGACACAAGTGGGAGTATGGTTTAACCGTTGACCCATTGTGGTTTTGTGGACTTTACAGTCTCTTGGGGTGATTGATAACCTATGGCTCTTGGTGGGCTATATAGGATTACGATCGTAGAAGTTCGTTTGAAAGGCTTAACCTGTAAAATGGAGTTTTGATACTCGATTACATTCCGACCTCTTGTAGAACCACCGACCGCCTCAGCCCAAGTGGGAGCAATTGGATCTACACGAAAAGAGTCGAATGAATAGGAAAGTTTAAACTTTCAAATAGCAAGTCGAGTGGTATAGGGGTGATTCCCGACAAGTAGAGAGTTAACCGGACCTTGAACTCTCTCACCACTCGATCTTGCAAGATTTCATTAAAAGCGAAAATATAGGGTGATACCACGAGACTTTCTTGCCAAAAAAAACCGGATTCTGATTCATTCGGAATGAAAGGTCTTAGTTAGAACAAACGGCAAGATGACTGCCGGGGCTTATATCCTTTGTGGATTTAAGAGAACCTCTCGGTCATTTAAAGTCACATGTTTTAAAATATGTGGACTTGACCATAATATTGATAAGTCTTTAGTAGACTGGATATCAATATTGGTAAAGTAGTAGTATTAGTGTTCATGAATGATAACACTAAAACGGTTGGAAACAACATGTGTGTGCTATTTGAAGTCTAAAACTGACAGGCCATAGACCGAACCAGCTCACTAACGAAATTTCAGATGAGGTCCCCCGAAGCACACTTATTCGCTCCGCTGATTCTCTGGATGAGAGAATTGGACTATATTCTAAGAATTTAATTCGGTCAAATTCACAGGAATGAGTCATTGGCTATCCCATCCATCTTATTGAATAAGATGATCATGCATATACGTATGCAACATTCATCGAGAGTAGTCCTACCCTACCTCTCAGGAATGATTCTCCAAATCTTCGGATAAAGAGAAAATGGGATAGAGTTTCTCTTGGATAATGGCAAGTCAGGTTATAACAAGTCAATAGTAGTCAAATCTCGGATTCGAGCATTGAATAGCGGTTTAGTACGTCCTCAAGTATTTTTAGAGAATGTGGAATCATATGCTTGTATATTCAGGTGCAAACTTGAATATGGTTGACTACACTGATTCTGACTTGTAGTCAGATTAAGGATGATCATTAAGTTGATCTCGGGCTCAGTGTTTACTCATAGTGCTTAGAATTTCCTTTTTGTTCTGGGAGTAATTCCAGGTCTGATAAGCCGATATCACTTCATTGTGAAAACAGTGAAGAGATAGCTTAGAAGGATCTTCTCAGTCACAAGAAGTGAAAAGCATATTGAGAGAGAGTACCGCCTGATTGGAAGGACCGACAACGTTTCAATCCTAAAGATCGTCTCGAGTCGACAACCTAACTAATCAGTGTACCAAGTCAAGTGCTTGGAGGGTACAGCAATGATGGATATGTCTCATATGCTTTTAGAGCAAGTGGGAGAGTGTTGTGAATAAGATGAGAAAGGGTGTGCTCTAAAAACAATTGTCGCTTGTCATTTCGTGCAAGTGGGAGATTGTTAGGTGTAGTGCCCGAAAGACAATTTCTGTAATTGTTTTTGATATTGGATGACAGAATTTATCTCACCTTAGTTACTTGCTTTGTGCTTGTAAAGTTATACACTGCTGCAAACCCAAAGTATATCTGTATGTAACCACTTAACTCAGTGTATGGATTACACGTGAGGATTGAGTTAGTGGAGATATGCTTAAACTGTTAGTCCGTGATGAACTTAATCAGAGTTTAGGGTCTTTTGATTAAAACACCAATAATGTGCCCAGAACACCTTAGGGTGTGATAGTCTTATCCGGACTGTCGGTAGATGGTACCTACGTGGGGCATTTATATATGATGGCATTCATATAGGACTGGACCGATTTAATCTGAATTTCTCGATATAATTCCGTAATCGAGGAATCTTATTAAATCATTAGATGATCATATATGGATCAACCTTAATCTGAGGTGATCACATGGCGCCGCTTGCTTGTCTCGGGGTAGTGTTTGATGTGTTGAGTTACGGTTCACTTAGATATGTGTTCCAAGCCACTTCTCATTGGCACTATCTCCGATGAGTGAGTAGTTCGATTTTCACAGACATGGAATCCATCCTTCATGCGGGAAGTAGAGAGACAGTCCCTTATTTGTTAGCCCTAAGAAAGTGATCGATCCCGGGAGTCTCGCATTTGACTAATTAGCTACTAGTCGATATGCATACTAATTGATCATCGGGGTTAATGGTAAATAATGATAAGATATTAAAGTCGGGTTCACGGAGACTTCCCACTCGAGATGGACAGATCTATGAAGGGTTAATCCGTATGTAGTGATTATATCAATGGACGCTTATTCACTCTATGGGTTGAGTATAAGTATACATCTATAATCGGTAGAGTTCGATTTGAGTTTATGGTGGCGTAATCCCGAATTAATAAATAATGTACTTATTCTCATTCGATGAATAATTAATTATTGGAGCTACCGGTTATAGGTCCATGGTTCCCGATGTGGCTTACGTAATTCGGACTAATAATCTTGTTATTTGGGCCTCATTGATAATTAATTGGCTGGGCTAATTAATTGATATGCATGGATATTATTTAGTTGGGCTAAATAATATAATACACCTAAAAGACATTTTATGGGCTTAGTAACCCTAATGTGTGGCGCCAATAAGTGTTATTTAATTAGAGAGAAATTAGTTTTCTTGGATAATTATTTAACATGTGATTTATCTTTTATTTGTTAAATGATAATTCATGGAATATTAGATAATAATATGGTTTTTCCTAAATTGTTTGGGATATTGATTTTATTTATCTTTTATTTGGAATAAATGATTTATGTAATAATTATCTCTTAATTATTAAATCCTTGGAGGACAAGGATTATTCTCCTATATAAAGTGAGTTCTCCCAAGCCTTAATGATTGGCATAATTCGACCACCACACTTGTAAATGAGTGAAAAAAAATTGTTTTTCTTGTCTAGAGTTTTAGAGGAAGAAAAACTTGGAGTTTTCTTGGTGTTGCATATCAAGGAGGTTCGTTTATCAAGAAGGGTATCCACCAACCGTCGTTTGGAGAACACATCGGAAGATCAAGGCTTCTCTTCCCGATATTGGTAACATAAACTTAACCCCCTTGTAGTAGTTTAAGTCCTTTAATTATGTTGTTGTGATGTATAAGTCGTGATCCGTCCGCTGCGCGTAGATCTAACTCGTTTAGATCTAAGATCCTACATCCTTCACAAACAACAACAAAATCATAACTTAAATCCTATAAACCATAATTATAGGTGTAGGAAGACCTTCTTACCTTTAGCAAGCTATTCCAAATTCAAAACTCAAGAAAACAGCAACAAAACTGATCCATTTTCTGCAGAAAACATGTGTGATAAATCCAAACTCAGATTATCTTCGATCACACGCTTCTAAACGTACAACACTACGAATTGATGAGTTTGAATCCATCAAACTCGAACAAGAACAAACTAGGGCTCAAACATACCTTGATAAAGCTCTAACTTTCTGGTATTAAATCGACAACTCTTCACGAAGATTCTGTTGCTCTACTCTGATCTGAAAACGATTCGGTAACGCTTTAGATAATTGACGAACTCTCCTAGCCCTTTTTCTCTTCTCAATGGCGCAGAGAAAGAAGTAGGAGAAATTATGAATACTGATTAGGTTATGGAGAAATCTGAATATATTTTCCTTAAGTATATTTTCCAATTACTCTCTTTTTCCTTAACTACCCTTAATTACCAATAAATTCAGAATTTTCCTTAATTATATATACATCAAAATTTTTGAAATTATATATGTATATTTAGCACATACTTAACTCCAATAAAAGAAAAGACATAACAATATTTCGTTTTCGCAAGTCTATCCTTTCTCCAAAATCAGAATATTACATTCCTTCCCCCTTAAAAGGAGTTTCGTCCTCGAAACTAGAACGTACCTGGTAATTCCACAAAATTTGGGAACTCAGTGATCATATCGTCCTCAACTTCCCAAGTAGCTTCATCCGGTGAATGATTGCTCCATTGCACCAAAACCAAATGAATCAGCCGTTTCTTGACCATCTTTTCCTTCCGGTCCTGAATTCTGATCGGTTTCTCATCATAAGCTAGATTATCTTGAAGAAATTCCGGAACAACTGTGGTTTCAACATCCGTCTTGGTCAAACACTTCATCATCATCGAAACATGAAACACGTTGTGGACTCTTGACATTGATTCCGGTAGTTTAAGCTTATAAGCCAAAGGTCCAATTCTTTCCAGAATCTGAAAAGGTCCAACATACCTCGGGCTTAGCTTTCTCTTTTGTCCAAAACGTTTAACTCCTTTCATTGGTGAAGCTCGTAGATAAACTCTTTCACCGACTTCATTCTCGAGAGGTCTTCTTCTAACATCTGCCCAACTTTTCTGCCTATCTTGAGCTACTTTCAGATTCTTCTTAACTAAATGAACTCTCTCTTTAGCCTGTTCAACCAATTCTGGTCCGGTGACTTGTCTTTCCCCGACTTCATCCCAAAACAGCGGCGTTCTACATCTTCTTCCATGAAAAGCTTCAAATGGTGGCATGCCTATACTTGCATGGTAACTATTGTTGTAGGCAAACTCCGCTACAGGTAGGCCGTACTCAAATCCAACCTCGTACCAAAAGCTTGCTGCAAACCTTTCCAAAACCGACTAATGAACCGGCTATCTCGATCCGAGACTATAGATATAGGCACTCCGTGTAACTTCACTATATTATCCAAGTATAGTGTGGTCATCTTCTTCAAGGGCATATAAACCTTAAACAGTAAGAAATGAGCGGATTTGGTCAATCTATCCACGATCACGCAAATCGCAACTTGTCCGCCTATTGTCTTAGGTAAACCGGTGATGAAATCCATCGGGATCTTATCCCATTTCCATTCAGGGATATCCAATGGATTAAGCATTCCTCCAGGTCTTCTATGCTCTGCTTTAACTTTCTGGCAAATATCACATTCTGCTACGAACTTAGCTATTTCCAGTTTCATCGAGGGCCATCAAAGCTTTTCCTTAAAGTCTCTGTACATTTTAGTAACTCCTGGATGAACTGCAAATGCAATCCTATGTGCCTTTTCCATAACTCTTTGCCTTAGATCGCCGATATTAGGCACACACAAACGATCCTGGTACCACAGATTCCCATTCTTATCTAACACATAACCCACTGTAGTCTTTTATTTTGCGACACGCTTCAAATCAACTAGAATTAGATCTTCATCTTGTTTTTCCCGAATATCATCCATCAACTCTGATCTTGCTAACAACGGGGCCACAAACTGTTCATCTTCAATCTGATCAAAACTATGGATTTTCAGCCCATCTAACCTTTCTGCCACATCTTCTACACTTGAAACTGCAAACACTGGTTTTCTACTCAACGCATCAGCCACAACGTTGGCTTTATGGTACTGAATATCCAAGTCGTAAACCTTCACGAACTCTAACCATCTCCTCTGCCTCATATTCAGATTCTCTTGGGTAAAGAAATATTTCAAACTCTTGTGGTCGGTGAAGATCCTAGCCTTAACTCCATACAAGTAGTGCCTCCAAATCTTTAAGGCAAACACTACTGCTGCCAACTCTAGATCATGTGTTGGGTAATTCTTCTCATGCAATTTCAACTGTCTAGATGCATAGGCAGTGACTTTACCTCCCTGCATTAACACACAACCCAAACCCTATCCCGAAGCATCCGTGTAAACTTCATAATTATCAAAGATCTCTGGAACTGCCAAAACTGGGGCTGTAGTCAACTTCCCCTTCAACGCCTGAAAAGCATCTTCACACTCACTGGTCCACTCAAACTTTACATTCTTTTGAGTGAGCCGGGTAAGTGGTGTAGCAATTTTTGAGAAGTCCTGTACGAACTTCCAATAATAGCCAGTCAAACCGAGAAAACTTCTAACCTCTGAAACTGTAGTCGGTCTAGACCACTTCTCCACTGCTTCGATCTTCGCTGGATCAACTTTAATGCCATCTCCAGAAATGACATGACCCAAGAAACTAACTTGATCCAACCAAAAGTCGCGCTTTGAGAACTTAGCATACATCTGGTTCTTCTTCAAGGTATCCAACACTATCCTTAGGTGTTCCTCATGTTCTCTCTCATCCTTCGAGTATACTAGGATGTCATCTATGAACACTATCACAAACTTATCCAAGTATGGCATGAAAACACGCTGCATTAATTCCATAAATGCTGATAGAGCATTAGTGAGTCCAAAAGGCATAACTAGGAACTCATAATGTCCATACCTCGTACTGAAAGCTGTTTTTGGTATGTCCACTATCTTGAATTTCAACTGATGATAACTTGACCTAAGATCAATCTTAGAAAATACTCTATTGCCTTGCAACTGATTGAACAAATCATTAATCCTCGGTAAAGGATACTTATTCTTGATGGTATGATTGTTCAAGGCTCTATAGTCTATACACATCCTCATGCTTCCATATTTCTTCTTGAGAAAAAACACTGGGGCTCCCCAAGGTGAAGTACTAGGCTGAATTATATTCCTTTCAAGAATATCCTTAAGTTGAGCTTTCAACTCCTTCAATTCAGCAGGTGCCATTCTATAGGGTTCCTTAGCAACTGGTGCCGCTCCGGGTACCAACTTGATTTCAAACTCTATCTCCCTATCTGTCATGTTTCTCGGTAAATCTTCTGGAAACACATCAGGGTACTCTCTTACCACATGGGTTTCCTCTAACTTAGGCTTCACTTGTTCCACCTGCACTACGTACAACAAGTAGCCTTCACAACCTTTCTGACAAGCTCTTATCGCCTTAACTGCTGAAATAATCGGAAGACGCTTCTTACTAGGCTTGTATACATTACCCTGATAAGTCTTATATGATTTCCCGGGTACTTTAAATGTCACTCTCTTTTCTCTACAATCCAAGTGAACAAAATTCTCGGATAGCCAATCTATTCCAAGAATTACATCGAAATCCAAAAAGTCCAAAACCGTAAAGTCACTTTGCAATGATACGTTCCTACTCGCACATCCACTTGAGGCATCAACTTAGCTACCTTAGTCAATTTTCCTAAAGGTGTTGTTATTTTCAATGTGTTTCTTAAGGTCTCCTGTGGTAAATTAAGCTTCTTAGCTATCTTTGTTGACACAAAGGTATTAGACGCTCCCTTATCAAACAATGCCGTAACTGCTAAGTTGTCTAATATTATTGTACCTGAAATAACATTATCATCTGGTTCAGCCATCTCAGCATCCATTGCAAACACTTGAACTGGGCGACTTGGGCCGCCTTTCCCATTTCCTTGCTTCTGATTACTCGAGCTCCCCTTTGTCAGACACGTTCTCGCAAAATGTCCCAGATCTCTGCAGTAGTAGCAGCCTCCTGTACTAGCCTTACACTCGCCTGAGTGGTTCCTGTTGCACTTAGAGAAAATAGGTGCTCCGGTTGGAGGTTTACTTGCTGTAGGGGCAGTCGTCTTCTTAGCATTCTGCTGCGGTGCTCCTCGGTTATTCCCTTGACTTGTTCTAAAACTTCTCTTGTTTCCAATAACCAAGGTGGCCTTCTTCCTGAAGGTCTCAACCTCCAAGGACTTGTTCAGAAGTTCAGCCATATTCTTGGTTGTGACACCCAACATCCCAGATTGTATTTCATAGGAAAATCCTTCTATGTACAGTGCCATCTTCTTCTCTTTGACCTTCATAAGCTCGGGGTAAAATCTTCCCAACTCATTAAACCAGTTGGTGTGTTGAGATACCGTCAAATAATAACCATGCTTAAGCTTTAAGAACTGACTTGCCTTGTCTCCCTGCACCGTTTCTGGGAAATACTCATTGTAAAACATAGCCTTGAAGCTTTCCCAGTCTGTCACAGTCCCGTTTCTGCTCTGTATAGCATCAATCCAAGCTTCAGCTGCACCCAAAAGAAATCTAACTGCCAACTGGGCCATCTCAGATTCGGGAATATTTATGTTCCTACGAGCTTTCTCAAAACTTCTTAACCATTCCTCAGCCTTTGAATGTTCCACATTCCCAAAGAAGTCTTGAACTCTGTTCCTCCTTAGTCTTGTGTACCAATCAACTGGTGGCGCTTGCTCAAAAACCGGTCTAACTGGTGGAACTGGTTGGTATCCAAAAGGTATCTCTTGCTGGTAAGACTGTTGCTGGTATGGTGGTGGTTGATAGAAACCATAGGGTGGGTAACCAATGCTTTGTTGATGGTCAAAAAGGGGTGAAGGAGGTATAGTAGGTCGAGGAGTGTGACCTACTGGAGGAGGGTAAAAAGTCTGGTGTTGCTAGTGATGAAACACTGGTGGAGAAGGGTGACTTACTGGTGGCGGATAAACACTTATAGGTGGAGAGTAAATGTTGGTTACTGGAGGTGGTAGACTGATTGGTGGAATGTCTCCTATTATAGTGACACGAATAGGGGCTTCCCCAAGTTCTCCATAGATGTAGTTGTACCTTTGTTGAGGTCGTGGCATAGGATGCTGATGTGGTCGTGGTGACAGGCTCTGCTGAGATTGCGGTGTGGAGGGTCGCAGTATGAGGGGGGTGGAGTGGGGCTCGGATGAGGTGAAGGATTCTGCCTCACAAAGCTGCCTCCCACTACCGGTGTCGGACTCTCATGACGTACTCCTGACGCTTCTGCACCGGCTCCGGTTCTAGTGAACACAATCCTGATGATCAAAGAAAACCTAGACGTTACTAAGAGGTCTAAAGAATACTTATCTTAAAAGAAAGGAAGCCTAAAATACGCTTCTCTGTGATACCAACTGTAACGCCCTGTTCTCGGACACCGAGTCCTTATCCGGAAAAAGGAACGTTCAGCACGTATAAAATAAAATTAATTTCACTTTATACGTAAGCCTCTACTATGTCGTATCAAATTAAAGCAAACGGAAGCAAAAGACCGGGGTAAGTTTTTTTTTTTCAAATAACCAAGAATAGAAACTCGACATCTAAAGATAGAAATGTAACATTATTACATTGGAAAGAAACCAACGAAAACCAAAGATACGAATACTCTAAAAACTAAGAAGTAACTACAAAGTTTCCAACAATAATCCAAGTCTAAAGTATAAATAAAATATAAATAACCAAGGTCTTCAATTCCGGCGTCCTCAATCGTCGTCATCAAAGTCCTCCTCGCACTCCTAGGTTACCTGTTCATCTTCTCTCCCCCAAACACATAAATAAACTTGCATTTAAGGTAAGTACAATGTACATAGTATGAAGTAGAAGCTACCATTCAATTAAGGCTGTTTAACCAGTTTTATCGTAAGGATTATCTTTTTGAGACCGACTCAATCTAAGGTTCATTCCATATCCATCAACACGTCATGACTATACATTTCTAACTTAGCTTATCTTGGTTACATCGTTACTCAAGGGCACTATGCATGATGAAAATTCCACCATGAGATGTACTTGCCAACTACGGTGAATAGCACCGATAGTCCCGGGATCTCCCCGGTATGCGTATACGTTCGGCGAATTTCCTCCACTGCCATTCAGCCGTTTATAGGCCAGCAGCGTTGTTCGCTTTTACTGAACGTATCACATCGCCGATATGAATCAGTGCCTAACCGAGAATAAGTGACGTTTTTCATCTTTTACTACACTTATGTAATTATTATTTTGAATTAACTGGCCACCTAAGTGTTTTCAAAGTAAAACTCACCTTAACAACTCTACTCACTCACTTAGACAGTTAGACATCACGTCCTAACAAATACACCGACATTGATGAACTCTAGTTCATCAAAGCACAAGCCCTTTCATGCGTTTTCGACGATCCCGAACTTCTACTCCTTTTAAGAGTACGTTTGGTGCCGGAACCAAACGCATCAGAACTCAATCGGGGCTTGTTTGTGTTTAATTAA
Source organism: Gentiana macrophylla (assembly GCA_026214975.1). Taxonomy (NCBI): domain Eukaryota; kingdom Viridiplantae; phylum Streptophyta; class Magnoliopsida; order Gentianales; family Gentianaceae; genus Gentiana; species Gentiana macrophylla. The sequence goes on from CM047807.1 coordinate 70,094,590, forward strand.
GGTTGTTAGATCAAAGGATTGACATTTAAAACCACTTTTTGCCTCTAAACAGGGTCCAGTGCGCCTGCACTGAGCCTCTGTATGGAAAACTCGAAAACTGCTCATCAATGCGCCAACACTGGGTCTGGTGCGCCCGCACCAACTATCTGAATGTGAATTTTGGTTTCTGGACCTCTAGTGCATCCGGATTGGGCCTGGTACGACCGCACCAAGCACGGCCACTCCCCAAAAACTCATTTTTTGATCCCTAATCGATCCCAGCTCATTCAACATCAATATTCTCAGAAAAAAATAGCAGAAAAACTTTTCTTTTATAGGACCATAACATCCTATGATTTCTAACCAACTTTTAGCATGAATTCTAGGATCCAAACAACACCCAAATCATAACTTAAATCCTATAAACCATAATTATAGGTGTGAGAAGACCTTCTTACCTTTAGCAAGCTATTCCAAATTCAAAACTCAAGAAAACAGAAGCAAAACTGATCCATTTTCTACAGAAAACATGTGTGATAAATCCAAACTCAGATTATCTTCGATCACATGCTTCTAAACGTACAACACTACGAATTGATGAGTTTGAATCCATCAAACTCGAACAAGAACAAACTAGGGCTCAAACATACCTTGATAAAGCTCTAACTTTCTGGTATTAAATCGACAACTCTTCACGAAGATTCTGTTGCTCTACTCTGATCTGAAAACGATTCGGTAACGCTTTAGATAATTGACGAACTCTCCTAGCCCTTTTTCTCTTCTCAGTGGCGCAGAGAAAGAAGTAGGAGAAATTCTGAATACTGATTAGGTTATGGAGAAATCTGAATATATTTTCCTTAAATATATTTTCCAATTACTCTCTTTTTCCTTAACTACCATTAATTACCAATAAATTCAGAAATTTCCTTAATTATATATACATACAAATTTTCGAAATTATATATGTATATTTATCACATACTTAACTCCAATAAAAGAAAAGAAATAACAATATTTCATTTTCGCAAGTCTATCCTTTCTACAAAATCGGAATATTACATTCTTTCCCCCTTAAAAGGAGTTTCGTCCTCGAAACTAGAACGTACCTGGTAATTCCACAAAATTTGGGAACTCAGTGATCATATCGTCCTCAACTTCCCAAGTAGCTTCATCCGGTGAATGATTGCTCCATTGCACCAAAACCAAATGAATCAGCCGTTTCTTGACCATATTTTCCTTCCGGTCCAGAATTCTGATCGGTTTCTCATCATAAGCTAGATTATCTTGAAGAAATTCCGGATCAACTGTGGTTTCAACATCCGTCTTGGTCAAACACTTCTTCATCATCGAAACATGAAACACGTTGTGGACTCTTGACATTGATTCTGGTAGTTTAAGCTTATAAGCCAAAGGTCCAATTCTTTCCAGAATCTGAAAGGTCCAACATACCTCGGGCTTAGCTTTCTCTTTTGTCCAAAACGTTTAACTCCTTTCATTGGTGAAGCTCGTAGATAAACTCTTTCACCGACTTCATTCTCGAGAGGTCTTCTTCTAACATCTGCCCAACTTTTCTGCCTATCTTGAGCTACTTTCAGATTCTTCTTAACTAACTGAACTCTCTCTTTAGCCTGTTCAACCAATTCTGGCCTGGTGACTTGTCTTTCCCCGACTTCATCCCAAAACAGAGGCGTTCTACATCTTCTTCCATGCAAAGCTTCAAATGGTGGCATGCCTATACTTTCATGGTAACTATTGTTGTAGGCAAACTCCGCTACAGGTAGGTAGTCATCCCATGATCCTCCTACTTCCAAAACACAAGCTCTCAACATATCTTCAAGTGTTTGGATGGTTCTTTCAGACTGCCCATCCGTCTGAGGATGAAAGGCCGTACTCAAATCCAACCTCGTAGCAAAAGCTTGCTGCAAACCTTTCCAAAACCGGCTAATGAACCGGCTATCTCGATCCAAGACTATAGATATAGACACTCCGTGTAACTTCACTATATTATCCAAGAATAGTGTGGTCATCTTCTTCAAGGGCATATCAACCTTAAACAGTAAGAAATGAGCAGATTTGGTCAATCTATCCACGATCACCCAAATCGCAACTTGTCCACCTATTGTCTTAGGTAAACCGGTGATGAAATCCATCGTGATCTTATCCCATTTCAATTCAGGGATATCCAATGGCTTAAGCATTCCTCCAGGTCTTCTATGCTCTGCTTTAACTTTCTGGAAAATATCACACTCTGCTACGAACTTAGCTATTTCCAGTTTCATCGAGGGCCACCAAAACTTTTCCTTAAAGTCTCTATACATTTTAGTAGCTCCTGGATGAACCACGAATGCAATCCTATGTGCCTTTTCCATAACCTTTGCCTTAGATTGCCGATATTAGGCACACACAAACGATCCTGGTACCACATATTCCCATTCTTATCTAACACATAACCCACTGTAGTCTTTTATTTTGCAACACGCTTTAAATAAACTAGAATTGGATCTTCATCTTGTTTTTCCCGAATATCAACCATCAACTCTGATCTTGCTAACAACGGTTCCACAAACTGTTGGTCTTCAATCTGATCAAAACTCTGGATTTTCAGCCCATCTAACCTTTCTTCCACATCTTCTACACTTGGAACTGCAAACACTGGTTTTCTACTCAACGCATTAGCCACAACGTTGGCTTTATGGTACTGAATATCCAAGTCGTAAACCTTCACAAACTCTAACCATCTCCTCTACCTCATATTCAGATTCTCTTGGGTAAAGAAATATTTCAAACTCTTGTGGTCGGTGAAGATCCTAGCCTTAACTCTATACAAGTAGTGCCTCCAAATCTTTAAGGCAAACACTACCGCTGCCAACTCTAGATAATGTGTTGGGTAATTCTTCTCATGCACTTTCAACAGTCTAGATGCATAGGCAATGACTTTACCTCCCTGCATTAACACACAACCTAAACCCTGTCCCGAAGCATCCGTGTAAACTTCGTAATTATCAAAGATCTCTGGAACTGCCAAAACTGGGGATGTAGTCAACTTCCCCTTCAATGCCAGAAAAGCATCTTCACACTCACTGGTCCACTCAAAATTTACATTCTTTTGAGTGATCCGGGTAAGTGGTGTAGCTATTTTTGAGAAGTCCTGTACGAACTTCTTATATTAGCCAGCCAAACCGAGAAAACTTCTAACCTCTGAAACTGTAGTCGGTCTAGACCACTTCTCCACTGCTTCGATCTTCGCTGGATCAGCTTTAATGCCATCTCCAGAAATGACATGACCCAAGAAACTAACTTGATCCAACCAAAAGTCGCGCTTTGAGAACTTAGCATACATCTGGTTCTTTTTCAAGGTATCCAACACTATCCTTAGGTGTTCCTCATGTTCTCTCTCATCCTTCGAGTATACTAGGATGTCATCTATGAACACTATCACAATCTTGTCCAAGTATTGCATGAAAACATGCTGCTTTAATTCAATAAATGCAGATGGAGCATTAGTGAGTCCAAAAGGCATAACTAGGAACTCATAATGTCCATACCTCGTACTGAAAGCTGTCTTTGGTATGTCCGCTACCTTGATTTTCAACTGATGATAACTTGACCTAAGCTCAATCTTAGAAAATACCCTCTTGCCTTGCAACTGATTGAACAAATCATCAATCCTCGGTAAAAGATACTTATTCTTGATGGTAAGATTGTTCAAGGCACTGTAGTCTATACACATCCTCATGCTTTCATATTTCTTCTTGAGAAAAAACACTGGTGCTCCCGATGGCGAAGTACTAGGCTGAATTATATTCCTTTCAAGAATATCCTTAAGTTGAGCTTTCAATTCCATCAATTCAGCCGGTGCCATTCTATAGGGTTCCTTAGCAACTGGTGCCGCTCCGGGTACCAACTTGATTTCAAACTCTGTCTCCCTATCTGGCATGTTTCCGGTAAATCTTCTGGAAACACATCAGGGTACTCTCTTACCACAGGGGTTTCCTCTAACTTAGGCTTAACTTGTTCCACCTCCACTGCGTACAACAAGTAGCCTTCACAACCTTGCTGACAAGCTCTTATCGCCTTAAGTGCTGAAATAATTGGAAGACACTTCTTACTAGGCTTGTATACATTACCCTGATAAGTCTTATATGATTTCCTAGGTACTTTAAATGTCACTCTCTTTTCTCTACAATCCAAGTGAACAAAATTCTCGGATAGCCAATCTATTCCAAGAATTACATCGAAATCCAAAAAGTCCAAAACCGTAAAGTCACTTTGCAATGATACGTTCCTACTCGCACAACCACTTGAGGCATCAACTTAGCTACCTTAGTCACTTTTCCTAAAGGTGTTGTTATTTTCAATGTGTTTCTTTAGGTCTCCTGTGGTAAATTAAGCTTCTTAGCTATCTTTGTTGACACAAAGGTATTAGACGCTCCCTTATCAAACAATGCCGTAACTGCTAAGTTGTCTAATATTATTGTACCTCAAATAACATTATCATCTGGTTCAGCCATCTCAGCATCCATTGAAAACACTTGAACTGGGCGACTTGGGCCGCCTTTCTTATTTCCTTGCTTCTGATTACTCGAGCTCCCCTTTGTCAGACACGTTCTCGCAAAATGTCCCAGTTCTCTGCAGTAGTAGCAGCCTTATGTACTAGCCTTACACTTGCCTGAGTGGTTCCTATTGCACTTAGAGCAAAAAGGTGCTCTGGTTGGAGGTTTACTTGCTGTAGGGGCAGTCGTCTTCTTAGCATTATGCTGCGGTGCTCCTCGGTTATTCCCTTGACATGTTCCAAAACTTCTCTTGTTTCAAATAACCACGGTGGCCTTCTTTCTGAATGTCTCAACCTCCAAGGCTTTGTTCAGAAGTTCAGCCATATTCTTGGCTGTGACACCCAACATCCCAGATTGTATTTCATAGGACAATCCTTCTATGTATAGTGCCATCTTCTTCTCTTTGACCTTCATAAGCTCGGGGTAAAACCTTACCAACTCATTAAACCTGTTGGTGTGTTGAGATACCATCAAATAATAACCCTGCTTAAGCTTTAAGAACTGACTTGCCTTGTCTCCCTGCACTGTTGCTGGGAAATACTCATTGTAAAACATAGCCTTGAAGCTTTCCCAGTCTGTCACTTTCCCGTTTCTGCTCTTTATAGAATCAATCCAAGCTTCAGCTGCACCCAAAAGAAATCTAACTGCCAACTGGGCCATCTCAGATTCGGGAATATTTATGTTCCTACAAGCTTTCTCAAAACTTCTTAACCATTCCTCAGCCTTTGAATGTTCCACATTCCCAAAGAAGTCTTGAACTCTGTTCCTTCTTAGTCTCGTGTACCAATCAACTGGTGGTGCTTGTTGGAAAACCGGTCTAACTGGTGGAACTGGTTGGTATCCAAAAGGTATCTCTTGCTGGTAAGACTGTTGCTGGTTTGGTGGTGGTTGATAGAAACCGTAGGGTGGGTAACCAATGCTTTGTTGATTGTCAAAAAGGGGTGAAGAAGGAGGTATAGTAGGTCGAGGAGTGTGACCTACTGAGAGAGGGGTAAAAGTCCGTGTTGCTTTGGTGATGAAACACCGTGGTGGAGAAGGGTGACTTACTGGTGGCGGATAAACACTTATAGGTGGAGAGTAAATGTTGGTTACTGGAGGTGGTAGACTGATTGGTGGAATGTCTCCTATTATAGTGACACGAATAGGGGTTTCCCCAAGTTCTCCATAGATGTAGTTGTACCTTTGTTGAGGTCGTGGCATAGGATGCCGATGTGGTCGTGGTGACAGGCTCTGCTGAGATTACGGTGTGGAGGTCACAGTATGAGGGGGTGGAGTGGGGCTCGGATGAGGTGAAGGATTCTGCCTCACAAAGCTGCCTCCCACTACCGGTTTCGGACTCTCATGACGTACTCCTGACGCTTCTGCACCCGCTCCGGTTCTAGTGAACACCATCCTGATGATCAAAGAAAACCTAGACGTTACTAAGAGGTCTAAAGAATGCTTATCTTAAAAGAAAAGAAGCCTAAATGACGCTTCTCTGTGATACCAACTGTAACGCCCTGTTCTCGGACACCGAGTCCTTATCCGGAAAAAAGGAACGTTCAACACGTATAAAATAAAATTAATTTCACTTTATACGTAAGCCTCTACTACGCCGTATCAAATTAAAGCAAACGGAAGCAAAAAGACTAGGGTAACTTTTTTTCTCAAATAACCAAGAATAGAAACTCGACATCTAAGGATTGAAATGTAACATTATTACATTGGAAAGAAACCAACGAAAACCAAAGATACGAATACTCTAAAAACTAAGATGTAAATACAAAGTTTCCAACAATAATCCAAGTCTAAAGTATAAATAAAATATAAATAACCAAGGTCTTCAATTCCGGCGTCCTCAAACGTCGTCATCAAAGTCCTCCTCGAACTCCTGGGTTACCTGTTCATCTTCTCTCCCCCAAACACATAAATAAACTTGCATTTGAGGTAAGTACAATGTACGTAGTATGAAGTAGAAGCTACCATTCAACTAAGGCTGTTTAACCAGTTTTATCGTAAGGATTATCTTTTTGAGACCGACTCAATCTTAGGTTCATTCCATGTCTATCAACACGTCATGACTATACGTTTTTAACTTAGCTTATCTTGGTTACATCGTTACTCAAGGGCACTATGCATGATGAAAATTCCACCACTAGATGTACTTGCCAACTACGGTGAATAGCACCGATAGACCCAGGATCTCCCCGGTATGCGTATACGTTTGGCGAATTTCCGCCACTGCCATTCAGCCGTTTATAGGCCAGCCGCGTTGTTCGCTTTTACTGAACGTATCACATCGCCGATATGAATCAGTGCATAACTTAGAATAAGTGAAGTTTCATCTTTTACTACACTTATGTAATTATTATTGTGAATTAACTAGCCACCTAAGTGTTTTCAAAGTAAAACTCACCTTAACAACTCTACTCTCTCACTTAAACAGCTAGACATCACGTCCTAACAAATACACAGACATTGATGAACTCTAGTTCCTCAAAGCACAAGCCCTTTCATGTCTTTCCGACGGTCCTGAACTTCAACTCCCTTTAATAGTACGTCCGGTGCCGGAACCAAATGCATCAGAACTCAATCGGTGCTTGTTTGTGTTTAATTAAGGTTGTTAGATCAAAGGATTAACATGTGAAACTCATTGCATGATTTAAAACCACTTTTTGCCTATAAATGTGGTCCAAAGCGCCAAAGATCGGGTTCAAGCATCGCACCGAGCCTCAGACGGAAAACTCAGAATCGCTTCTTCCAAAGGCGCCAAAGATCGGTCTCGTGTGCCCAAGATCAGGGCTCCAGCACCAAAGACAGGGTCCAAAGCGCCGTACCAACACTCTGAATGTGAATTTCGGTTTCTGGACCTCCAGTACGTCCGCACCTAGCGCGGGCACTCCCCAAAAACTTAGTTTTTGAACCCTAATCGACCCCTAATCATTCCCAACTCATTCAACATCAATATTCTCAGAAAAAATAGCAGAAAAACTTGTCTTTTACAGGACCGTAACATCCTATGATTTCTAACCAACTTGTAGCATGAATTCTAGCATCCAAACAACACCCAAATCATAACTTAAATCCTATAAACCATAATCATAGGTGTAGGAAGACCTTCTTACCTTTAGCAAGCTATTCCAAATTCAAAACTCAGGAAAAAGCAAAGCGTGAAGAAAAGCGATCCTTTTCTCAGTAAAACATGTGTGATAAATCCAACTCAGATTAGCTTCGATCACACGCTTCTAAACATACAGCACTACAAATTGATGAGTTTGAATCCATCAAACTCAAACAAGAACAAACTAGGGCTCAAACATACCTTGATAAAGCTCCAACTTTCTGGTATTGAATCGAAAATCTCTTCACGACGATTCCGTTGCTCTACTCTGATATGAAAATGATTCGGTAACGCTTTAGATAATTGACGAACTCTCCTAGCCCCTTTTCTCTTCTCAATTGCGCAGAGAAAGAAGTAGGAGAAATTCTGAATACTGATTAGGTTATGGAGAAATCTGAATATATTTTCCTTAATTATATTTTCCAATTACTCTCTTTTTCATTAACTACCCTTAATTACCAATAAATTCAGAATTTTCCTTAATTATATATACATACAAATTTTCAAAATTATATGTGTATATTTATCACATACTTAACTCCAATAAAAGAAACAAAAAAATTTTGCTTTATGCAAAACGACACGCCCATCTTTCCAAAACGGAATATTACAAAAATAATTGTTCATTGAATAGCCCTGGCTTGGAGGGCTTCAGAATTCCCTAAATTTTAGTATGATTAATCTCTTAGAATCATGAAGTCAAGGAGCATAACATCATGATCGGAAGCTGCAAGTCGTCGTCAATATCATCGTTTATAGTATCTCTATGTTCTGGAAGTTTCGCTCTGAAAATTCGATAATCGCCTGCAGGTACTTGTAGCTTAGAGCTTTCCTTCAATTGCTAAAATTCAAGTATTCTCAAGTTTTTTGTTTTCTTACTCTCTCTATATGTTTGTTTGTTTTTTCTTGTGTTTTGGGGTGTTTTTCTTTTTCTTTTTTCTATAACTAGAGAAATTATCTAAAGGACATGATTTTGCGTTTGTTTTTTGATTGTGTTTTGGGGTGTTTTTCTTTTTCTTTTTTCTATAACTAGAGAAATTATCTAAAGGACATGATTTTGCAAAAATTGGTTACTATTGGGGGATAATTTGCAATTTAGACTCTATTGTCCTTCCTCGGTGTGAAATGTTTTATGTTCCAATGTGTCTTAACTTCATCGCATCCAGACGTCATGTCTAGTCACTTATTTCATCCAGTTTTATCGCGTCTTATAATTTGTGTTCAATAAAGCGTATGTATTTGGTGCCTGGTGGCTGCGCAGACTCGCACCGGATGTATTTGGTGTTCAATAAACGAGGTTGGATGAGTTGCAGCCACCAATTGTGCTGTAGGAATATGTGAATCATGGTGGGGTGATTTTCAGTCCAGGCTCTTCAGGCTGTGATTATGTATGCACCTGATGCAATGTTGCGAAAGAAAACATTTGCTGCATTCAAACAAGTTTGTTGTGTGCCTTTTGCATTCAATATTCTGTGCTGCGAAAAGCAAGATATTGTCACCCCTATTAACTTGTTTGGGTATGGAGTGGCTTTCTTAGGGGTGGCTTATTTTTCAATATTAGGAGATACTACGACAGGACTAACTCCTAAGTGAATCCCACAACATCCTATTCATGAATATTTTGTTCTTGGTTGTTTTGGGCTTTTTAATTCGTAAATCATCCATTGATGTTGATGATGCTGGATTTCGTCTATTAATTATTCTGGGCCATATCTCCTAGTGATAATCGCTTCAAGGTAATAACCCTAAAGTGAGAGATGTAAAACAGGGGTGATTTTTGTATTTTAGACTGAGCTCGTGAGTTGTTTCTCCCGAGTTTATCCAATGGCTTAATTGGAATCAAGTCTTCCGTAGTTCCTTAGGGTTTATTTATAGAGGGGACGATTTATCCCTTTCCTTGTCCTGCAAGGAATTGTTTATTATTCATTCCCTAAGGATAAATACACGCAAATCCCTATAATTTAGGGATAATTATGGATATATTTAAAAGTCGGGATTAGAGTCTATATGACCCAATATTTTTTCCTTATTTATCTTCAGCAATTCACCACGTGGACAAACAGCCGGAGTTGCTTTGTACGTCTTGCGTCAATCCCCCAAGGCCACTATGGCCGAACTGGAGCAGCTTCTCTTCACTAGACCTTGGTTGACCTGCGGTGGCTGATTGAGGAGTTCCTGCTGATCTCCCACCTGGGGTTAGGGACCTACCCAGGGTATGTATCTAAGGCCCCTGGCCCTTAATGCCTTATTTTTAGAGGCTAATCATTTATTATACGATGTAAATGGATGACACGTGACGCAGATCGGGTCGGCCATCATCAGAAGCCCCCTAGATGTGACCATGCTTCTAGCCGGTCGATCGGCCGATAAATCTATTCGGCCGTTTTATCCGAACTTGCGCTTTGAAATGACTAGTCGCCAAGTGGCACCTATTAAGTAGGGGCATAAATACTTTTTAGGAACCGAGGCGTTTCTTCCTCTTTCTCATAACCGACGCCACTTCTATTGAAAGGTGTCATAAACCCAATCGGGTTGGACCGGATCCGACCGGTCGGGTCGCTTACGCCTATTTAGTTCATGTAATAACTTTATTATGATTAATAAAAGCACTTATGTTATTATATATATTGTTTATCTTCATATTATTTGTTGTATATATATAGTAACGTCTCTAGTGTCAAACTGTGATAGAGAAACCTTGATAGTGATTATGAGATCTCTAATCACTCTAACATGTTTGGTACTTAAATGTCTCTAGTCTTATGTACCGTCAATGGGACATTGACAAAGATAACCGCACTAGTACGTATTGGATGTCTTCTATCTTATAGAAGGTAGGATAGATCTCGCTCTATCGAAGTGTAGACACTTGGACTGTATGTGGACGTGTATTAGAGAATGCGTACGTTAGACTGACCCACTTACATTAAGTGTCACACTATGTGGCGGTTGTGTAATTATCCTTTAGACGGGAGTCTTCATGGCATCACGGTGTGGATTGTCATGCTTTGACACTATTGAGATTTCACCTAACCACGGGGTGATCATGCGGTAGTGATTGGGTGTGATATTGAAGCATGTGGAGTATACATGGTTGGTCGTCCGGGAATCATGTATCCTATGATTGAAATTGAATATCCGAAATGGCCTTCCTATAACGAATGTCTAGCTCTCGAGAATCTTTGCAAAGTGGGAGTAAATGTGTTATTCTGAGAGAGCATGATATCCAGATTATAAGATACGATCGTTAATGTAATGACACTTGAGATACGATCGTATGGATATTATTACAGCGATAGGATTGTAAGTACACGGTAACTGCTTCACATGAAAGGTAGTAGTCATTACTTTTGACTCTTCCGATGATTGGGGGTCATGGTGTGTTGCTAGATGCTATCCCGTGATCGTTAGGCATGAAGGGCATTTTAGTAAATTGCCCTTTGTGTCTACGACCAACATATTCGGAAGCCTATCGGGTCACACACATATGAATTTCGAGTCGGATTAAAATGCGGTTATAGTTAATAACCAAATAATGAAAGTTTATCTCTATAATATAAATGTTGTAGTGGTAAATTAATATGGTGGTATTTATTTATTATGAATAAATAAAATACAAGTTATTAGTTATATATATAAATTATATTAATTAAAAATATTCCGGAAGTCAATTAGTTGACTAATGGGGCGCCACTTCCTAGGGTATAGGATAAACTTGGATTGTGCACTTTAATTAATAAGATTACCAAAATATTAATATAAGATATTAATTGATTTTGAAAAAATAGATTTATGGTAATAAGATAATTATATTCAATATAAGATATTGGCAATATTAATTATAATAAAAGGGATAAATCAATCTAGAAGATTTTTCTTATTTTATTGGGAAAATTTTTCTTCTCCTCCACACAATAGGGGCGCCACTTTTGACTATAAATAAGAGGTGGGTGTCAAGCTCTTTTTTACATCACAATTGCAAGAGCTTATAGTTCTTGTGTAAAATAAAGAGCATCCTATAGTGAGTTGGAGAGAGGGAAAAAGGCCGGTCTAGCAACCGGAGTTTTCCAATAGCAATCCAAGGAGGATTCCGGTGAGGAGTTCGTGTGGATTAGCGATAGAGGCCGGACACGTGGACGGCTTGCGCACTGTACTCCTCTCCGTTGACGGTCAAAGCGACGATCTTATAGATCATCAAGGTATAACCGTCAAACTACTTAACGTGTTTATTGCATTAAATGAAGAACAATCTAGAAAAAGGAAATCAAATTTTAAATTCCACTGCGTTAAACTAGTGATTTCTTAACAACTTCCACGCTTGGGGGGTTATAACCCCTGTCTTATAATTTAGACTCTCCCACTTCTTTTCCACAGTGACTATTAAAATGAAGACCCGATCTTTTCTTCAGGACTTTCGCATTTCTTTAAGTAAGCTCTTACTCTCTTCTTTTTCTGCATCTATTCTTCTTCACCCCTTATTCTTTTCTGCCAGTTGATGAGGGTTGGACCCGTGACCAATAGTTCAATTGAAAGGGAATTTGAATCCCACTCTGAAGGATAAATTTCTTATCCTAGGGCCCAATTAGAAACCCAGTTCCAATTCCTCCTATATATTGTAGAGGATTCGAACATTTGATCGTTGACCCTCGGTTCACTGACCCAATTAGGCCTCATTCACACTTCGGGTTCTCTTATTTGAATCAGAGTCTTATGGCACATATGACTGCTAGGTCAGCAGTAGGTAGCTTTGGGGTGAATTCCACCATAGATCAGGAAGAACTCGTCCGGATCTGTAACCAATACGGAGTTGATTTAGACCAGTACTCCCCTCGTCTTCCCAGGGGTTTGAATAGATATATATGCTCATCAACCCCCAGAAGGGTACTGTACTGTGTACAGAGAGCAGTTCGCAAGTGGCTTTAAGGTTCCGTTTTGCCCGGCCTTCTTGGCTGTGCCTAGACACTATCGACTAGGATCTGTCCAGATCGCCCCAATACACGATCTGGTGCAGATGCATAGACACGGAATTTTCCATGGATTTATTTAAGACCTTCAACTAGCACAAGAAGGTTAGAAACCACAGTGGGTGGTATTACTTTCCCAGCCGAATAGACCATCGGAGGGGGATCCCCATTCTTTCAACGGGGAAGTCTTCTATTCATGAGTGGAAATCCCACTTTTTCTTCATCCGTCACGTGGGGCACCCAAAATCAGGTATATGTAACTATAACTCTCTCCCTTCAGATGTGTGTCCCACTGCGGTCGGAGATCAGTTGCTGGAAGATATAGCTGGATCGGGTGTCTTCCTGGACCATATAAAATGGTCCTCGGTGTTGATAGAAATAGCTCGTCTGGCTGATTCAGGGCCTGAACCGTATCTGAGGCTTAACCAAGAGGAATATGACAATTGTAGGACCTTATCCATTGTACTTATTTTCCATACATTTCTTGTACATTTTTCTATTATTTGTATTGACCTGGTCGTTTTCTTACTCTTTCAGTGGCTGACTTTACTGAAATTTTTGAGAGGAGGATGAGGTTGCGGCTGAACAGAACGAGCAAATCTTAGGGGCTACTGGCACTTCTGAGGTTCCACTCGTGAACCTTGAGGCTCCTACTAGAGATCTTCGCCATTCTGACGAGGGTCTTCGACGAGATGAACAGGATACCCTTTCACCCCGTACAGAATAGAAGGGTGATGAGAGCTTGATCATTTTGCACAGCCTTGAGCCTGATTCGTCCGACGAGCAGCTTCAGTTGCACTCCCAATATGGGAGGAAGAGGAGCTAGCCTGATCTGGGCAATTAGGATGCCTCCGACTTGGAGGGGGTTTTCTACCCCATATTGTTGATATGTCTGGTATGCCAGATAAGGAGTTGGCTGCTGCGGTGAGTTTCTTCTCGACCTTGCCTTTGTACTTGTGTTTTTTGCTTATTTTTGTTTTGTAATCATACTAACATCTGGAACGCTCTCCCAGGTCATCAAGACTGGCCATGAAGTTCTGAAGAGGTTCAACGATCTCTCTTCCCAAAAAGGATCCTTAGAGAAGAGGATTGCTGACCTTTCTGTCAGCCGCCGTAAGCATATTGACACCTCAACGTCCAAGGATGAGCAGATCTCTGATCTGAACAAGCAGCTTCTAGCCCAACAGGTTGAGCTGCAGAAGATTAGGGATCAGTTCGCCAACGACCTGTAGACGTCCACCGCTGATCATGCCAAGCAAACCTCGGAGTTGGAGGATGCAAATGCCTGGCTCCGAGCTGAGAATGAAGAGTTGAAGGCTGCGATACGTGCACAGATCGCCCAAGCTCTTCATGACTATAAGAACTCCACTTAGTGCACCGGGCCCTTGAAGGCTTTGCTTGCCCCAATCTTAAATCATTGGTACACTTTGGGCGTGGAGAAAGCCAATGAGCAGTGTCCCAAGATGGTAATTGAAAATCTTCCTCACGGGGGACTTCACAAGCCTGGGTCTAACAAGGTATATGAGGATAGACTTAAAGAGTATTATGTAAGTGTATACTTGGCTGTAAAGTATGCTCGCCGACCTACGGCAGCTCGCCAAGTGATCAGGTGTAAGTTACTAACATCGATATTAGTAGCAAGAATACTAGGTACATCGTAGTATTGTAAATGCGAGTCAAGGTCGATCCCACAGAGACAATGCAACTTTAACTATAAATGATTCTAACATGATTAAAAAGCGACATATAGGCGGTCATTGACCAACAATGAACATAAAAGAAAAACTTGGTATTTCTACCCCTCTTCTCACCGATCTACTAACTTGGATTAGTTAATCGTTACGTTTACTTTCCCATATAATTTCCTTAAATTAATTGAGCGAGCTTTTGATTTAATTATAAAGCTATGGGTGCAACTCCTAACCCTATCTACTCCGACAAGGGTAGTAGACAATCAATACGCAAGCTACCCTCCTTACTTGGTTCGTAATAGCCCGTACGCATAATGAACTAGAATTGCCGATATCGAGCGCTTACTCACACGCTAACTCGCCTAGACAGCTGTCGACACTGATCAGCACGTTCATAGGGTCCATTCAAGACTATCTCCAAACTAACACTTCACTATTCGTATTTCATACTAGTTTTATGATTACAATAAACATATTGGCTAGATCTAACCTACTGTTAATTAAACCTGTCGATCAACGTAGCCGTAGTGAATCCTAGTTTTAGGTTTTCTAAATATTGCCTCGGTAAACCGGTATAGACCGCCGGTTTACCGGGGTCAGCTTTTCCTATTCCTGGATCTACATTGCTCAATTACGATTAATCTAAGTAAATCATGGGGTCTTTAAACATTCATGATTAACTAAAACACATAAATAGGAATAGATATACCACATTGCAGACAAAAAGGAATGTTCAAAGCTTCATACCTTCAAGAATGGAGATCTAGCTCGATCTACTCAAGCTAGAGATGGTGGAGATAGGGAGAAAACCAGAAATTACTCCTCAAAAGCTTGGAATAACTTTATTTCATCAAATTCTATATAAAAGATTGAATATATTTCAGTGCTAATGCAAAACTTATGCAATGCGGCTTTATATAGATACAATAGCCGACTTATGACTCTTAGAAACCCTAACCGACCTAGTAGAGGCGGCAGAATCAATTTCGTGTCCAACAAGTCCTCGGTTTACCGGCCTTAGCCCTCGGTAAATTAGGCCGACTTTTCTCATTTTCTTCAGCAGACTTCTTCTTGGACTTCTTTTATTTGGTCCAGCATGCTTTTTTTAGTCTAGATCCATTCTCCGATGCTACAGATTCGGCACATCATATAAAACACACAAAACGAGGAAAAATAGTACCAAATCTTCAGGAAAATACTACAGATACAGAATTACGATCCTGGGAACACACACATAGCATTTAACATATATTCCACATAATAACGAGCCTATCTATCAACTTTTGAGCAGAATTCGGGGTGAAAATAGGTATAATGTACGGTACCATTTAGGGCGTTATCAACTACCCCCAACTTAGCTTTTGATCATCCCGAGCAAAAAGGTGAAAAGAAAACAACATCCTGATCAGTACACAAGTTAATTAAAAACAACTATGCCTCATGCATGCCACATATATCTGTTAGGTGTTATGCCCGAAAGACAATTTGGAAATTGTTTTATTTAATGAATGAATTGATATTGTTATTCATATTTAGTATTTCTCATATTCACCGATGTGACAATAGTATTTACACTACAGAAAACCCTAAAGTATATCGTTTATGTAATCACTTAACTCAGTGTATGGGATATACACGGAGGATTAAATTAGTGCCAATGTACTTAAAATACAATTAGCTCCGTAGTGAAGTTAATCGAGAGTATCGGGTCTCTCCTTTAACGTGCTATTAATGCGCCTGAACACAATATGTGTGATTGTCTTATCCGACATTCGTGCAGAGAACCTAGTGGGGCATTTATATATGATAGATATATCATATAGTATCGACCGATTTGATTAGAGTTCACGATATAATTCCGTGAATCGAAGTCTAATCGAATCAATCGATGATCATATTTATGGATATATCTTAATCCTGAGGTGATCACAGTCAACTGCTTGAATCAGTATGAGGTTTGACTTGACGGTTAAGGATTACACTGAGTCTGTGGTCTGAATTACCCGATCTTGGCATTGTACTAGATTGAGTGAGTAGTCTGTGTTATCACAGATACGGAATCCATTCCTTCCATTTCTAGAAGTAGATAGACAGTTCCCTTATTTGTTAATCCTAGAAACTGATCGATCCGTGGAGTTTATATTACACTGATCAGCTACCAGTGAGTTGTATGAATTGATTGATCACTAGGGGGTTAATGGTAAATAAGGATAAGAGGTTCTAAAAAGGGTTAACGGTAACTTCCCGATTTAGAATGAACAGTCTATGGAGGATTAATCCATATGTAATGATTATATCAATGGACGCTTATTATCATTCTCGTGAGGAGATAAATATAATCTCATAATCGGAGGAGTGCAGTCACGGGAATATGGTGGCATATTCATGTGATTGATTTATCGAATATATTTATTCTGTTCGTAAGATAATTATTTATTTGATTTATCGGAGCCGCTGATTATTAGTCCATGGTCCCCGACGTGACTCCAATATAGCATAGCTATTCTCCGACGTCGAATTCTAATAATATTAATTTAGTTCTTATTAGAATTTAATTAAAACGATATGTGAATTAATTGTTTAGTGGACTATTAAATTAGTTGGGCTAAATAATTAAATATGTGAAAAAGACATTTTTCATGATCTTGGCCCAATTTGGTGTGTTAGCTGAAAATCATAGTGACTAGGTCACAAATGATAAATTTCGGCCATAGCATTGTTTTATGGAACAAGAAATTAGTTTTCTTGTGGATTAGTAAGACATGTGCACAAAATATTTATTGGATAAATATTTATGGTAAGAAATTAAGATACATATTATTCTAGATTTGTTCTAGAATATAATGTGATTATCTTTTATTTATTGGATTTATTTATTTGCAAAATAAAATCCTTGGAGGACAAGTATTACTCTCCTATATAAAGAGAGTTCTCCCAAGCCTAACACATACATAAATTTCGACCTACACCTCTTAGAGAGGAAAAGGAAAATTTCGGCCAAGGGGAAGTGAGGAAAATCTTGGAGATTTTTCCGGGTAGCATATCGGGAGGATTCGAGACGAGGATTTCCTTCCACCGTGAGTTGCTCGGATCACATGTGCGGAAGATCGTGGTGCTCTTCACACTATCTTCTATTCTTCCAAATTGCGGTTCTTCTACTTGGATTTTGAGATCCAAGAGGTATGTTCTACAACCCCCTTGTAGAGCAGATCTAGTTATTTTATTACGTGTAATTTATAGATCTAGATCCTTAAATCGCTTCCGTTGTGGATGATATTACTAACAAAGTGGTATCGGTGCCTCAGTGATCTATATTTATACGTATAAAATATTAGATCTAGGAGTGGAAAACATGTAGTTTTTGTGTCCCAATTTTTTTTTCTTAGGGGCCGATGCATGTATGTTTATTTTTTTTATGTTGCGATTGTCGTGGTTGAAAAGATGGATTGGGGTTGGTATTGTTTACCCATAGATCTATTTTGTAGCTCTTTTGATTAGTATCACTTGAGCATATGACTTGTAATTTAATTTTATGCAACTCGAAAATTGTAAAGAAGGCTCCTTTGTAATTTTAATTTTGATCCGGGTTCGAGACAACGAAAATGATGGTGTTGAAAATCATGAAGAAGGCAAAAACGGGAGGAGGCCGAATTGTTTAAATTTTTTTTTTTTCCATCGGCGGCAGCAAATTTTTTTGGGTAACCTAATTTTTCTTTTGGCCGCAAGGCCTAATCCTGTAACAAAAATAAATAAATAAATCAATATGTTTTTTGTTGGTTATGCCGTGAAGAAGAAAAAAAAAGGTTTTTTTTTTTCATTAACTTTGGCTGAGGGCCTGTTAATAAAAATAAAAATAAAAATAAAAGTTTTTTTTGGAACTAAAGCCGAGGGCTTTAAAAACAATTTAATATAGATATATTTGAAAATATATTGGTATATTACGGCCTCCTCTCTCGCTGCTCGTGCTCACGCCGAGATCGAAGCTTTGAAGATCCGGTAGTTTTCAAGATCAAGATCGAAGTTCGAGATTTGAAGACTTAGATTAAATTTTACTTTTCCTTAGAAAATAGGTTAGTCGGGGGTACCAACGATCCATCTCGGTGTTTAAATCTTCCGCAATTTATTTTTTATGTGTTTGATCATAAAATAGATATAAAATCGGAATTTCCATGACATGCATCATATCATAAATCCACTCCATGCATACATGTAGAATTTTAATTTTGGTAATTAAAATAGGCATGTATACAAACTTGCGTAATTAGTTGAAATTTAATTAATACGTGATAATTAATTAATTTAGTAACTAATTAAAGATCCGAGGACGGGTTATGAAATCGTTAAGCCTTTCGTGTGTGTTCTCGTGAACCGCCGTAAAAGCCCAAACGAGATCACGCTTTCGATTCGTAGTGTCTACGAGATTGAATGATGGTAAAAGAACAATAAATCTTGGATAAAAACGGCTCGTCTATAGGTAGGGTGGTCAACTGAGCTAGGCTCGACCGACTTAACCCTCATAGTGTGATGTATGCATGGGGGTCCGGCAAGACTATGCTACACCGGCGAGCGGAGGGGTGATTCCTTCTTATCTCAATGGGGCTCTCTTGACCCGACTTCGTCCGACTGTCACATATGTTCCAACGAATAGGACGGGTAGGCTTGCCTACCTTACCGACACCATTCGGAATCCTTGATTTGATGTGCTTTTATGTTAACATCAAAAAGACGTGGTTAGTTAACCCACAACCACTTCCAAAATATTGAGTGGAGCGCGGGGGCGACACCAACCCCACGGCCTCTACTATGATACAAGTAAGTGAGAGAAGGGTGACGCCTCGCGGCTCTTTTATTTCGTCCCCTTAAGGATGGTGTTCACCCCTATCAACATTCATGGCTTGGTCTCCGAAAGGATAGGATTTCCGGTACTGCGTCGGGTCACCGACCTATCCTACGACGGCATACTCGGTCGTACTCTAAGAGATCCGATATAGTAGGTCACACTCATCAAGGTATTCTTGATAATATCTAGGCTAAAAGGGAAGGTAGTCAATGAATAAAGGGGTGTTCGATTCTCGTGGGATGTTCGATTCTCACAAGTTATTCATTGATGAGATTGTCTCGATTTAACCATCATCTCTTTGACCTACCCTAATGCGGCACTGAGATGTGAGGTTAAAACCTTGGAATGGTAGAGTATACTTACTTATAGTTTACAATTCCTAAAATAAAATCATATAGTAGTGTTAAACTTGAATTAATATATTTCATTTTATTTACAAAGATTATATCCCTTACTAAATTGCTTAAAAATTAATAATTGACTAGTATTGACTTCAAGTAAAAAGTGGAAAGTAACTAGGACGTTGAACTAGTTAATCGATAATGCTGTTATTTTTCGAAAGAGATATTTTCTCTTAAGTCTTTTAAAAACCAGAGTGACATATAGGTATGTCACTAGTGTCATTCGTGTCAAACGGAAGACTAACTTAGTTTGATCAAAGGTGATTTCGTACTTTGAAATTCTTCTAGTGAATTTTGAGTGTGTAGTGATTACACGAGTAATTTTCTAACTGAAAAATCGGAAAATCATGAAGGGTTACTAGTTGGACGATATTTGGAATCGATGAACTAGTGGGAGCTTTATGATTTGTTGTTTTTCTAAAACATTAGAAAAGTAACTGACTACACACGTAACCGTTCTAATTGAAAAACTAGAAAGTCATGAAATGTTGCTAGTTGGACGACATTTGGAATCGATGAACTAGTGGGAGTTCTATGATTTGTTGTTTTTCTGGAAACATTGGAACTATGTACGAAAGATTTTCTAATCGAAAAAATCGGGAAATCATAAAAAATAAAGCATTGCTCGTTAGGCGGTATTTGGAACCGATAAACTAGTGGGAGCTTTAATGTTATGATTTGTTGTTTTTTCTGGTATATTAGAAAATCCGAGAAGTCCCGACGAGTAACACTCGAAATAGACACCCCACGGTTCAAGAGTAGTGTCTACTCAAACGAACCGTTGGTTCAAGACTGTTTCCATTCACGGAAAGTCAAGAATGGGAGAATATGTCTAAAAGTGTTAGTCATCTAAACTGAGAAAACTTTAAGGCTGAACCGAAAATTAATTAACTACAAAATCATAGGATAAGGACAGTGATTTTGGATCACCAACCTATGAATCCTTGGCGATTTTCTCGAGCTAAGTTCTTTGGAAGAACAAGGTAGCAGTGCATTTAACGATTAAAGGAGTAAACAACGGGCAGTTAATTTTATCTAGAATAGTGGGAGTGATATAAGGAAATGAATCTCGGATTCAATCCTTGGATATCGCGGAAAAATTATTTTCTGTTTAAAATTTGTTGGAACGAATGGATTTACCTTCTATTCGATAATTTGTTTGTCATATAGAAAGTGAATATACCATTTGTAGTACGAATCCAAGACTCGGAAATTTGTTTGATAAAGTCAAAACCACTTAGAACTGCTGAAATTTGTATATAAAACACATCTTAAGAACTATTAAAAGAAATTGGTTTATATATTTAGATAAACGCTTCTTCATATTCCATAGTTAGTGCATAGTCCCTAAAAGACAAGACCTGAAGACTGGCTCAGGGTGATTCCTTTCTCCCAGTCTAGTTATATTGTCTCAAAGGATCAATGACTAAGTTTCCTTTCAATCGGGAAAGGATAATGGTTATAAA
The DNA here is from genome assembly GCA_026214975.1 of Gentiana macrophylla. Classification (NCBI taxonomy): domain Eukaryota; kingdom Viridiplantae; phylum Streptophyta; class Magnoliopsida; order Gentianales; family Gentianaceae; genus Gentiana; species Gentiana macrophylla. The sequence continues at coordinate 70,115,584 of CM047807.1, forward strand.
GAAGTAACATAGCTTGTAATGACGACCTTCGGGGTCTGATGAAAGATACAAGCTAGTAGGAGTTTCCGAGTAGTGACTTCTTGTCTGATAACTATTCAAACACTCCGGTAAGTTTATCCAAAATATTTGGAGGTTTCTCTGTTTTCAACAGAGATAGAGTATTCTATACTCGGAATAGGCCATTCATAGTCCTCGAGACTGATGCTCAACCTGACTCATTGTGACATGTTCTCACTAAGTGAGAAACCGTTAAATTGCCTAATATAGTTTTAGATGTGCTACAATACACTGCTTAACTCAATAAAGATATTGGAAGCGAAATAACGGTTTACATTGAAATGTAAGACCGAGAAGTCTGCCTAGAATATGCTTTAGAATTTACGGATAAGGTGTGGATTCGGTTCACCCCACTTCCATAAATATAAGCATTTAGCACACGGTGCTTGAAGGTAAGACTGGGAATTTCGAGCATACGTTCGGTCAAGGACCATTCGTGGTATATCTTTTAACCTATTGTGAATAAAGGTTAGATATAGGATTCTTGAAATCGGGAAGTGACGCTTATACTCGTTGCATCTTTTCTCGATAGAGTCCATAAACAAAAAACCTTGAACCTTGAAGTACGCTTACTCAAGGTAGTTACTAACTCGATTAAAATCGCACCACATCCAACATCGGTTGTTGGTGATAACACTAAATACTACTAAACTAGATCGTAATTTTGATCCACCCAAGAAGTATTGGGAGTATGGTTTATCCATTACCCATTACGGGTTCTCATGGACTTTGTAGTCCGAGGATCGATTGATGACCTATGGCTCTTTTGTCACAGATAGATTCTCGATAATAGAGGTTGGTTTAATAGCCATAACCCCGTGAATGGAGTTCGTTAATCCATTCTGCTCAAACTCTTGTAGAACAACCTGAGCGCCTCAGCCCAAAGTGGGAGTAATTGGATCTACACGGAAAAAGTAAAATGAATAGGAAAGTTTATCTTTCGTGAGCAAAGCTTGAGTGGTCTAGGGGTAATTCCCTAAGAAGTAGAGAGTTAATCGACCTAGGACTCTCTTACCACTTAGTATTGCATGATTTCGCTCAAAACAGTAAAATAGGGGTGATTCCTCGAGACTTTCTTGCCAAACAAACGGAGTCTGGATTCATTCGAACATAAGGGTATTGCCTTATAAACTTATGACAGGATGACTGTCAAGGCTTATGTCCTTTGTGGATAAAAAGCAAACCTCTCGGTCACTTGGAAGTCATATATTTCTACAATATGGGGATTTGACCGTATTATTGATAAGTCTTTTGTAGACTGGATATCAATTTTAGTATAGTAGTGAATATATACATTAGTGTTTGTGAAGGATAACACAAAGACCGATTGGAATCAACATGGGTGTGTTATCTCAAGTCGACCGACAATGCCACAATTCTCTCGCAATAGAGATTTGGACAACAAACAAAAGAGTTTGACTCGGTCGAATTCATTAGAATCACCACCGGTTTCATATCCATCTTATTGGTTAAGATGATGCATCTGAGTATGCAACATTCAACAAGGAAGTTCTACCCTATGCCTCGTGAATGACTCTCTAAATCTTCGGATCAAGAGAAATGGGATAGATACTCTTTCTAGTAAGAGATGGTCAGTTCATCAACATCAACTTTGATCGAATCTTAGATTCGGCGGTTAACAAAGCAAGTTTAGTATGTCCTTTAGTATCTTGAAGAGAACAAGGTATAATATGCGGACATATTCATGTGTGAACTTGGATATGTGCGATACACTGATTTTGATTTTAAGTTAGATTGAGGATGATCGTTAAGTCGATCCCGGGCTCAGTGTTTACTCTCGTGTTGAAGCTATTGCCTGGAGGAATCCAGCAACGCCAACTCGACTTTAACTAGTTGGGTGATTAGCAGCTTTTGTAGTAGCTAGAGAGGCGATATAGCTTAGGATTTCCTTTTCATATCTGGGAGTGATTCTAGATTTGGAACCCGATACCACATCATTGTGCAAATGATGAAGGGGTATCTTATAAGGATTTTCGAAATCACTAGAGGTCAAAAGCATATTGGGAAGGTACCACATGATTAGATGGACCGGTAACGTTTCGATTCTACGGATCGTCTCGAGCCGACAACCTGACTAATCATTAAGACCCATGATATTTAGATGCAGGTACTCCCCGAGTCACTGACCTATCCTACGACGGCACACTCGGAGTGTACTTTGTCATCTGCAATGGTTATGATATGCTTAATGGGTACTAGAATACGGGATGGGTCTCCATTGCTTTAGAGCAAGTGGGAGATGTAGTTTGTTGTAGTTTAAATAATAGGGTGTGCTCTAAAACAATTATTCACATGCTTTCGTGCAAGTGGTAGATTGTTAGGTGTTATGCCCGAAAGACAATTTTGTAATTGTTTTATTTAATGAATGAATTGACATTATTATTCATATTTATTATTTCTCATATTCACCGATGTGACAATAGTATTTACACTACAGAAAACCCTAAAGTATATCGTTTATGTAATCACTTAACTCAGTGTATGGGATATACACGGGATGATTGAGTTAGTGAAGATGTACTTAAAATACAATTAGCCCGTAGTGAAGTTAATCGAGAGTATCGGGTCTCTCCTTTAATGTGCTATTAATGCGCCTGAAACACAATAGGTGTGATTGTCTTATCCGGACTTTCGTTAAGAGAGAACCTAGTGGGGCATTTATATATGATAGATATAGCATATGTATCGGACCGATTTGATTAGAGTTCACGATATAATTCCGTAATCGAGAAGTCTTATCGAATTAATCGATGATCATATTTATGGATATATCTTAATCCTGAGGTGATCACAGTCAACTGCTTGAATCAGTATGAGGTTTGACTTGACGGTTAAGGATTACACTGAGTTTGTGGTCTGAATTACCCCATCTTGGCATTGTACTGGATTGAGTGAGTAGTCTGTGTGATCACAGATACGGAATCCATTCCTTCCATTTCTGGAAGTAGATGTAGACAGCCTCACTTTTTGTTAATCCTAGAAACCGATCGATCCATGGAGTTCATATTACACTGATTAGCTACCAGTGAGTTGTTTGAATTAATTGATCACTAGGGGGTTAATGGTAAATAAGGATATGAGGTTCTAAAAAGGGTTAACGGTAACTTCCCGATTTAGAATGAACAGTCTATGGAGGATTAATCCATATGTAATGATTATATCAATGGACGCTTATTATCATTCCCGTGAAGAGATAAATATAATCTCATAATCGGAGGAGTGCAGTCACGGGATTATGGTGGCATATTCCTGTGATTGATTTATCGAATATAATTATTATGTTCATAAGATAATTATTTATTTGATTTATCGGAGCCGCTGATTATTAGTCCATGGTCCCCGACGTGCCTCCAATATAGCTTAGCTATTCTCGGACGTCGAATCCTAATAATATTAATTTAGTTCTTATTATAATTTAATTAAAACGATATGTGAATTAATTGTTTAATGGACTATTAAATTAGTTGTGCTAAATAATTAAATATGTGAAAAAGACATTTTTCATGATCTTGACCCAATTTAGTGTGTTAGCCGAAAATCATAGTGACTAGGTCACAAATGATAAATTTCGGCCATAGCATTGTTTTATGGAACAAGAAATTAGTTTTCTTGTGGATTAATAAGATATGTGCACAAAATATTTATTAGATAAATATTTATGGTAAGAAATAAAGATAAATATTATTCAAGATTTGTTCTAGAATATTATGTGATTATCTTTTATTTATTGGATTTATTTATTTGCAAAATAAAATCCTTGGAGGACAAGGATTACTCTCCTATATAAAGAGAGTTCTCCCAAGCCTAACACATACATAAATTTCGACCTACACCTCTTAGAGAGGAGAAGGAAAATTTTGGCCAAGGGGAAGTGAGGAAAATCTTGGAGATTTTTCCGGGTAGCATATCGGGAGGATTCGAGACGAGGATTTCCTTCCACCGGGAGTTGCTCGGATCACACGTGCAGAAGATCGTGTTGCTCTTCACAGTATCTTTTATTCTTCCTAATTGCGGTTCTTCTACTTGGATTTTGAGATCCAAGAGGTATGTTCTACAACCCCCTTGTAGAGCAGATCTAGTTATTTTATTACGTGTAATTTATAGATCTAGATTCTTAAATCGCTTCCGTTGCGGATGATATTACTAACAATATCCATCAGTAATGCATTAAACACTATTCATGTTTTGAGCCAATGTGTGTGTGCAATAACTTTCACAACCGCGTACTGATGCAGACAATCTCACATTACGTCAATCCGTAGTCGAACTAACCAGTCTCAAACATGTTATTTATTAATTAAATTAGCTGGCAAGGAGGATCGAGAACCAAGAATGTATTACTATTAGGCTCGCGTTTATCGGTCTATGCAAAAGTCGTGCGTTTTACGCTTCATCGACCCAAATTTTGCCAAAGAGAATATAGATGTATATATTTTAATGCACTTCTCTTTCTTGGCGGGTGAACTCTCATTGGTTTATCTATCCTCCCGATCTCACTCTTGATAAACTACCGAATCCGAAATTCCTTTGTCTTCATATGCATTGGTGAAACATAATTTGGGATAAAGCCAGGGTCAACTCTAGTCAAAGCAATATGATATCGACTACACACCAAGGAAAGTGAGTTATACGTGCTTAAAATGGTAGCTCATAACAGAATATACGCTTAATACGCCACTACTTCAGAAGTGGACACTTACTTTCACTTGCAGAAAGTGAAACAAAGATGAAGTCGATTAACTAAAAAAGATCAAAGTTATCATATTTTTTCGAAATTCTGTCAAAATGAATCGAAGTCTAAGTGGTCAACAGTGCATCAAAGAGAATAAAGATAATCACATAATTCATGGAATATAATGCTAAGAAGCTAAGTGACGTCCCGTACTCCCCACTTAAACGAAACATTGTCCCCAATGTGTAAGGTGAAAAAGTTAAAACAAAAGGAAATTAGCTTCGTTAAGGGCAGAGCCAAAGAAGAATTGGATCATCTCGTAATGCGTCGGGCGTAAGTGAATAATCTGTGCTAAGTATCTCAAACAAACCAAGAATAATAGTGGTGACAAGAAATCGAATAATAAATTACGGCAGTAAAAGAGAAAATAAATAACTCCAAACAATTTAAACCGACAAAATTATTATATTAATAAAATTCTGCTACATCTGCTAGATATGAAAGAAAGATAAAAAGAAGAAAATGGAAACAACAATGAAAAGAAAGAAAAACTAATCCTCATCAGAATAACCCTTCTAGTCATCTCTATGCTCAAAATCGGGAGGTGGTGCATAACTGGAGGCAGCAGCAGTAGAAGAGGATACTCTATGACGTGAGGCAGTCCTAGGTGGTAGGGTTGCGGGAGGAACTCCTAGAAAGTCTATTATTCTGTCCATCTTGCGGTCCATACTCGCAATCTCTTGTGAGTGCTCCTCTAGCAAGGCTCTCTGAGTCCGAGGTGCCCCGTGGACCGGAGTATGCTCTCTCTCTGCTCTCTGACCAGCCCGTCTTTGCCTTCTTAAAATTGACTGTGAACTAATCATCGGCTCAGGGTCTTCCCAGTCATCACTAACCTGAACTTTGACCTCGTCCTCTAAAGCAAACATGTCAATCATAGGTCCATAAAGCAACTGCTCGCGCTCAGAAGTGGCAGCAAGCTCATGAATACGGCTATGCATCAGGAGACCTGTGTTGACTGGAGATCCCTGCTCCAGGTAGAACATTAACTCTGCCCTCTTCGGTGTGACAGACACCGTGTGCTTGGTCGGCAGAAGTCGAGCACATACAAATCGATTGACCACCTTCCTATCCCAGGATAACTCGTTTTCCAGGAAGATGGTGGGGACTCCCGTAGGATTGTGCTTCCATCGCACCCCGAAGTAGTCATCTATCATATCCATCATCTCTAGATCTTCAACATTGCTCAATGATGTGTACTCATCTGGGCCCACCGGTGGATTGCAAACCCCAAAATGTGCATTGATCCGCTCGATTGAAAAATCCACGTTAACCCCACGGACCATCGCAAGGGTTAAGCAAAACATAAGCATAAAACTCTCTTACCACCGTGGCGTTGAACCGTGTCGGTGCCTTATCCAAAATATCTTGTTCTTATAAGGCTCATGGCAAGATCGAACCGTAATCGCCCAGTTCTACTACCTGCTCTCGGACAACAGGTCTTGCATTCCAATGCCCTCAGAACGGCTCGTAGATCTCTAAGGAATGAAATTGCTCAACCCCGTCTATCAAGGGGTTAGCATCTCCGTATATACTCTGATAACCATTGGGACGAAAGACAGATCGGCTATGCTTAGGACCCATTCTGGATGATAACAGGACCTGAAAATGATGCTGATTCTGGAAAACTACCCTCGGTAAACCGGTAGTGAGGCTCGGTTTACCGGCCTGATTTTTTCTAAATTCTGACTGGGACAATGCTTTTGATAATAGAAGATGAAGAACTGCAGCACTTCACTAGCACAGAGCACTAATCAGCAACATGGATGGAGAAAATGATATGGTTGGTGTTTTGGGTTGGTAAAATGGAAGAAATGTTTGATTTTGGTAGATATGTGGTGGTGATAGTGGTGATGATAGAGGCCGAATTTTGGAAGGAAAGAAGAAATGGGAGAATTGTGGTGATTGAAGAAAATTATAGTAGATGGGAATGATGATAAAGGTGGTGGAAGAGTGGTTTAAATAGGGGAAATGATGGAAGGTGGAAGGATTTTGTGGGATAGTGGGTATAAGAGTAATTAGGGTAAGGGATTTGAGGGGGTGATTGATGGGATTGAGGTGGAGTTATGGTGGATTGTGGGAAAGGATGAAAAGTTTTAAAAGAGGGGAAAATGGGACGGTTTCTGCTGACTGGTGGTGTCTGATGCATCATGTGTCCTCCACGTGTCTCTAAAAAAATTAGCTTTTTAAACTGACGTTCAGAAATTTTAAAAACATAGCTCGGTAAACCAGGAGTAGCTCTCGGTTTATCGGGGCTTCTTTACCTCAGATTTCTCTGTACTCATTCTCTGCACACTTTACTCAACCTCTTTGCTCAATTCTGACCTCAAATTGACTAGTCTCTTACACATTTTGTTGCTATTTCCGACTCAATCCTAACCAATTTCACTAGAATCCACAACGAGTAAAAAAAACCTTCCCAACAACCATCGGTTTCAAGCCTAAGGGTGAGGTAGGATGAAAAAGGCTCGTCCCTTCATCCAGCTACTTTTATTCACTCCTAATCTACCTAAGGGTTAAGAGAATAGTTCTGAGTTTATAGTCGCCAGCTCGACTTTCTTCAGATTTCCGATCATTCAGGGGTTGGAGCTTTAACTCACCAAACTTTTGCTCCAGAGTTTTGTATCTTTATGGACCCTATTTGAGCTCTCTTCCTAGAGTGCCTCTCTCTCTCCTAGCTTGCGTACTAGGTCTACCTCTGTGTCGAGATTTTACCGTGATGCCCAAGGATTCCATAATTCCTACTTTAGGCTCAAATCGTTCACTATGCAATACGGAAGGACTAGCTTCCGTGAGCGTCTTGTTATGGTCCTTCTCTTCACTCTCTTTAAGCATTAGTCTCATGAATTCCTGCTCAACGGTTTTTACTTCAACCTCTCGGTGCCTATGCCCTTCCTTCTCTATCTCCATATTTCCACATTTCCTGAATCATACGTCATCTTGTAACTTTCTGGCCTATTATCTAGGGGCTCTAAAATTTCAAAAGATACTGCATCATTATTCAACCTCAAAGTGATCTCCCCATTATCAAAGTCCATGACTGCTCTGCTTGTTGCTAAGAAAGGTCTTCTAACAAAACTGGGGCACTTGGGTCCTCTGGTACATCTATAACCATGAAATCAATTGGAAAAGTGAACCCTCCTGCCTTTATTGTGCACTTCCTCGGCAGACCGGCAAGCATATCTCTAGTTCTATCAACAAAAGTCATGGTTTGAGTCTTATTCATAACAACGGGTAAATTAATCTTCTGGCTGAGTGGAAAAGGTAGAATGTTGCAACTCGAGCTGGAGTCGCAGAGACCAAATCCTACTGATACACCATCGGCGTAAATTGGGGTCGGAACGCGCTGTGGTCTCCTAACTTCACCACGGTGTCAGAGTCCGGTAATCCTCGTGCTCGAGAACATCGTGTCTAGATACTCTTCAGATCATCCGAATCATAATCCAAGACGATATGTCAATTAACTCGATAGGGAACTCACCTAGATGATACGTGATGTAATCCTTTAAGTTCTCTTCAGGCTCTTGCTTGATTGCTTCTTTCTCTTTTTCCACCCGCTTCTTATCCGCTTCGTATTGCTCTCTGGCGGTGGATCAAGGATACGTGGAAATTGGCGTGACGTTCAATATTGTCCGAAGCATATTGCTTGACTTGTTTGCTCTTCTTCAAATCCGGTTTGATCGAATCTCTGAAGTGTCCTGATCTCCATGCGAAAGAGAAAATAAAACAAAGAAAAGGTTAGCAACTTCCGCTTCAGCTGTGTATGATCCCAACTATTGCGGATCTACTAACTAAAATCAACAGGGATACACATAGAATAACAGGGGCTGTCAGAATTTGATATTTTGGGTATCGGTAAATCTGGGGTAACCCTCGGTAAACCGGACCTAAAATTTCTTATTGTGGAAGATTAACAGGTGTAGGTTTGATCCAGAATGACTCAAGACTCAAAAGTAAAGAAAAGAAAATAAAAACGACTTCTTAATCAGAATTAAAATGTTTATCTTTAAAATTGGCCATTGACCCCGGCAACGGCGCCAAAAATCTTGATCGCGTGTAAGTTACTAACGTCGATATTACTAGCAAGAAACTAGGTACATCGTAGTATAGTAAATGCGAGTCAAGGTCGATCCCACAGAGACAATGCAACTTTAACTATAAACGATTCTAACCTAATTAAGAAGGGACATATAGGCGGTCATTGACAAACAATGAACATAAAAGAAACTTGGTATTTCTGCCCTTCTTCTCACCGATCTACTAACTTGGATTAGTTAATCGCTACGTTTACTTCCCCACATAATTTCCATAAATTAATCGAGCGAGCTTTTGATTTAATTATAAAGCTATGGGTGCAACTCCTAACCCTATCTACTCCGACAATGGTAGTAGACAATCTATACGCAAGCTACCCTCCTTACTTGGTCCATAACGGCTATTTTTTTTTCTTTTTCCAACCATTTAAAAAAATCCTATAAATACCCATTCATTTTCCAAATTCTTTACACCTACTCTTCTCTTCTCTAAATTCTAAACTTCTCTAATCTCAAAATCAATTCATTGTTTGTAATCAAGTTTGTTTAGTTGTTAAAAACAAAAATCAAATTTACTTTACGATACCGATTTTTGAAGTTGTTCTGATTTTATCGTTACTTCAATACGGTTTTGGTTATATGTAAATTTGATTTGTATTTAATTCAACTCTTTTTTTTCTAGTGTTAAAAAAATTCCATTTTATAATCAAATATACTTTACTAGACCGATATCTGAAGTTGTTCTGATTTAATCGTTTCCTTCAATTCGGTTTTAGTTATAAGTAAAATTGGTTAGGTTTTTCAACTTTTTTTATAACCGTTAAATTTTATTTAGATTTTGTAAAATGTCAAGAAGAGGTGTATCATAATCACAAGGAAATCGAAATGTTACTTTCCGTCATGACACGGTTGTGCCGGAATCAGATGATGTTGGGTATTGGTAGTCGGCCTAGTGGCTATAGAGCAATGGTACAACATTTTAAAAACCCTATCACCGGTAGTCACATTTCAATTCCTCAATTCGAGACACCTTTACGTTACAATCCTGATGAATTTGATAGTCATTACGATGATATAATGTCTCAACATGTAGATTTTAACATCAACCCTAATGAAGTAGTTGATAATGAGCCTCGTAATCATGAAGCAGACATTGATGATGATGATGATGTATTTCCGAATGCTTCCCGTCCTAGACAAGGACGTGGTGGGAGTCGTGTGGCTGTGAGCACACCGCGTCGTGCTAGTGTAGATCCTACTCCTACACCCGAGTCAGTCGATTTAGATGGTAATGAAAGTACCCTTGACGGAGCACAACAAAAAAAGGTTAAAATCGAAAATTTTTACGGAATTTTTCACAAAGGTTCCTCGGACTGATGAATTTACATTAGCTAACCTCGGAAAGTATTTCTACAGGGTGTGCAGATTCTGTGGCACTCAATACCAATTTAAAGCGGGTGGTGGTTACAAATCGATACGGAATCACATAACCGGAAAAATTGGAAGATAGCGCATCTAAAACCCAACCAAACATGCCGATCTCCAGCGGAGGTAACACTAATCCACTTTTTATTTACACTCGTGATAACTGTAGAGATCTAACCATGCATCTTCTTGTAGGGATGGGTATTTCTTTTAGCTTTCCCGAGAATCCTGTTTTTGAAAATTACGTACAAGGGGCTTTGCAGCCGGCATTTACTAAGATCCCTCGTCCAACGGTGACTAGGGGTTTCAAAAAAAAATTAAACGAAGAAATATTATAAAAGAAAGTTTGAAGACAAATAAATTCTGAGTATGCGTATGTGCTGATATTTGGGAGGATATAAGGACCAACAATTTTTATTTGGGCGTGTCGTGTCACTGGATTGACAACACTTGGACTGTCCAAAAAATGTTACTTGCTTTTCGTTTATTTAACGAAACTCATAATGCTTCTAACATTGCATCTGTATTAGTTGATATTTTTGAGAAATATGATTTAAAAGATTAAGTTTTTTTCTATTGCGTTTGACAATGCTTCAAACAACACTGCTTCTATTCCCGACTTATCCCAATATTGTGAACCTCTTTGTAACGGTCAATTTTTTCATGTTAGATGTTTATGCCATATTTTTAATTTATGTGTTAAATATGGTCAAAAGGTTTTTTAATATAATATTAATGTGATAAAAACTTTGATTTCACATGTGTTAGGTAAAAATAGTCTTGTTAATAAGTGGTATAATTTTTTTACAGAGAAAGGTCATCGCTCTGTCAAACTGCCGCAAGATGTACCGCATAGGTGGAACACTACTTATGATCTTTGGAAAAAAACAAACAAAATTAAATATTCCTTTGTGACTTTTTAAATGCACACTGTTCGAGCGAATATCGTTTGTTTCCTTCTATTTGGACTGCATGCAAGACACTGATGGATGTTTTTGAAGTATTCAAAAAATTTACTGAATTGTTTTCAAAATGTTATCAATCCACAACACATTTAGTCTTGCCTGCTAGTGTAGAAATAACTTTTGAGTTTGAAACCATGGAACACGACTCTACATTATTTGAATGTTTAGGTCCGATGAAGGAGAAATGGAATAAGTACATGTTGCGTATTCCTGACACTTATCTCATATCTTCTATTCTCGACCCTCATTTAAGAGTAGTAGGTGTGTCTAACATGTTAAGTTCTTACTATGATGCTTTGTCTGATATTCATAATGTGCCCCTAGTAGATTATACAGTTGAAGTAGATAGACTTGAAAAGCTATTAAACACTTTGTATGTCGAATATGAGAGAATGTATTAAATGAGAAACGAAGCTGGTTCCAATCCATCTGCAAGTGCTTCTAATAACCCTGCAGGTGCCCTACGGGGAATTCAAAAAGTTCTGGAAAATATGAATTCGAAACGGAAAAAAGGGACCGACAGCGTCATCCGATCAACATACAGAGATAACCAAATTTTTAAACACAACATTTGAAGTCTGTGAAACTGCTGCCAATGATTTCGATTTCGACATATTGAAGTGGTGGAAGAGACATTCAAAAGATTTTCCAGTGCTAGCAAGGATTGCGGTGGAATTTTTATGTTGCCCTGTTTCGACCGTCACTGGTGAACGAGCTTTCAGCATGGCAGGAAATGTGCTTACAGATAGAAGATGTTCGCTTCATCTCACCACTTTAGAGAAGAAAATGTGTTGTCAAGATTGGGTATGAGCCGAGCAGAGGGTGCAAGACATTGTGCCAGAAGGTGAGTCACAGTTCGAAGTCGGTGACACTGAAACTTCAGGAGGAGCAAGCACGCGAAATACCGACATCGATGATTTTGAAGATTAAAGGTACGCAATTTATATCTTACTTATATATTTCTTACAATTTATAAAACAACTATAAAAGACAAAAAAAACTATAAGAAATATTAAAAACTTTAAAAAAAAAAAACCCGATAAAAGACGTTAAAAAAACAAAACAAAAAAAACCATAATAAAAACCGATAGAAACTATAAAAACTTATAAAAAGACTACAAAATTTTTAGTAACTATAAAATACTATGAAAAACTATTAAAACCTAAAAAAACCATAAAAAAACCTATAAAATGGTAAAAGACAACAAAAAAAACTTTAAATACTATAAAAACATATAAAAAGACTATAAAAAATTAAAAAAAAAACTATAAAAAAAACCATAACAACACTATACAAACCTGAAAAAACTATAAGAAACTATAAAATGTGTTGGTCCCTTGGAAAGGCTAACACAAGTTTAGAGGGGTGGGGGGGGGGGGTGAATAAACTTGTCACAAAAAACTTTCCTAAACTGGATTTAAAACAAATTAAGGTTCAGTTAAAACTTGTGTGGAGTTAAGCTGACTGAGCTGAGATTAAAACTGATTTAAACAACAGCTGAGTCAACCGGCAGCGGATATATTTCTAGACTTTTTCTTGATCTTGTTATTCTTTTATGAAGCGCGGAGTGTGGTAAATCGAATTCGATGAATTTCGCCAGAATCTATGAAGTGTATAACAATCAACTATCAAAATGTTGTAAGTAAATGCCGAGTAAATAAATAAATGCGTAAAGTAAATAAGACGAATATTATAGAGGTTCCGTGGTGTAATCCTCAGACGCCCTCTCTTCCCTCGTGGTGCGGAGGAAAATTCCACTAGAACTTCTTGAGGTGAAATGTTACAAAAGTCCTAAACAATAGTCCTTGGCTAATCCCTAGCTTCACTATCTAAACAGCTTGTAGAAACAGTAGAATTGGTGCTCTTCAATTGCTTGAACACCGATCCTTGGAGGGTTGAATTGCCTCTTCACCAGCTACCACCACAAACAAAGTCTCACCTGATCGCTTATAACAACTGTCCTTGACAAAACCTTCCCGGTTTGCTTCACAGTTTAAACCTTTGATATAGAATCAAAGTTGGGTTGAGAATCAATGAATTGATTCTTGTTTGTGGTTCTTCAAAGTGTCTGATTCTTGGTAAATTCTTTGTAGCTTGAACACTTGAAGAAATTCTAGATGTGATCTTGTTATAGCGCAGAGATGATAGCAACTCGAATAAAAAGACTAATGCACAAATATTCTTGTAAATCTGTTAAATCTTCTTATTGTATCTCTGTTTAATCCTTGGTGCAAAGTCCTCTATTTATAATGTGAAGTCGAACGTTCATTTGGCTTGAATTCGAATTGTATCAACGTCTGTCTTGTAACGGATATATTTTCTCCCGTTCTGCTCACGTGGTCGCATTTATCCAATAAAATTGCTTCCTTTATAACGTTCTTCCTCCATTTATATCGCTTTATCGGATGACTGACATATAAAACTGAGTATCCTTACCAGTTTTATATTGAATTTGCCACTTGTCAGTTTCTTGACTGACTTGGAGCGTTAACTGAGATTTTACTCTTCTTCAAATATCAGTACTCTAGTTTTTCATCTGATTATAATTGACTTAATCAGAGTACACCATGAATCATTATCATCTAAGAATTCATTGTCCTTATGATTCTTAGGTCTTCATACAAGATCCATAAAGTCAGTTCAGGTCACCACAATCTTGCCGAAGTCTAACTTTACAGTCTCGACATAGTCTTTATAATCGAGTTTGAACCCTCGCTTCTTCATCTTCGATGAATCGAGTCTGTGACCTCGGCTTCTTCATCTTCTAGATAAGCCAACCGAGTCCGTGTCCTCAAATGAACTTATCTTCTTCTTGGCCATATTGGTGTATCCTGAGTCGCTTTGTTTGTCTTGATGATTTCGCCAAATGACTTCCGCCGGTTCTATGACACACTAACTATTACAAAGGCTTGTCTCGATGTAACCTATACAAATATCGACTCTAGTAAAACCTAAACATTCGGCCTAGACATCTTTTAGCTTTTCACTATAACAGCTAGCTTCAGCACTTCATCAATGAGGTTAAGATAATACTTTGAATAAATATGATGAATTATCATCAAAACATAAATTTTATTTCCAACAATTTCTCCCTTTTTGATGATGCCAAAACTCTCCCTAAAAGAAAAGCTTAACGATCAAAACAATGTAAGACAATGTAAAACTATAAAACTGGATTTCATTAGAATGAGCAAAAACTAGAATAGTTACATTTTGTCCAAATAATTGTGATTAAAGACTAAGCTTTTTCTTAACTGAAATAAACGTCTTCTCCTTGTCATATAGACGATAGTCATTTTCTAGCTTGGAGTCTTCCTTTGAAAAAGTCTTGTTGTAGTCAACTTGACTTCCTTCTTTCCATCTTCTCATAGAAATAGCTTCGTAAGTCTCGATTCTTTCAAGTAGTATTTTTCAAATTCTACTACATCGCCTTTCATTTGTTCACTTTGTCTTTAATCTTCAGTTTATCATCAATCCTCTGATTCTTCTTATATTGTGCCATTTTCTGCTTTCAGAATACATCAGATAAAAAGTAGTTCAAGGATTCTTCAATTGTTTAGTCCTTGTACTTGGCTTTGATAGGATTGTGATCGTTGATAAACTTCATCCACAGATCCTTTGTAAGAGTAGCTCTCTTTTCTCCAGGTTGACTATATTTCTCAATGAGCTGCTCATCAGTTAGCTCTTTCCTTAAGAACTTAGGATCTGATTTGTATCTTCCCAATTCTTCTTCAAGTCGCTTCATCTCTTTAAGTAACTTCAGCTTTTCTTCTTCAGCTTTCCCCTTTTCTGCATCATACAGCTGATCTACCAAGGCATGGGTTGCCTGTTGGTCGGCTGATATACGTTGCGGAGAAGCAATTACTTCCTTAAGCTGAGTTTCTAACCCGTTGATGTGCTGATTCATATGCCAGTGAGCCTGAGCATGTGTTTCCCTATCTACTGCGGTTGAGTCTTCTAGTTTCTGTTTAAGTAACAGAATTTCTGAAGCAGAACTTGAAATGGGTTTGTGGATCATTTCTAGTCTTGCATGAACTGAGACATCTGTTCTAGTTCTATAATCGAGATATCCAGAAATATTTGATAGAAGACCATTTTGTGCATCCTTGTGACTGAGCACAATCTTCATGTTTTCATGAACTTTGGCCAACTCATCCTTTGTTAGGATGTCAGAAGGATCGTATGTCATTTCAGGTTGATCCTTGGGTTGAGTGATATCTTCAATAATCATCAGTTGTCGATTATCTGGTTCATCAGCTACTTGCTGAGTGTCAGTTGTTTGATTCCCAACTGGCAACACTTTTTGCTGACTTACAGTTTGCGTAGCTAGAGGTTGAGGTTGAATTTCTGAATGCAAAACTGTAGTCACATTAGCTTCTTTCCTTGTATGATCATCTTCATCATCATCCTTTTTCTTTGAACTTTCTTTGGGAACAGATGATGTGACTGATTCTCTCCTTTGAGCAAGTTCAGTAAACCTTTTGAAATAGTTTTGAAGAAACTATGATATAGGAAATAAAGTATATAAATCTCCGATTTCCAATTTCTCCAAGAGTAATTTTTCTTCAGTCTGGAGACTAGCATCATGAGAATCTTCTGGTTTAAGCTTCATCTTCATTAGTCTGACAATTTTATCGACTTCAAAATCAAATGATTGGTTTGAAATGATTGATGTTGTAATTGAGAAGTGTTATCAGCAAGAGTGTTTTTCCTTGTAACTTCAATTGTCAGTTGTTGTTGTTGTTCCCCCTCAGTTGGTGCTGTCTTACTTGAGGTTGCTGGGTATAAACATCTTACAACTGATCTTTCTTGTCTTTGAGTCCGCTTTCGCTTGATTCCTCTGTGTTTCGCCTTCCCGAGACACACGATTTCTCGACTCGCCTCAGTGTTGGGAAGTTGTTCTGCTTTTCTTTGATTTTCTTTGTGGTTGTATCTTGTCTTGCTTGCTTCCCTTTCTTGAGTCTTTCCAGATAGAACTGAATGATTCCACTGAGTGTTTTCTTCAGTCGAAATCTACCAATAGTTGTCTGACCTTCAGCTTGAGCTCTTTGTACACTTTCTAATTCGGCTAAATGTCGCTTTTTATCCGATTGACTACATATCCTGCCCAATTGAATTCTATTTCATCCCAAATTATGTTCATCAGATAAATATTCTCTTCGGATTGTGTACTGACTCCTTTGGATTTTCCAATGACATGTTTGCTGAGGCATCTACAAAGGTGCGTAAATTCTGGCTTGAGTTTGTCAACATGACTATCAATTTGTACTGGTTCATTAGAGAAAGTAAGTTGCTTCAGAAAAGCTTCTTTTTGAAATGGTAGAGTAGTCAAATCTATTGACGTTGCGTATGAATCCTTTGTCGAATAATGACTTCATAACTCTTTCATTGACAACAATACGATCTCCATGAACTGTAGTGATCAGAGAGTTTCGTACCAAACGCATATTCTCCCAAAATTGCAGAATTCCTTCCACATCACGTGGTTCGTTGAATTTGATTTCTAGAAGATTTCTCAGACCAGGTTGATTCTGGATTTTATTACAAATCCAACATACTAACAGAGTATTGTTGCACATTTCTTCATAGATATCGAGTGAAAATTAATCCAACTCTGTGATCAATCTTTCTTGTTTTGATTGGTCTGAAGTGGCCATATCTGGGTGTGAACACAAAAATTGATTTTTGAGAGGAAAGGATTGCGAAGAGTCTGATTCTGTTTTTGGAAAGAGACGAAGAATTTGAAATTTTATTGAAAATAGTGTGAACGAGGGTTGAATAAATAGGTAGGATATACTGGCGGTTTGAGTAGTACAACTTTTCAAATTTTGGGTAACCGATGTATGCACTGTTCTGACAGTCGTGGGGTGTACACGCAATATTCTGACAAAAAGACACTGCAGTAATTAAATGCGATATAACGGCTGTCGCTTTTATCTTGTCAACCTTTGACTTAAGTTGACTGAGATAGAAACTGAGACTGAAGTAAGTTTTTAGAAGTAATTTTCAGTTTTCGTCAAATTAGTCAGTTTCGGTTTGAAATTGTTGATATCAATGACTAATCTGTTAAGTGAGCGCACCCAGTATAAGAAAGATTAATCCCCTGATGAATTTCTGGCTTAACTGATTTCAACTGACTTTTATTATACCCAATTCAGTTCTTAGTTTGGCAAATCTGTCTTTGTCCAATGGCTTTGTAAAGATATCTACCAACTGATCTTCAGTAGGTACATAAAGAACTGTGATATCTTTTTTCTCTGAATGATCTCTTATGAAGTGGTGACGTACATCAATGTGCTTTGTCCTTCAAAGGTAAAACTGGATTATCAGTGATTGCAATTGCACTTGTGTTATCACACATTATGGGAATCATTCCTTCTTCTATCCCATAATCTCTTAATTGTTTGCCTAATCCATAAAACTTGAGCACAACAACTTCCAGCTGCTATGTATTCAACCTTTCAAATTGTAGAAGTTGAGATTGAGTTTTGCTTTTTACTAAACCATGACACAAGTCTATTTCCTAGTAACTGACAAGTGCCTGACGTGCTTTTTCATTCACTTTGCATCCAAAGATAATCGAGATCTCAATAAGATATTAGCTTGAATTCACCTTCTTTTGAATACCAAATTCCAACTCCATCTGTATCTTTCAGATATTTTAATGTTCTTTTCACAACTGTGAGATGGCTTTTCTTTGATTTTGACTGAAATCTTGCACATACACCAACAGTAAATGATATATCTGGACTACTTGCTGTAAGATAGAGTAAGCTTCCAATCATCCTTCTGTAAAGTGTTTGATCAACATCTTTGCCTTCTATGTCTTCATCTAATCTGATGTTGGTCCCCATTGGTGTAGAAATTCCAGTGGCTTTTTCCATACCAAACTTTTTGATAAGTTCTCTTGTATACTTGGTTTGGTGAATGAAAATTCCATCATCTAATTGTTTAACTTGTAATCCAAGAAAGTAATTCAATTCTCCCATCATACTCATTTGGAATTTGCTTTTCATCAAACTTGCAAATTTCTCACAAAATTGTTCATCTTCCGATCCAAAAATAATGTCATCAACATAAATTTGGACAAGTAGAGTATTTTCACCTTTTTTCATTCTGAACAATGTTTTGTCTATAGTCCCTTTTATGAATCCATTATCTACTAGAAACTGAGATAGAGTTTCATACCAAGCTCTTGGTGCTTGTTTTAGTCCATAAAGAGCTTTCCTTAGTCTGAAAAATTTATCAGCTTGATCTTTGATTTCAAATCCAGGTGGTTGTTGAACATATACTTCTTCTTCAAGAATTCCATTCAAGAATGTGCTTTTAACATCCATCTGGTAAACTTTGAATTTCTTATGAGCTGCAATGGCAAGAAATAGTCTGATTGCTTCTAATCTTGCAACTGGCACGTAGGTTTCATCAAATTCTATGCCTTCTGCTTGAGAGTATCCTTTAGCTACAAGTCTAGCTTTGTTTCTGATGATTTTCCCATCTTCATCAAGTTTATTTCTGAAAACCCATTTGGTTCCAATGATATTCACATGAGCTGGTCTTTCTACCAATTCCCATACTTGATTTCTTTCAAACTCATTCAGTCCTTCTTGCATAGCTAATATCCAATCTGGATCTTTCAAAGCTTCTTCTATTTCCTTATGTTCAGATTGAGATAGAAAACATGCAATCATTGCATCTAGTTAATGTCTTGTCCGAACGCCAGTTTGAGTATCACCAATAACTTGTTCTTCAGGGTGATCTCTCATCCATTGATACGTGGGTGTTTGCATCAAAAGATCTATATTTTGTTCGACTGATTCTTCAAGAGCTGGTTCTTGAATTTCTTCAGTTGGATCTGAACCATGTAGTTCAGGTGTGGTTTGTTGAGTAGTTGGAAACTGAGACTGATCTGGATCTGAACATTCTGAAATTTGTAGTTTTCCAATGTCAACAACAACTGATTCTGGTGAGACTGGTAACTGAGACTGAGAAAATGGTTCTGGTCTTTCTTCAGTTGTTTCACCAGGGAAGTTTGGTGCATCAAATACCACGTGTATTGATTCTTCATGCTTGAGTGTCCTTTTATTTAATACTCTAAAAGCTTTGCTGACACTTGTGTATCCTAGAAAAATTCCTTTATCAGCTTTAGGCTGAAAAACATGAAGTTGATCCTTCCCATTGTTGTGTATGAAACATTTGCTTCCAAAAGCATGAAAGTAGGAAACATTTGGTTTTCTTCCATTCCAAATTTCATAAGGGGTCTTCTCATGCCTTTTATTCATGAGAGCTCTGTTCTATTTGTAACAAGCTGTGTTAACTGCTTCTGCCCAATATCTTTCAGGTAGTTTTGCTTCACAGATCATAGTCCTTCCTGATTCCTTAAGTGTTCTGTTTCTTCTTTCAGCTACACCATTCTGTTGAGGTGTTCCTGTGGTAGCAAGTTGGTGTAAAACACCATTTTCTTCACAATATTCAATAATCACACTATTGAGAAATTCAGTTCCCTTATCTGATCTTATCTTCACAACTGATACTCCTTTCTGATTTTGAAGTCTCTTGAGTAATTCTATAAGTCTTTGCTTGGTTTCACTTTTCTTGGTTAAAAAGATTACCCAAGTGTACCTTGAAAAGTCATCTACTACCACCAATGTATACTTCTTTCCACGGATACTATTGGTGTAATAGATCCAAATAAATCCATGTGTAGTAGTTCTAGATGTCTGGTTGTTGAATGCTGAGACTTGGTCTTGAAACTTGCTTTTGTTTGCTTTCCTTGTTGGCAAGCATCACATAAGCTGTCCTTCTTATATGAGATTTCCGGTAGTCCGATGACTAACTGTTTCTTAACAAGTGTGTTGATGTCATCAAAGTTAAGATGACACAGTTTCTTGTGCCATAACCAACTGATTTCTGATTTGGTATGTACAAGCAAACAAGTTTCAGCAACGCCTGTTGTCCAGTCTACTACATACATATTCTCTTTTCTTCTTCCGGCTAAAACAACTTGAAGGCTGATTCGCTGACGACAACGCAGAATTCTTTGTCAAAAGTAACTTTGTATCCCATATCACAGAATTGACTGGTGCTGAGTAGATTGTAGTGTCCTTCTACATAAGATACATTTTTGATTGTAAGTCCATTCCTGATTAAGGTGCCATAACCCTTGGTGTATCCAGGTTTGTCTTTACTTCCAAAATTAACCTTTGGTCCGTCTTTTGCAATAAAATTACTGAGACAGTCTTTACTCATTGTCATGTGCCTAGAGCAACCACTGTCAAAGTACCATATGTCCTGCAATAAAAATTAAATAATTTTAGGTACCCAACTCAGTTTGGGTCCATGAGAGTCAGTTGTCAGTACAACTCTGGGGATATATCCTTTAGGTATTCTTTAGATATTGTTGCACTTATTTTCATTTATGTAAGCCACACTCCCATAGTGTCTATGTTTGGACTGTGTCTTATTTATATGTTCTCTCAGATCTTTTGATTGAAATTTATTTCCATCTGCTTTCTGTTAAAACTTGAATAATAACCATCATTCCTTTTGTACTGAGGTTTGGACTGACCTTGGTACTGGGGCTTTTGCTGAGAACTGAGATTAGCTTTCTGCTGAGTTTTGAACTGAAACTTGTGATAAGTTTTCTGTCTAGAATGATTGTTATTATCAGTTTTATTAGTAGATGTGGTAAAATTCCAATCATCATCAGTGGGGTATAGTCTTCCTTTCCCCCTAAATGTGTGAATCTTTGAATGATTGACATTCTTGGATTTACTTTGATTGAAACTTTTATGGTTCTTGACTTGATTGGTTTTTATGGACCTGGTAGTTGATTTCCCAGTTCGGTTTTCTTGGAATACAGCTGATCTACCATTTGGTTTACCCTTGTTGCTAGATCCAGTTATTTTCTTGAAAAACAGATTTATCCTATGTGATACTGGCTTTACTGGTTCAACAATTTTCTCAGTTTGTGAAAATTGTTCAGCTACAAACATAATACCAGTTTTGGTACTAGGTTCAGTAGCTTTGCTGGTTCTATTCTTAGAAGATTGCTGTGTATCAAATCCTAAACTCGTCTTGTCTCCATACGGTTTTCCTGATTTGAATACAGTAACTGAACTTGATTGAGCAAATGATTTAGTTGCTACTGCTGATGCAGTAGAATGATACTGAATCTTTTCTTTATCAGTTTTTGTCAGTTTCAACATTTTTAGATCAGCCTTCAATCTTTCAACTTTAAGAATTAGAATATCTTTTTCAGCTTTAATTGATTCTTAACCAGCTTGAATAGTCACTAGCTGATTCATCAATTCATCAAGAGTTTCTTCTAATTCTAGAGTTTTTGGATTGGAGTCAGCAGTCGAAGAACATGCATTTTGCATGGACATTTAAGCTGAAGAGTATTTAGTATTTGATTCACATACCTCATTTGGGTCTTCCAAGTGTGCCATTAAAGCTGTGTCATCTGATAGTCTTTCAGTACCAGCTTCATAATCTGACTCATCTCCAGCAAGGAGTGCTCTTCTACCAATTCTTCTTGGTGGGGTCTTCTTGGTCAGTTCCGGACACTCAGCTTTATCATGTCCAGGTTTCTTGCTGTTGAAACAGAGATATTCATCATCTTTTCTTTTCTCAGGAGTCCTCTTGATGAACTTCTGAGTGAATGGGTGTCCACTCTTCATTCTTCGAATTATGTTCATCATTAGAGACATCTGTTCTTCCATCTCATCCAATTCATGAAGATTACTTGATGAGTTTTATTGATTGTCATTTGATGCTGCTGCAAGTGCTGTGGTCTTTGGTTCTTCCAAAGCTTTGATTATTGCAGCTGTACTTGTAAGATCTTCACTGAATTCATAAGCTTTCAAATCTGAGAAGATTTTGAATGAATCCTCTATGTCAAGTCTTCTAGATTTTTCCATAGCAATGACCTTCATTTTCCAGCACATTGGTAATGCCTTCAAGATTCTTGTATTGATAACTTTCTTTGAGTATTCAATCTTGAGTAGATCTAATTCATCCATTATAGCACTGAATCTTGTCTCCATTTGGTCAATGGTTTCTCTAGATTTCATCTTGAAATTTTCAAACTTTTGTTTTGCAACAGAAATTTTGTTTTCCTTGATTGAATATGTTCCTTCACAAACAAGTTGTAGTTTGTCCCATATTTCCTTGGTAGTTGTGCATTCTTTCACCTTTAAGTACATGTTGCTGTCAAGAGTTCTGAGGATAAAATCCATAGCAACATTGTTGAGATTGTTTCGCTTGCGATCATCACTAGTCCATTCGGATTTGGGTTTTGCAACTCAAACTTGCTCTCCACCAACAGTTTGCATGTGAGTGATCTGAATTGGTCCATCAGTGAGTACATCCATCATTTCATCATGAGTAGCTGCTAGAAAAGCCTGCATTCGACATTTATATTCATCAAATCTGTCAATGTTGCACATAAGCATCTGTCTCGCATATTGATTGTTATCCAGTATGAGTGAGTGAAGACTGATAGTAAATTAACTGGAACTGAGCTTCCAAATGAGAAAAACTAGAGGAGATATAGAGAAAATGATATCTTATCAAAGAAACACTGCTCCGATACCAATTGTTGGCCCATTGGAAAGGCTAACACAAGTTTAGAGGGGGGGGGGGGTGAATAAACTTGTCACCAAAAACTTTCCTAAACTGGATTTAAAACAAATTAAGGTTCAGTTAAAACTTGTGTGGAGTTAAGCTGACTGAGCTGAGATTAAAACTGATTTAAGCAACAGCTGAGTCAACCGGCAGCGGATATATTTCTAGCCTTTTTCTTGACCTTGTTATTCTTTTATGAGAGCTGAGTGTGGTAAACTGAATTCTGATGAATTTCAGTTTGTGAACTGTGAAGTGTGTAACAATCAACTATCAAAATGTTGTAGGTAAATACTGAGTAAATAAATAAATGCGTAAAGTAAATAAGACGAATATATAGAGGTTCCAGGTGGTGTAATCATTTACGTCCTCTCTTCCCCTGTGGTGCGGAGGAAAATTCCACTAGAACTTCTTGAGGTGAATTGTTACAAAAAGTCCTAAACAATAGTCCTTGGCTAATCCCTAGCTTCACTATCTAAACAGTTGTAGAACATGTAGAATTACTGCTCTTCAATTGCTTGAACACTGATCCTTGGTGGGTTGAATTGCCTCTTCACCAGCTACAACCACAAACACAGTCTGCCCGACTGCTTGTAACAACTGTCCTTGACAAAACCTTCCCGATTTGCTTCACAGTCTAAACCTTTGATATAGAATCAAAGTTGGGTTGAGAATCAATGAATTGATTCTTGTTTGTGGTTCTTCAAAGTGTCTTATTCTTGGTAAATTCTTTGTAGCTTAAACACTTGAAGAAATTCCAGATGCGATCTTGTTATAGCGCAGAGATGATAGCAACTCGAATAAAAAGATTAATGCACAAATATTCTTGTAAATCTGTTAAATCTTCTTATTTTATCTCTTTTTAATCCTTGGTGCAAAGTCCTCTATTTATAGTGTGAAGTCCAACGTTCATTTGGCTTGAATTCGAATTGTATCAACGTCTATCTTGTAACATATATATTTTCAGGCCGTTCTGCTGTGTCAGTAATTTATCCAATAAAATTGCTTCCTTTATAACGTTCGACTGTACTATCAGTTTATCGGATGACTGACATATAAAATCGTATATCTTACCGCTTTATATTGAATTTGCCACTTGTCAGTTTCTTGACTGACTTGGAGCGTTAACTGAGATTTTACTCTTCTTCAAATATCGAGATTTTGACGCTTTTCATCTGATTATAATTGACTTAATCAGAGTACACCATGACTCATTATCATCTAATAATTCATTGTCCTTATGATTCTTAGGTCTTCATACAAGATCCATAAAGTCAGTTCAGGTCACCACAATCTTGCACGAAGTCTAACTTTCTGATCTCGATATAGTCTTCATAATCGAGTTTGAACCTCGCTTCTTCATCTTCAATGGCGAGTCAGTGACCTCGGTTCTTCATCTTCTAGATAAGCCAACCGAGTCTGTGTCCTCAGTGAACTTATATTCTTCGATTTTCATATTGGTGTATCTCGAGTCGCTTTGTTTGTCTTGATGATTTCCGCTTTTCTAAATGACTTCCAGTTTTCAGTTCTACGACACAGTAACTATTACAGTGCTTGTCTGATGTAACCTATACAAATATCAGACTCTAGTAAAACCTAAACATTCAGTTCTAGACATCTTTTAGGTTTTGCACTATAACAGCTAGCTTCAGCACTTCATCAATGAGGTTAAGATAATACTTTGAATAAATATGATGAATTATCATCAAAACATAAATTTTATTTCCAACAAAATGCTATGAAAAGACTATAATAAAAAAATAAAGAAAAACTATAAAAAAATCTATAAAAACCTATAAAAAACTATAAAAGACTAAAAAAACAATAAGAACTACGTTAACTTTGAATTTTTATATGTGTCGTGCCCCCAACACGATTACATACAAAGATACGTAGGCAACCGAATTTCCGGTACAAGCGTTAATAACATAATTTACATATAAGAAAAAAAAAACACAATATCTCTCACGTAATATTTAATAAAACAACAATTTTAATCAACTTATACTCAAAATTGATTTAAAAAACTATAAGAAACTATAAAATACTAAAAAAACCTATAAAACAAACTATAAAAAACTATAAGAACCTATACAAAAAAACTACAAAACACTAAAAAAACAATAAGAACTATGATCGCTTTGATTTTTTTATATGTGTCGTGCCCCCGACACGATTACATATAAAAGATACGTAGGCAACCGAATTTCCGGTACAAGCGTTGAAAAAATAACATTATTTACGTATAAGAAAAATTACACAATATCTCTCACGTAATATTTAACAAAACAACATTTTTAATCAACTTATACTCAAAACCGATTTAAAAAACTATAAGAAACTATAAAATACAAAAAAATAACCAATAAAAAAACTATAAAAACCTATACAAAAATAACTACAAAACACTAAAAAAAAAATAAGAACTACGTTCGCTTTGATTTTTTATAGGGGGATGGGGCCAGAAGGACAAAAAAAATCATAAATGGATCCAGAAGGACGTTACTACATGTTATGTGATTAAAAAGGACAAATTCATAATAAAAGGACAAAAAATACCCTTTTACACATTAAACACGTAGTAACGCTAGATAGAGTGTAGTAACAGGCAAGAAAACAAATAGTATTAGCCAAGAAACAAGTACGTAATAATAGCCCGTAAACAAATAGTAACAGCCCGTAAAATGTAGTAATGGCCAGTAAACAAGTAGTAACAGCCCGAAAAACGTAGTAACGGCCAATAAACAAGTAGTAACAACCCATAAAATGTAGTAACATCCTATGAAAAAGTAGTAACAGCCAATAAACAAGTAGTAACAACCAATAAACAAGTACTAACAGGCAAAAAACAAGTATTAACAACCCATAAAATTTAGTCACAGCCAATAAACAAGTAGTAACAGCCCGTAAAAATAGATAAAGTTACATCAAAAAATGTCGTAACGTTAAGAAATTAATAGTAACAACCCTAAACCCTAAACTTTGTCAACAAAAAAAAAATAGCCTCCAATCTTCTTGGCCGGAAATTGGATTCGGTTGGAGCAGTGGCCGGAGCAGTCGAAGAAGGAAACGAGAAGCCGTTGTGGTGCTGATTGGAGGCGAAGTGCTGCTGCTGAGGAGCAGAACCCCTCCATACGCAGGTTTCCTTCTCCGGCAGCCTTGTCTCCTCCGGCCGGCCTGTACCCTTCCTGTCAATTCAGCCCTAGCCCTGACAAACCCTCGCCCGATCGTGTTTGTGACATTAGAGTCGGAAATATTATCCCTGAATCAGGCCATCAAAGCTTTCTGATCGGCTGCTTCAAACAAACCAAAAAAAAAAATCTTTCTTCTCTCTCAATCGGCTGCTTCCTGATCTCAAAAAAAAATATTTCTTTCTTTCTTCTGCTCCAATTTGCATCACAATCTATTTGTTACTCTTACCCTTCCATTCATCAAAAAAAAAATCTTCAAACCCCAAAAAATTTCTTCTTCCTCCTCAATATATAAAAGCAGCTGCTACAAAAAAAGGAGTTAGGGTGAGTGGCTGCCATAGAAACCGGTGCAATTGCAGGGAAGAAGGAGTTTAAGATTTTGATCGGAGATCAAGCAGCAGCCATATTTCTTCATCCGAGATCTCTCCCTCTCTTTCTTCGTCCTCTGTTCACCAATGGCTGCCTCCCATTCTCTGCAAACTCTCCTCTTCCTCTGCTAATTCTCTATTCAGACCGGCCACCGGAACCATGCGGTTTTTTTGTGATCGGCGGAATCAAGGGATTGATATTGCTATAACCTTAAATGCTAAAATCAATGGATTGGCTGATTAATAAAAGAATTAGAAATAAGTTTACGCAAGTTTTGTCTTAATAAATAATTAGCTTCATTCGATCCCGATAAATAAACTAATCCGTCCTTCTCTGCAAAAACCTTTTTTTTATATGTGTCGTGCCCCCAACACGATTACATATAAAATATACATAGGCAACCGAATTTCCGGTACAAGCGTTGAAAAAATAGCATAATTTACATAAAAGAAAAATTACACAATATTTCTAATGTAATATTTAATAAAACAACATTTTTAATCAACTTATACTTAAAACCGATTTAAAAAACTATAAGAAACTATAAATACTAAAAAAACCTATAAAAAAGCTATAAAAAAACTATGAAAACCTATACAAAAAAACTACAAAACACTAAAAAAACAATAAGAACTACGTTCGTTTGATTTTTTTATATGTGTCGTGACTACGACCCGATTACATATAAAAGATACGTAGGCAACCGCATTTTCGTTAATTTTTAAATGTACCATAATTTACTTATAAAAAAATAACACAATATTAATATTATATTTAATACCGAATAAAAAACTATTTATAAAAAAATATATATTACATTCGCTTCGGTAATTGTAGTGAAAAAATAGTAATTTGTTACTTTGTGAAAAGAATGAGTATTATATGAAAATGTAAAAGAAAGTTATTAATAATTTTGAAAACCGTGGCCTGAACCATGATCTGAACTGGAAGGAAACCGTGTGAACCGTGATCCGTATGAACCGTCGAACCGCCGGTTCTTGAACCGCCGGTTCAAGAACCGGCACGAACCGTCCCAAAACAAAACTTGCGGTTCCGCGGTTCCGGTTCGGTCTGGTTTGTGCATTTGGCCACCTCTAGTTACCACACATTCATTTGAATACTGGATTGATTTCTTGAAAACAATTCATATAGCACAGAGTTTGGTGGCAACCCGAGTCATGGTTCAATTTCGACGTGTTATCTAC
The DNA here is from genome assembly GCA_026214975.1 of Gentiana macrophylla. NCBI lineage: Eukaryota > Viridiplantae > Streptophyta > Magnoliopsida > Gentianales > Gentianaceae > Gentiana > Gentiana macrophylla. The sequence goes on from CM047807.1 coordinate 70,143,203, forward strand.
TTTCCTTAATTGAACTAGACTGAATCGTAAAATCAATTTAGGACCAGCTATGATGCCAACTAGTCTAAGATTGATTTTAAGGCATCATTGGGCAAATTAACCTCAGCTTTGACTCAACCTATGACTTCCCAAGGTGTATACCCTCAGTCATTGAACCGGAACCTACTGTAGGGAAGGTCAAGCCATTTTACCATAGTTACCCGGCTTGGAACTCGAATTAGACAAACTTGCAGTGTTAACAGAGATGTGAACAGATGGATATGAACTGGAAATCAACTATGAATTGTCAAAGCTCAGAACCATCAAAATATGGGGGTCTTATCAAAGATAAGCCCTCCCTAAGGTTCGTAGTGTTATTCAATGTATCCTGCAAGTGGATTACAAAAAAAAATATTACAATGCACGGGGATATTACAAAAATGAAATGTTACAATGCACATGTGAACGCAAGTGTAAAAATCAGTGGTGTGTGCAAGAATTATTATGAAGCGATTGCTTGATATTAGGAGAGTACAATCTGTAAAAAAAATCTTAAGGCCGACCAAGGTAAATCACAGAAATGGTGATAATAATTACAACGCACTTAAGCACAAATATCACACAACAGATCAAAAAAATCAATATCAGGTTTGATCACTATGTGACCAAGCTCTGCTACCAATTGCTAGATCGATATAGCACAACTAAACAATCTAGAGGGGGTGAATAGAGTGTTAACGGATCTATAAACTTTTTTTCGATTATTCAACACAAGTACTAATTAACAAGTTGCGTAAGATAACTTAATTAATTATTTGCTTGTGTATATTACCTAAGTGATCAAATGTAGTGATTAATGTGTGATCGAGATAATATAGCACTATTACAAGTTGTGTAGACGTTGATAAAAAAGATTCAATGATACGTTCGCAAAACAAGGCAATTTGATCAAAACAAGGTATACAAGGATTAATTAAGCAAAGATGCAGACTGGTTAAAAAAATGATTCAGCAATTTGATTAAGGATAAAAAGATCGGATAAACAAATGACGAGGATGGATTTAACCAGGCCACGTATCACACACACAATCCCCAAACAATAATGAAGATGACCCAAGATCCTAACTCTAAGGGCCATAAGCCCCAATATAAGCCCAAGGGCCGATCTCCGCCCCTAAGAGGAGATCGGAGGTCAAGATAGAGTAGAGGCCGACCTGCGCAGTTCGGTCATCTTGACCTCGGCTGCTCGCTGCAAGTCGGATGGAGAATATAATGATAAATACAAGTTTATCATGATAATTATGGAAAGAATCCCAAACAATTAAGCCTTTGATCTTTATCGTTTAAATACCATGATTATCTCCTAAAATTAAGGGATTGACACATGATAATAATCCTTGTGAGACACGAAAATAGAGTCTGCAATGGACACGGCCCATGCAGGCCTAGGGCATAAGTGTTCCCTGTATAAACGTTCACAAGAACTATGAAAGACTTGATTCCAACACAAACTTTGGATACGTAGGCAACTTGGGAAAATCCCAGGCTCAGTCTAAATCATCCCAGGCACAGGTTTTCTTCAATTCCGTATTTCATAGGGTGTTTTTCCCTGATGTTTATTGATGATGGATCTGTTTTGAGTATAAGATGCTGTATTTGCTGCTTCAGCCCAAAATCTCTTTGGTAAGCTTGCTTACTATCATGGTTCTAACAGATTCATTGAGTGTTCTATTTCTTCTTTGTGCTACTCCATTTTGTTATGGAGTCCCTGCTGTTGATAGTTGATGTAGTATACCATTTTCTTCACAATAAGTTCTGATTACTTCATTCAGAAATTATGTGCCTCTATCTGATCTTATTTTAATGATCTTCAACTCCTTTTCATTCTAAATTCTTCTAAGTAAATCTGGCAGTTTCTTGAGTGTTTCTCTTTTTTTGTTCATGAAAATGGTCCAGATGAACTTTGAAAAGTCATCAACCACTACTAAAGTGTACTTCTTTCCACATACACTTACTGGTGTGACTGGTCCAAAAAGATCCATATGTAATAGATGTAAGATCCTTGTTGTTGATTGAAGTGGCTTTGACTTGAAAGAACTCTTGATCTGTTTTCCTTTCAGACATGCATCACAGAGACTTCGCTTCTTGAATGTGATGTCAGGTAGGCCTTCCACTAACTCGTTCATTGACAGCTTGTTGATGGTCTAGAAATTTAGATGGTTCAGTCTTTTGCGCCAAATCCAGCTAGGTGACTGTTTCTGTTAGGAAATCTACGCGGGAACGCAGCGGAATTCAAAATTTTGATTTCCTTTTACCCAAAATCGACTTCGTTTAAGCAATAAACAAATAAGCTAAAGACGGTGGATACCTTGCTTGATCTAAAAGATCAATGCTTTGACCGTGTAGTTCTTCATAGAGCCGCCCAAGTGTTCGGCCTCTCCCGTTAGTCCACACGAACAACCCGCCCAAATCCACCATTGGATTGCTACTTGAAAAATCCGGTTGCTAGACCGGTCTTTTCTCCCTCTCAAAAATCTCTCTATTTTTTACAAGAACTATTAGCTCTTGGAATTGTGTTGTACAAAAGAGCTTGACACCCACACTATATTTATAGTGTATGTGGCGCCATCTATTAGAGTGGAGAGGAAGAAAACCTTTTGTTGGTCCCTAGAAAAGACTTTAGTTAAGTTTAGAGGGGGGGGTGAATAAACTTAACACTTAAAACTTTTGGAGTTAACAAACTCAACAAGTTCGAGAGCTCACCACCACTCTCAGAGAGTCTGTGATCGTTGATTTTACTAAATTTGTTGCAAATGAAATATATTCAAATTAAGCCTTATTACTTGTTGTCAAAATATGATACCAAGTATTAGATACTCATGAGTGTGCAAGTGTGTGATTCAATTGCTTAGTTTCAGATGAGGTTGATGTGCTTAATATACTAAATGCGTAAAGTATGTAGGCAATTTTTATAGTGGTTCCAGGTGGTGTAATCCTATCACTCCAATCTTCTCCTGTGATGTTGGAGTTAATTCACTAAAGATCTTTCAGGTTGCAGTTACAAAAATCCCAAAGTTGTCTGTCCTTCACCAATAACTATGGCTTCACAAACTGAACACTTGAAACAGGTAGGATTGCTGCTCCAAAGTATTCCACTGGTCCTTGAAGGGTAGGATTGCCTCTTCACCCGCTCCACCACAAACAACAGTCCTTGACACCCAAAGATGCTTCACTGTCTTCAGCAGGTTTCTTGTAAAAGAAAGTTTGAATCAAGTAAGTGATTCACTTTTAGCAACTTGATCAGATGAAAAATGATCAGCAGCTTGATGTCTTCAAGTGTGTGAACTTGATGTAACTTGATAGCTGGTTACACTTGAAGAATATACTGAATCAGTAGCTTTAAGCTCAGTAATGTCAGCAGGGTGAATTTCTTGATAATAAACTTGATAGCTTAAGATTGATTCTTGTTTTCTCATCAATTCTCATCACTTGTATCTAAATCAGGAGTCCTCTATTTATAGCAGAGAATCCTGTGACTTATGTTTGAAATTCAAACAAAGCCGTTTCAGATTTGTCCCCATCTTGACTAGCTTTTTCAGATCGTTTCATAAATCGATACGCCGATCTTCTTTTGTCGGGCCAGATCGTCTCCTTTGACTTGTGTCCATTGGATAAAGCTCTGAATCTTTCCAACGTCCCTTTATTCTTGACCATTGATTTGTTGACAAAATCAAGACTTGTTATCTGTCCTTATCCTTGTAATCTTCCAATGTAACCTTTGATTAAATCGAAATATACATTCAGCATATTCCTGTGTATGTAAGTCTGCTGAAATGCTTGTCAGTCAGCTGTCTGAAGTTTTCTGTGTTTATAAAACACTTCAGCTAACTATCTTTTGTCTAACTTTTAATTGTGAAGGTAGATTACACCAATTTGAACATAACTAAGTTCCAATCACCACTTAACTTATGGAACTTAGACATTGTACACAAGGTATATGTAATCAGTTTAGGTCATCACAGACTTCCCTAAATTATGATTCCATATCCTTTACTTCAAATACTAAGTTTGATCCCTTAGCCTTCAATAACTGAGTTTGACCCCTCAGCCTTCAGTCTTCAGCAGGTCCCTAAACTAGTCTACTGACTCATGTACCTTACTGACCTAGACAGGTCTGCTAATGAAAGTCAGCTGACCTTTTACAATGCTTGTTTGATCAAACCTATACAAAGATCAAACTCTAATAAACCTATACATTTGATCTAGACAACTTTTTGCCTTTGATCTATAATAGCTAGTCTGGCACTCATCACTAAAACATTAAATATGTCCAACAATTTCCCACTTTTTGGTGATGATGCCAATACCCTCCGTACAACAAAGCAAAAAGGATAAAAACAAAAATAGAACAAATTCAGTCATTTCTCATTATAATCATATTTGTTCAACATTATTACAAACAAGATTCTGCAAAAGATAAGGAAATATGAAAGTCTACTGATCTAGTTCCTCCTTTCTCTCTCTTGTCTCTCTCTTTCTTGTTGCTCTTGATATTCTCTTATCTCCCTGACCATGTCTCTCATCCATTGACTTTCAACAAGGGAAAAATCAATATGGGGATTTACTTCCTTCCACCATTTCCATGCCTCAGGTAGAGTTAGATTGATTTGGTGTACTCTAAATCCTAGACGCATGTACAATTGTTTGAACTCTTCCAGTGACTCTTTTGCTGATGTAGTAGGTAGACTTCCTCCACCTCTTCCACCTCTACCAACTATGTGTGCAGCTCTTAAAGCTTTAACTCTAGCTTCCTAGAACTTAAGTCCCAAAAAGGAATTTTGCCCTTCATGGAAACCCTTGTCATGGTAAGGTCTCCTCTTATTGTAGTATTGCTTCTTATATTCTTTGAAGGGTCATCACCACCGATGTCTTCCAGTCTTGTGTTCTCTGAATGCATTTGTATCACCTCCCATTTCTTTTGAGTAAAAATCCTTGCAGCCTCTTTTGCTACTGCTGTTTGGCTCTCTTCCCCCTTATTGACATCATCAACAAAATGGGAAAGCTGTCAACTGCTGTGATCCTTCCTTCTAGTGTTTGCTCTAGCACATTGAACCTCTCAGTGGCTTTAGGATCCAATGCAGCATGTTGAAGTGTTCCAGCAGGGTTAGCCACAGCAGGCTTGTGTGCTTCATCAAGTTTGTCAAGCTTCTTGTGAATAAAGGCAAAATGTTCTATCAAGAATTGTTCCTTGAGTGTATTGCCTTGTTTTATACCTCTCACATCTTTGGTTAGATCAGCAAGAGCAAACTGAGTGGATGTGATGTTGGAAGCCACTGTTTCAGTAGTCCTCCATCTATTTTCAACCAAGTTCATCAAATCTTCAAATCTTTTCTCTTGTCTATTGAGTTGAGTTCTTAACTATGTAATGTCATTTCTGACTGCCCTCAACACATCCAAAACATGTGTTGGTATTGCACCAGCCATACCTCCATCCATGTGTCCAGCAGCATCATCAGCAGGTTCTTCCACATTATAGTTTGCCCTCTGTGTGCTGACAACCATGGCACAACTTCTATCCCTTCCAGCAGGGTCAGGACCTTCTTCAACTACATCTCCAAACATTTCCTCCAAAATTGGATCTTGTGCAGGTTGAGGTTCCAAGATAGGTTCTTCTTCAAATACTGGTATATGTGCCTGTAGAGGTTCAGCAGCTACTCGTTCTTCCTCAGGCACTTGGAACTCCTCATCACTGAAATCATAGTCTAGCAGTTGTTCATCCTCATCAATAGCAGCATGCTGACTATCCTTTCCTCCAGTAGTCTTTACTTCAGTAGGTTGTACTTCAGTAGCCTGCAATGTACTCACAGGTGATTCAGCAACCTGTGCTATAACAATCTCTTCACCTTGTATAAGGGTTTCCTCCAAACCTATTGAATGTTCCAACATTTGTCTAGGTGCTGTCTGATCCTTATCAACCTGTACCTCAAGTTCCGACCTTTGTTCAGATGCTGTTTGTTCCTCAGCAACCTGATGACGGTCAACTTTATACCTTTATTTACCTGTTGATTACCCCTGATTCTACCTTAAATGGGCTTTAAGTGGATATAATTAGTCGTCTTGTGAATAAATTACACCCGAACCGAGTTACGACTCGTTATTATGTAATTAGCCATTTTATTATTTTATTTGATATTACAAGCCTTGTTTTATGGTTTATTTATAGTGGGCTTGATTTGGAAGCGATTGGAATGGACTTCGGAGGAGAAAATGCACAGAAATGGACTAGGCGATGTAGGCAGAGGCCCAACAGAATCCTCAGGCTCATTGGCGGCAAATGCAGCCCTTCTCTCTGCTGCCAATGAGTTGACCAAATTGCCCTTACTTTGGAGACACGTTTTCTATCTCGTTAGGGTTTAGGATTTATGAATTAGGTCGGCTGACGGGTATTCTAGTCGGTTTTACAACCTATATAAACTCTCTTTCATTAGTCACTTTTTACACAACTCATAACACAAATCCTCAGTTTCTCAGAGCAGTTTTTATATAAATTTCCAGCAGCAATAATGTGAGTTATTTGTATTTATTTCTTCTTTGTTTGTTGTAATTAGATTCCCCCCAACTGTTGTTTATCGTTTGAGATTGTTTGTTCTTAGTTAAACGATGTAGATCTAGGATTACGACGTGAGGCAGTGGGGATTCCTCGTCTATAAGGATCCACACGCCCACGCCAATGTCTAGTGACCTATGTATGACTTTACTTTGATCAACAATCGTGTTTCTAGTAGATCAATATAATTGCTTTATGAATCTCTATTTTATCCGTTACGTATAGATAAACGCTAAGATTTAGGTTTCCGCCGCGTCAATCTAGCCACGTCTTTCTGGTGTGATTGTCCACCTACATATTCATATCTTAGTAGGTATGGCTACGGCTACGCTGGTCGTCTGTTTTAATTAGCATATGATTAGAAAATACCAATATAGGGCTCCTAGGTCGGCTCATGAATTGATCTTCCGGGACTTTCAGCGAGATCTAGATCTGTTATGTATTAGGGAATTGAGCTCATCTAGTTATACGTAAATCATAGATTAACATGATACCTACAAAGTTAGTGTTAATGGGACAGAGACTGATGCGATCACTTAGGAAGTACGCCTAACCACAGGAATGTTGCCTAGGTGAGGAATACGGTTAATATCGGCATCCCTTGTATTGTAAGCATGCAAGTTATATGAGATGGAGACCAAAAAGGTGAAGTCACATAATGTAGCACAGTGATCTAGTGTCCAACCCGGAACTAAGTCAAGTTTAGGGGATGACTCCCGTAGCCAATATAAAAGAAATATGAATCGGATTACTAGTTGTCTAGTCTAGCTTAATTATATGGAATCTCTAGATCCAAACGATAACATAGTAATTGGGGAGGTTAATTATGTTGCTTGTGTTGTGTCGAGTCGTGGCCTTTATCTTTTCTTGTCGTTTGTTGGTCTTAGACCGCCTTCGTGTGCTCGGCATGAATGATTAATTGTTTGTATATAAATGATCCACAATTGGTTCCCTGTGGGATCGACCTTGATTCGCTATAGCTATAATATGATGAACCTAGTCCTCTTGCTAGTATTGGTTTATGGTTGTCAAGTATTTTATATATCACTTGATCTCGTCATCAAGTTTTTGGTGCCGTTGGAGGGGAACCAACGGTCAATTTTATATATAAATAATTTTTTATTCAGTTCGAGTTTTCTGTTTTAAAGTCTGTTTTTACGTTTTTGAGTCCCTCTGGTTGTCTGCTCTGTGTAAAAATTCCAGATTCTGGAGAATCTGTTTCGCTCCCAGCGAGCCAAGAGCTGGCTGCCAGCGAAACTGCCTCTATTTCTAGAATTTCGCGTGTCTGTTTGTCTCTGTATGTTTAATCCGTAGGTCTGATAGCAGCATGGGAAACCATGTTAAAATCAGTCTACTGTCCGTTTTGTTTTTGTTTTTCTTCTGTTTGCAGAAACCAGGGAAGCAATAATCTTAGTCAGTAATTTTTCATGGGCACTGAGAAAATAACCCAACAACATGTGGAGCTACGAATCTACGATGGGAAAATCAATGGAAGCAACACCTTTAAAGCACCAAGATGGCTCCGAGAAAAAAAATATTAAAAGGTTCAAATTATTCGTGGTACAGTGTTAAAGGCAAGGTACTACCTTTTTTGCTTATGTTTTACTATCTTTTTAATTTTTGAACATAAGTTAGCCTATACATGAACCTGAGTATGAATCTTAGCCCGGAGTTGGTTTGTAAGATTAATTTTATTAGTGTGGAAGGTTCTGCCCCAAATCTGTCTCATCTAGAGGGTGTAAGGAAACAAGTGGTAGTTGAAGGAAGCAGTGAATAAAGAGTTCCTCGTAGTTCTGTTAAAATCTCATTGTCCTATGCATGAGATTGCTTCTACTGGCCATGGGAGCAACAATTTGTGTACTTTTAAGAATTCGCAATCTAAAGAAGACGTTGAGTTTTGAGAGAGTATAATGAAGCATCATTATAGAGGATATGATTAAAATGGGTCCCTAGGACTAAATCTTCTTAGAATTCACTAGTTCCTAAAACGAGAGCCGAGGTAAGAGCTTTGTATAAATGGTATGGATAGATGTCGTTTCCTAGGTCTCACAACCAAGGGAAGGGTATTAATCCGCAAAAGCGACGAGCCCACCACTTATAGTGCTCAAAGGGTCAAAATCTGGTGAGCTATGAATGATAACTGATAAGGATAATTTTTGGAAAGTCGAGCTGAGGACTTTAGACTCAAACTACTTCTTTAAAACCCTTAGGATTTCTTTTTAGTTTTTTTTAAGGTTTTGTTTTCTTTGAGTCAAATAAGAGTAACGTGACATGTGTTGAGGTTTTTTATTTTCCGTGTTCCGATGGCCATTAGGCTAAGGATGTGCAAAACTTTTTTACTTAATATAGCCCACGTGAAGTAGAGTTCCGTAGGAGAGTCGAGAAATTGATAAAGAAAAGGAAATTTAGCAATCAACCTTAAGACGGAAGCATTAAGAGAGCTTGAGAATTACTAAAAATGTAACAGAGAATGATTGGTGCGAACAAGAACAATTTTGGTCAACTTCCAAAACCTTTTAGAATGGTGATCCAAGTGAAAATCCAAAGTGGTGTGCAGTTCGTTCTGCAACTACCCTTATCTTTCCCTTTACACTTTTTCACCTTCGAACTTTTCGATCCTCTCACCAATCTGCCCCAACAGTTCACATTTCTAACCATTCTTTCATTCCCACTCTGTCTTTCCATCTGTTTCACTCTCCCATCCTAGCCCAATCCCTTAAACACTATACCTACCCAACAAATTTCCTTAACCAATTTTCAACCCACCCAAAACACAATTTCTTACCCACCCTTTATCTTTTCTTACCATCCTCGTGTATATCTTTTTCTAAACTCATCATACTCTCAACCTCCATTTTGTTTACAAAATACCCTTGTGTTGCGGAATTAGAAATATTGCAAGTTTTAATGATTATCTTTTATCATTTTGGTTTTCATGATCCTAGATGGGGTAAGTGTATCTCTGGACCTAGCTAGATTTTATACGTTTTTGGTTCGATCGAAATACAACTTCTCTTTCTACCGGAAGATTTCAATTTCGCAATTTTTCTGACCCTTCCGGCACATATAGATGATGAGTTTTGTTCTAAAATATCACACCGATCCGACCTTTTTGATGACGTTGAGACCTTCTACGTGATAAATTGGGTGATTATTAATTTCAAGGAGAAGCTACATCTCCCTAAGTTGTTGATATCCAATCACAACATGAAGCATCTGCGCTAAGTATCTGATTTTATCTTTAGCCTATAGGTCACATTCAGTCTGTTATACCTTACCAAGTTTCTCTTTTACACTGGATTGAATACATGGTTGATCCAGTCAACCTCGTGTTTTCCCACATGGGGTAATGCTTTTTGATCTTTGTCTTCTCCACCCGGTTTTCAGAATATTTAAGCGGTGGAGGTTATAGATAAAGACTACCATCTTTAGTTGCTTGTTTATTTTTCTTTTGATTTAGTATTTTTCTTTTTGAGTCCGTATATCCTTTATCTTATTCGTTTTAGTAATTCGTGTCTGAACGAGTAGTTTTAATGCTATAAATAAACATTGCGAGGGCTTAAACATCGGTTTAAGGTTTATTTTATTCCTTTTACTGCCCCTTTTTTATTATTACTTGTTATGGGCAAACGTTGTAACGAGTTTTGAGCTTTGTTGAAGATTTGTTTTGTAGTGATATATCTCTTGTTAGTTCCACGGTCTATCTATGTGCCCCGAAGTTCATCGACTTGTTCCACTTCAGCGCTTGACCGCAGCTAAGTTCATATGCTTTACTTTCTTTTTATGCATTGAGGACAATGCATCGTTTAAGTGGGGAGGGGGGGGGGGGTTACACGAGTCACTTAGCTTCCGTATATCGAATAATTAATAAATGAGTAAATTTAAGATTTTAAGCAAGAATCGCATTTACTTTTGTGAATACTTGACTTTGAATTATTAAAAAAGGAACCGAGTTGCATGATTACGTGATCATATTATACTTATGTGAAGTAAATTGAAGGATATTCATGCCGACTGTTGCAAGTAGTTATTTATTATTCGATTACTCAATCTTTGAATCGACGATTATCGCACGAATTATAATAACTGAAGAAATTATGTGTACATTGCGTAGATGATTGGTTATGTGAACTTAGTGTCGATATTTATCTGCTGATGTATTCCTATCCGCTAGCCATCAAAGCAGAGTAATAAGCTTGAGAATTATCTATTTTTTAACAATGCGTTAAACACTGGGCTTGTAGTAACATTACCAAAGTAGCCCCGAGCTTGTGGTAATATTCAACGCTATTGACTAATCCGTGAGAGGGGGATTCTTGCAATGCATACTTTACTTTTAAAGCAAGTTTCTTTCTTGAGAGGTGTTAATACTTGAAATTTGAAAATGTGAAGAAATTCAACTTTTTAAGAGGCTTTGAGTATTTTCTCGGTCTCCGAGTCCAAAAACCTTCTGGATAACACTCTTGCTTATTGCACCATGCCTTTACCATAGCGAGGCTTAAGAAGTGGGAATGCTGATGTTGGTAGGTTAAGACTGCTAAGTTAGCATAAACTTTAATCTCGCCACGATTATATAAAATCGAATGCACATGCACACATCACTTCGATTCATAGCGAGTAGTGAATAATGGATACCTTATGAGCATGAATGGTATGAGTTGACTCGAGTTTCATGTGTAAGTATAAGTTGACCATCGAAAGTGTATTCTTGGGGAATAATTTACTGATGCTTTGCTCGGGACGATCAAAGGCTAAGTGGGGGGTAGTTGATGACGGTCAACTTTATACCTTTATTTACCTGTTGATTACCCCAAATTCTAGCTTAAATGGGCTTTAAGTGGTTAATAATTAGTCATCTCGTGCATAAATTACACCTCAACTGAGTTACGACTCGTTATTATGTAATTAGCCATTTTATTATATTATTTGATTTTACAAGCCTTGTTTTATGGTTTATTGATGCACGGTCCAAGTAATAAAAAATACTCGATACCTAAATAACACACTAGGAAGAGAACTAGGTTCAATCATAGTATAGTTAGATAGAGTCGAGGTCGATCCCACAGAGACTCGGCTTAAACGAAATATGACTTATTAAACTAAAAAGCAAATTAAAGGCGGTCTACGACCAACAAATAACGCAGAATTAAAATTGACCCAATAGAAACACAAAACCAACAAAAGACACAACGACACTAGAACACTTATTTTTATAGATTTTATAAATGATTAACAAATGGTATTGATAACGCTAGTAGTAATTACTCCCCCATGCTATGTAGATTGACGACGAGACAAAACAAGACATTTAAGATTAATTATTCTGACTACGGGAGTCATCCCCTAAAATAGATTTAGCTCCGGTTAGGCCATCTAGATCATAGTGTCTCCATTACGTGACTTCACATTTTTAGTCTCCATCTCATATAACTTCTGACACAATTACGAAACTAGGGATGCCGGTATAAACCGTAACCTCATTTAAGCAACATTCCTATGATTAGGCTTACTTCTTAGACACCGATTCAATCTCTGTCCTAAATAACAATCACTTTTTGGGTCTCATGTTAAATTACGATGACAAATAGTTAAGTTGATCAAGTTTAATTACTCGTTTAAATTACAAAGCAGAGAACCTGACGTAGTCGAAGCCGTTCACAGACAAATCAAGAACATCACGGATCTTGCTACCAACGGGACATAAGCTCGCTGCCAACAAGCTCAGCTATGAACCAGATTTGCTCGTGAAACATCTTTTACGTCTCAGATCTACATAAAAATGGGTTCGTAAATTAACTACATAACGAAATCAATACATAAAATGACTACTCCATCACGAAATAAATTAGATCTACGAATAAAGATTGCATAATTGAGTAGACATTACCCTCGAAGACGAGCGTGATTCCCACTCCTCGATACGATCTCTAACCGGAGATTCTAACGACTCCGTAATGAAAAGAACATTAATAAAAAGCAAACAACAATATAAAAGTATTGGAATAATGTATTTCTAAGGTGTACATATGGCGTGTAATGTATGCCTCTATTTATAGGGGTTCAAGCTAATTAAGAGATATACTTCAAAATATCAAAACAAATAGAGATAACTCCCGGCCGATCTCAAAAAGATGTCATGCGCCCCCTAGAATGCGTCCCCCACAAATTTGGCACCACTCTTTGATTGGTTTGCCGGCTTTTGTCATGCTTTACTCCTCTTTTCATGCTTATCCGATATTTATCTTCAATGCATCTTGGATTTACCTTGAGATTTAATCCTTCCATTTGTATTTATCCTCCAAAAATTATCTCAATCTACAAAATAAAAATTTATCCCAAAATAAATCATATTTAAATAAAAACGGATAAATACCAAATTATATAATAAAAACGGATAAATACCAAATTATATCTTATAAATGGATAAATACCAAATTATATAATATAAATCACATAACATTAAATACTCCATATAAACATGTGATTTAATATAAAATATATATTATTAATCTCGATTTAAGGTCAACGTTGATGACTTTTATGGGTATAATTTGTCCGTCATCAACTACCCCCCACTTAGACTTTGATCGTCCCGAACAAAGCATCAATAAGTCACTCCCCAAGACAACAATTTCCATGGTCAAATCATACTTATACAAGAAACTCGAGTCAACTCATACCACTTATGCTCATAAGGTATCCATTTTTCACTACTCGTCATGAATCGAAGTGACGTGTGCATATGCGTTTAGTTTTATCTATTCGTGGCAAGATTAAAGTTTATGCTAACTTTGAAGTCTTAACCTACCAACATCAGCATTCCTACTCCTTAAGCCTCGCAATGGGTAAAGACATGGTGCAATAAGCAAGAGCGTCATCTATAAGGTTTTTGGACTTGGAGACCGAGAAAAATACTCGAAGCCTCTTAAAAGTTGAATTCTTTATATCTTCAAGCATTAACACATCTCAAGAAAGAAACTTGCTTTAAAAGTAAATTATGCATTGCAAGAATCCTCCTCTCACGGATTGGTCAATAACATTGAATATTACCACAAGCGCGAAGCTACTTTGGTAATGTTACTACAAGCCCAGTGTTTCACTTTTGTCAAAACACAGATAAATCTCAAGCTTATTACTCCGCTTAGATGGCTAGAAGATAAGAATACATCAGCAGATAAATATCGACTCTAAGTCTGCATAACCAATCATCTACGCAATGTACATAATTCTTCTCAGTTATTATAATTTGTGCGGTATTCGTCGATTCAAAAATTGAGTAATCGAATAATAAATAACTATTTGCAACAGTTGGCATGAATATCCTTAAATTCACATTCACATAAGTATAAAATGATCATGTACTCATGCAACTTGGTTCATTTCCTATTAATTCTATGTATAAGAACTCACAATTCTAAGGGTACGAGATAAATAACTTGGCATTTATTCAATTTGTTTTTTCATTTTTTCACCGTTTCATTCAATTTTTCAATTATAACACCATGGCTAAGTCTCCTACCCCCCACTCAAACTTGGCATGGTCGCCAATGACAAAGAAAAAGGAGAATTTAAGAAAAAGACTTAGCTTTGGAAACGGCTCTCAAGTAGATGCAGAATGTAGTTGTAGACCAAGCACATCGTGGAGAAGCAAACAAAAACCTGTTTACGCAAACCAAACAGAAACTCCACGAAACCGTTAATGACATGTCAATGGAAGTTATAAAATAATGTGGCAGTAATTAGATATAGAATATCCAAAAACAATTTAAGCCACTTTATTTCATACAACCAATGACACGGAAAACCAAAGAGTTAAAACTACAAAACTCACATGGCGGCTATCAAGGAAAAAACCTCATTTATTCCGAACTTAGAATCGGAACATGGCGAGATGAAAAAAAACTTAACAGTCGCATGCTACTTTAATCAAACAAAACAAAAACAAAAGATAGTTTTCACGAAATAGTTATGTGTTTATTGTCGTCAGCTCGACTCAGCTCAATGATGGTTTAAGTATAGGTGGGATCTTCAAGGGTAAAGACTTCCTCCTCCTTACCTTGACCAAGACCAACATAATGTTTCACACGGTGTCCATTAACCACAAAAGTGGATTGATCTTTCAGGTTCAATAATTCAACAGCTCCAGAAGGGAAAACCTTACTCACTCTATAAGGGCCATACCATTGTCATTTTAACTTGCCCGGAAAGAGTCTCAAGCGCGAATTGTAAAGAAGAACCAGATCGCCTTCCTTAAAGGTGCGGTCCAATATCTTCTTATCATGAAATTTCTTTGTGCGCCCCTTAAATATTTTAGCATTCTCATAAGCTTCCAGACGGAACTCTTCTAGGCGAGTCAATTCCAACAATCTTTTCTCTCCGGCTAAACTCTCATCAAAATTCAGCATACGCGTAGCCCACATGGCACGGTGTTCAAGTTCAACCGGTAGATGACATGCTTTTCCAAAAACAATCTTATAAGTGGACATACCAATAGTCGTCTTATAAGAAGTCCTATAAGCCCATAAAGCATCATCTAATCTCAACGACCAATCCTTTCTAGTCGTATTCACAGTCTTCTCCAACATGCGCTTTATTTCTCGATTTGTAACCTCAACTTGTCCACTTGTTTGGGGGTGATAAGCAGTAGCTAACTTGTGTCTAACCCCGTTCTTAATCATCAACTTTTCAAACGGCCTATTGCAAAAATGGCTTCCATTATCACTAATAATGGCACGAGGGGTTCCAAACCGCGTAAAGATATTTTTCTTTAAGAACATCAGTACAACTTTCGCATGGTTAGTAGGCGAAGAAATGGCCTCTACCCATTTTGACACGTAGTCGACTGCCACTAAGATATAGCGGTTGGACAAAGACGAAGTAAAGGGTCCCACAAAATCAATACCCAAAACATCAAAAATCTCAACCTCTAGGATATTCTTCAGTGGCATTTCATTCCTTCTCGAGATATTTCCTGTCATTTGGCAAGAATGACAAGATTTAGCATATTGATGCGCATCTTTGAACAAGGTCGGCCAGTAAAAACCACATTGGAGAACTTTGGCAGCAGTCTTGTCTCCTCCATAATGTCCTCCGGCCTCATAAGCATGGCAATGTCTAAGGATATCATACATTTCTTATTCCGGCACACATCTCCTAAAGACATTGTCGGATCCTAGCTTAAAAAGATAGGGCTCTTCCCAATAATAGTGCCTAAGATCCTTAAAGAATTTCTTTCTTTCTTGGGGGTTGAGATTTGGTGGCAAGTATTTCACGGATAGATAATTCACAAAGTCTTTAAACCATGGTTGTTTCTTCTCCTTCACAACCTCAACACGTGAAGATATTGCAGGGCAATCATTTTTTCCTTGTATGGCCGTGATGGAGAATAACTGTTCATCAGGAAATGTTTCTCCAATCTCGGTCATTGGCTCATTATCCTCTATTTGTAAACGGGAAAGATGATCCGCAACCAAATTCTCAGATCCTTTCTTATCACGCATTTCTACATCAAACTCTTGCAACAATAGAATCCATCTTAATAACCTTGTCTTGGAATCTTGTTTGGCTAAAAGATACTTCAAAGCTGCATGGTCAGTCCAAACAATGACTTTAGATCCTACTAGATATGATCTAAACTTGTCAAATGCAAAGATGACAGCTAGAAATTCTTTCTCAGTAGTTGCATAATTCCTTTGAGCAGCATTTAATGATCGACTAGCATAGTAGATGGGCCCAAAGATCTTGTCTTTTCTTTGTCCTAAGGCAGCACCTACAGCTATATCGCTTGCATCGCATATCAACTCAAAAGGTAGATTCCAATCAGGCGCAATCAGAACGGGTGCAGTAATATGCATGCTCTTTAGCTTATTGAAAGCTTTCATCCACTCATTAGTAAACAAAAATGGCACATCCTTGGCCAATAATTCGGTAAGAGGTCTAGAGATTAAGGAAAAGTCCTTCACAAACCGACGGTAGAATCCTGCGTGGCCAAGAAAACCTCGCAAAGTCTTAAGATTGGTTGGTGGAGGCAGTTTTTCAATCACCTCAAGTTTAGTTCTATCAACCTCTATACCATTCTTAGAAATACGGTGGCCAAGTACTATACCTTCAGTAACCATAAGATGACATTTCTCCCAGTTGAGCACCAGATTCGTCTCCTGGCATCTCTTCAACACTCTTGCTAGATGCGTGAGACATGAATCGAAGTCATCTCCAAATACGGAGAAATCATCCATAAAGATCTCTAGGAAATCTTCAACCATATCAGCAAACAGAGAAATCATGCATCTTTGAGGCGTTTCTGGTGCGTTGCACAAACCAAAGGGCATTCTATTGTAAGCAAATGTTCCATATGGACATGTAAAAGTGGTCTTTTCACGATCCTTGGGTGAGATATGAATTTGATAATATCCCGAGTAACCGTCAAGGAAACAATAAAACACATGTCCGCTCAGTCTCTCGAGCATTTGATTAATGAAGGGAAGAGGGAAGTGATCCTTACGAGTAGCATCATTCAGTTTCCTAAAGTCAATGCACACTCTATGACTAGTAATGAGTCTAACAGGAATCAACTCATTTAACTCATTAGCTTGCACCGTAAAACCTCCCTTCTTAGGAACTACATGGATCGGACTAACCCATTCACTATCAGAAATAGGGAAGATGATTCCCATTTCTAACATCTTAATAATTTCATCCCTAACCACGTCCTTCAATTGTGGAGTCAACCTTCTTTGGGGTTGTACAACTGCTTTCTTTGCAGGATCGACGGAGATTTTATGCATGCAAACACTGGGACTGATGCCTTTGATGTCAGCTATAGTCCATCCAAACGCAACGCGATACCCTCTCAATACTCTCATTAGCTTTTCTTCTTGGATTTCAGTCAAGGCAGAAAAAATAATAAGCGGCAAGGTTTCGTCTTGAAGGAATACATACTTCAAATGTGCAGGCAGAGGCTTCAACGTCAGATTTGCAGGAGGTTCTTCTAACGAGGTCTTTAACTTTTGTCCGGTTAGCGTAAGTTCAAAGAACTTATGCCATGTCGGTCTATGGTAGAATTTCTCAACCTCGGTAGACTTCATCTCCTCAACATGTCTAGGGGTTCCTCTACTACATCCAGGCCATATCACCTTTTCTTCATCGCTACGTTCATATGGCACTTCATCCTATAACTCTAGGGTTGCCTCGAGGAAATCCTTAATATCCTCATATTGTTGGAAGTCATTGACAAGCTTGTCAACAGAGTCCAACATGAAACATGCATCATCTTCATCATTAGGTGTCTTCATAGTGTCAAGCACGTTGAATGCTATTTCATCCCCATTAACTCTTAACACTAACTCTCCTTTGTAAACATCGATAAGCGTCCTAATAGTGGCCATAAAAGGTCTTCCCAAGATTAGGGGCACTTTGTAGTTAGCTTCCATATCTAGCACAACAAAGTCGACAGGAAACACAAACTTCTCAACTCTTACTAGCACATCCTCAACCACTCCACAAGGTTCCTTAACCGAGCGATCAGCTAATTGCAAAGTAATTGAAGTATTTTTAAGGTCTTTCATACCTAGCTTTTGGAAAATGGATAGAGGCATCAGATTTATGCTCGCTCCTAGATCACACAAGGCTTTGTTCAAACACACGTTACCTATGGTGCATGGAATGAGAAAACTTCCCGGATCCTTGCACTTAGCGGGTAACTTATGTTGAAGAATGGCTGAGCACTCCTCATTTAGATAGATAGTCTCTAAATCTAGGAGTTTCTTCTTAGTAGAGACAGCTTCTTTTAAGAACTTGGTGTCCTCAGGCATTTCAGCAAGTGCTTCAACTAAAGGTATATTGATGTGTAGCTTTCTAAAGATATCAATGAACTTCTTATACCTCTTGTCATCAACCTTAGGCTTAGGTTTGCGTGGAGGATAAGGTAAGGTTGAAGGATCGACATCAGTGAAAATAGTATACTTATTATTATAAAGCTCAACTCTAGGGCCAGCAGGTTCCTTATAGGTTTCTTGCTCAGGTAAGGATTCAGAGGTATTTGCTTCCTTGCTTGGCTCACCATCCTTACTCTCTATGGACTTTTCTTTCTCTTTCAAGGATGGTGGAGTTACTTCCTTCCCACTTCTAGTCATGATCGCATTAAAATCCTTAGCATTCTTATCAGTATTGCTTGGCAATCCTCCAGCAGGTTTAGTTGAGACTTGCTCAGCTAACTGTCCTATTTGGTGAGTGAGATTCTAGACTATGGCTTCTTGGTTGGTTACCTTAGCATCGGTCTTCTGACAATATTGGCTAAAGTTAGTGGCTAAATCAGCCATCAATTTTGAAAGTTGTCCCATATTGTCAGTAACAACATTACTCAATTTTTCTATTGCAGCTTCCCAACCAAAAGTTTTAGTTTGCTGCGGTACATAAGTAGTGGGTGGTTTAGGCCCTTCTCCTGCATTAGGGTCACTATATCGGAATCCAGGATGGTTATGGTTAGGTTTATACCCTCCCCATTGATTTCCTTGTTTCCCAATATAGTTGGCTTCTTCAGTACCATCATTCTCATTTTGAGGAATTACTTCGATTCCAGTCCCTTTCTCTACTCTTGCCATCCTCTCTTGCATACCATCTACCTTATTGTTGATAACATACAGTTGCTCTATGATTTTGGTAGATGCACTATCCTCAAATATGGCAGCAGCTATGTCATTGCCTCCCCATTGACTATTCATCACTATTTGCTCCATCTTTCCTTGTGCCTCCTCAGGAGATAAAAGAACAAACGCTCCATTGCTAGAGGCGCCTACTCTAATTTTCTCATTATCTCTCAATCCATGGTAAAAAGTTTGCATTAAAAGCCAAAGAAAGATATCATGATGAGGACACTTTCTCATAGCTTCCTTAAAATGCTCCCAAGCTTGATCAAAACTCTCCCCAGGTTGTTGCTTAAATCATAAGATATCCTGGCGTAACTTAAAGGTTTTTCATAAAGGAAAATACTTATTCATGAATTTTTGCAACAATTGTTCCCATGTAGTGATGGATCCAACCTCTAGAGAGAGAAGCCATTGCTTAGCTTTATCTTTCAAAGTGAAAGGGAAAAGCTTAAGACGAATGTTACCCTCCGGGATTAATTCTGGCATCACAGTTCTAATGATTTCCAAGAAATTTGTCACGTGAACACCATGATCCTCGTTTTGGATTCCATGAAAAGTGGAATAGTTGGTCACCATTTGAATTACATTAGGCCTAGGGTGATAGACTTCCGCAGGGTCTTGCGGTGCTACGATAGCGGGAATGAATTGCTCAATAGTAGGTGTTGCATAACTCTGTAAAGTACGCCTTGCTCCTTGAGCTAGGGCGTGGTTTCCATTATTAGCATTATTAGCATTATTGGCATTATTAATAACTTCAGGATTAAGTACCTGGTTTGGATTGTTCAGAATGCCTTCCATTTCTGCCTCAGATTCAGAATGCTCAGAATGATCGGTTGTATGTCCTTCTTCCAATTCGTGTTTGCTTTCTTCAAGATTTGGATCCTCCCCTCCTTGCTTAGCCAGTTCTCTAGCTAACTTTCTATTTCGCCTTGCAAATTTCTCTATTTCAGGATTATATGGCTCAAGCGGTTCCTTCGATTTCCGAGTAGCATACTACAAAATAGGAAAAAACAATAAAACAATTAAAAACTTAAAAGGCTAGGACCTTAACTAGACTAAATAATAAAAATGAAACTAAAACAGACTCTATTCACAATATTTATGAATTTACTTTTAATAAAATAAGTTATACTTAATTTAATGACACGAGTCCCCGGCAACGGCGCCAAAAACTTGATGCACGGTCCAAGTAATAAAAAATACTCCATACCTAAATAACACACTAGCAAGAGAACCAGGTTCAATCGTAGTATAGTTAGATAGAGTCGAGGTCGATCCCACAGAGACTCGGCTTAAACGAAATATGACTTATTAAACTAAAAAGCAAATTAAAGGCCGTCTACGACCAACAAATAACGCATAATTAAAATTGACCCAATAGAAACACAAAACCAACAAAAGACACAACGACACTAAAACAGTTATTTTTATATATTTTATAAATGATTAACAAACGGTATTGATAACGCTAGTAGTAATTACTCCCCCATGCTATGTATATTGACGACGAGACAAAACAAGACATTTAAGATTAATTATTCTGACTACGGGAGTCATCCCCTAAAATAGATCTAGCTCCGGTTAGGCCATCTAGATCATAGTGTCTCCATTACGTGACTTCACATTTTAGTCTCCATCTCATATAACTTCTGACACAATTACGAAACTAGGGATGCCGGTATAAACCGTAACCTCATCTAAGCAATATTCCTATGATTAGGCGTACTTCTTAGACACCGATTCAATCTCTGTCCCAAATAATATCCTTTTTTTGGGTCTCATGTTAAATTACGATGACAAATAATTAAGTTGATCAAGTTTAATTACTCGTTTAAATTACAAAGCGAGAACCTCGACGTGGTCGGCCGTTCACGAGACAAATCAAGAACATCACAGATCTTGCTACCAACGGGACATAAGCTCGCTGCCAACAAGCTCAGATCTGAACCAGATTTGCTCGTGAAATGTCTTTTGCGTCTCAGATCTACATAAACATGGGTTCGTAAATTAACTACATAACGAAATCAATACACAAAACGACTACTCCATCACGAAATAAATTAGATCTACGAATAAAGATTGCATAATTGAGTAGACATTACCCTCGAAGACGAGCGTGATTCCCACTCCTCGATACGATCTCTAACCGGAGATTCTAACGACTCCGTAATGAAAAGAACATTAATAAAAAGAAAACTACTATATAAAAGTATTGGAATAATGTATTTCTAAGGTGTACATATGGCGTGTAATGTATGCCTCTATTTATAGGGGTTCAAGCTAGTTAAGAGATATACTTCAAAATTTCAAAACAAATAGAGATAACTCCCGGCCGATCTCAAAAAGATGTCATGCGCCCCCTAGAATGTGTCCCCCACAAAGTTGGCGCCACTCTTTGATTGGTTTGCCGGATTTTGTCATGTTTTACTCCTCTTTTCGTGCTTATCCGATATTTATCTTCAATGCATCTTGAATTTATCTTGAGATTTAATCCTTCCATTTGTATTTATCCTCCAAAAATTATCTCAATCTACAAAATAAATATTTATCCCAAAATAAATCATATTTAAATAAAAACGCATAAATACCGAATTATATAATAAAAACGGATAAATACCAAATTATATGTTATAAATGGATAAATACCAAATTATATAATATAAATAAAGGGAGAATTGGCTATATAGCCTTTTTTCAACAAATTCTTGGCTGTGTTTTTTTCCGTTTTTTTGACCGCGATTTTCTCCATTTTTTTTCACAAATGTGCACGATCTTAAGGTCCTCAAATCCCCTATAGGGTTCCCCCTTCCCAATTAGGGTTTAGTTTGGTTCAAAAAACACCTAAAACGCGAAGATTTAGAGGCTTCAAAAAAACTGTTTACACCATTTCTGAACAAAAAAGACTATATCCCCAAGATTTGTGGTCAAACACCCTTTTTAACCTTAAGCCCCTAATATAAATCACATAACATTAAATATTCCATATAAACATGTGATTTAATATAAAAATTATATTATTAACCTCGATTTAAGGTCAACGTTGATGACTTTTATGGGTATAATTTGACCGTCATCATTTATTTATAGTGGGCTTGATTTGGAAGCGATTGGAATGGACTTTGGAGGAGAAAAATGCACAGAAATGGACTAGGCGAAGTAGGCAGAGGCCCAGCAGAATCCTCAGGCTCGCTGGCAGCGAGCCCTGCTCTGGCTGCCAGTGAGTTGACCAAATTACCCTTAGTTTGAGGACACGTTTTCTATCTCGTTAGGGTTTAGGATTTACGAATTAGGTCGGCTGCCGGCAATTCTAAGTCAGTTTTACAGCCTATATAAACTCCTTTTCATTAGTCAGTTTTTACACAACTCATAACACAAATCCTGAGTTTCTCAGAGCAGTTTTTATACAAATTTCCAGCAGCGATAATGTGAGTTTTGTATTTATTTCTTCTTTGTTTGTTGTAATTAGATTCCCCCAAATTATTGTTTATCGTTTGAGATTGTTTGTTCTTAGTTAAACGATGTAGATCTAGGATTACGATGTGAGGAAGTGGGGATTCCTCATCTATAAGGATCCACACACCCACGCCTATATCTCATGACCTATGTATGACTTTACTTTGATCAACAATCGTGTTTCTAGTAGATCTATATAATTGCTTTATGAATCTCTATTTTATCCATTACGTATAGAGAAACGCTAAGATATAGGCTTTCACCGCGTCAATATTGCCACGTCTTTATGGTGTGAGTCCACCTAGAATTTCTTATCTTAGTAGGTATGGCTACGGTTACGTTGCTCGTCTGTTTTAATTAGCGTATAATTAGAAAATACCAATATAGGGATCCTAGGTCGGCTCATGAATAGATCTTCCAGGACTTTCAGCGAGATCTAGATATGTTCTGTATAAGGGAATTGAGCTTATCTAGTTATACGTAAATCGTAGATTAACATGATACCTATAAAGTTAGTGTTAATGGGATAAAGACTGATGCAATCACTTAGGAAGTACGCCTAACCACATGATTGTTTCCTAGGTGAGAAATACGGTTAATATCGGCATCCCTAGTATTGTAAGCGTGCATGTTATATGAGATGGAGACCCAAAAAGTGAAGTCACGTAATGTAGCACAGTTATCTAATGTCCTACCCGGAACTAAGTCAACTTTAGGGGATGACTCCCGTAGCCAATATAAAAGAAATACGAATCGGATTAATAGTTGTCGAGTCTTGCTTAATTATATGGAATCTCTAGATCCAAACGATAACGTAGTAATTGGGGAGGTTAATTACGTTGCTTGTGGTGTGTCGAGTCGTGTCCTTTATCTTTTCTTATCGTTTTTTGGTCTTAGACTGCTTGCGTATGCTCGGCATAAGTGATTAATTGTTTGTATATAAATGATACACAATTGGTTCCCTGTGGGATCGACCTTGATTCGCAATAGCTATAATACGATGGACCTAGTCCTCTTGATAGTATTGGTATATGGTGGTCAAGTATTTTATATATCACTTGATCTCGTCATCACAACTTGAACCTCCTCAAAATGTGTGGGTGATCCTTCCAACCCCATCACCAAATCTAATCTCTGTCCAATCACTGTTTGTTCCTCAGTGAGTAGGACCATCTCTTCCACAAAAATAAAAGGAAAAATAGCCATATTTTCCTCTAGCACTCCTCTGTCATTAGCAACCTTCTGTAGAATATCAGCAGCTTGAGATAAGGTATCCTGAGTGTCAAACCACACTTGATATTGAACTGAATCCTCAGAACTGATGTCAGGCTCACTGTGTGCTATTACCATCTACTCATCCAAATATTCAGTCTGCTGATCACCAGGATTCACATCAGTTTCCACAACTAAGAATGAATCATACATACTGACCAGCCTATTATCTCCAAAATTTATTCCATCATAAATTAGAGCCTCCAAATCATCTATAGTTAGATCTTCCAGATCTTCATCCATTTGATCAGTTTGTCGGCCCTCAATGATTTTTGTCGACACTGATGACTATTCTACTCTTGGTTCAGATGACAATGCAGTTCCACTGGCTTCTCCTAGATGTGTATGATGATCATCATCAGAATCAGATGATGATGAATCATCACTATCTAGTGCATCCCTCGGGTCTTTAAACAAGATACTTCCTTGTCCATTTTCTCCTTCAATGAGTTCCATCAACCTCATTTCCAGCAGAGAAGTATCAACCAAGTCAAGTAGATTTCCCACTTCTAACTTTTCAAAGGCCCATTCTTCAAAATCTGTCATTGGCTCAGCAGCTGGTTTTTGTCTCTTATAGTAGCCAAACTTCCATTGAAAGTAATCAGCAAACAGATTGAGTTTGGGATCAACATACCCTTATTTCCTTTTCTTTTCCTTCCTCTCAAAGGGCATTGATGGCTTTCTAAGAGTTGTTTTTTCAGCTTGTTGTCCTCCAAAGGTCTCAACAAGCAAATTCAGTGTTTCCTCAGCAGATGCCATCAGGTCAGTAGGCTCATCAGATTGCAAATTTGTCCCTACTACCTCCAACTGCTCAACACTAGGTTCCTCCTGACTTTCATGTCCATCAGCAGAGTTAGCAACATATTGCTCTTTCCCCTGAATTATTGCTGAAATGGCAGGGTCTTGTACTGAGCTTGTATCAATTTCCACAAAGAAAGTGTCGATCAGAGTCTCTCTGTGGTTCTTGATAAAGTTGCTCAAGAACAACTTCTCTAGCCTCAGTAGGCTCAATAGCTTTTATAGGCTCAAATTCAATAACTTCGACAACAGGTTTTGGTTCAGCAGGTTTGTGTGGTGCTTCACCCTGTTGTTTAGTTGCAACCTCAGTTGTTTCCACAGCAGGGTCGGAACAGTTTCCTCAGCATGGTGATGTGGTTCTTCAATGTGTTGCTCAACAACAACACCAGCATCAGTAATAGGCTCAACAGCCTCTTCTTTTTTTTCCCTTTGGTCCTCCAGGACCCTCAGTACTTTACCCTTTCCATGCTTCTTCTTCTTAGCAATATCCTTCATTCTCTTTGAAGGTCGTTCAGCTTCAATTTCAGCAGCTTAACTTTTTCTTTTATCTACCTTCTGTTGCTCTTTCAAGATCTCAGTAGCAGACTTCTTCTTTACAACATCATTAGGGTCAGTAACTTCAACTTCAACTAGACCCGCAGTAGACTCAGCAGTCTCTACTGTTTGCTGTCTTGTTTTTTTTGGTTTTAGCATCTCAGTTATCTTTTTAGTATCAGTTGCCTTTCTTTTCTCAGCAGCCTTCTTAGGTGCAGAAAATTTAGCAACTTGTTCAACCTGCTCACCACCAGCATTATCATCTCCATCATTGTCACTTTATGTCCTTTCAGTGTCCAACTTTTCATCATCATCCAATCCAGGGATGATATAATTGATCTCCTTTTTGTATCTGGACATGTTGATCTTTTCAGGTGCAACATCAGCAACTCTTAAATGAGTCAGCAGGGCCTGAATCATCAAACCCAGGCAGTGTTTTGACTTTCTTGTCCCTTCTCTTTCCTCTGTTATCACTTTCTTCATATATTGGACAAAGAATCCAGCCCAATCAAACTTCATACTCTTGCATATGATGATCAGCAAGTCAATCTTGGGTCCTGACAATGTGTCAAGACTTCTACTGCATCCCAAAATGTTCTTGGCTATAATCTTACTCAGCAGATTATACTCCGTCCTGATATGCTTCACATTGATGCTCAGTGATGATTTTATAGCATTATTGGTCTTTATTTTATCAACGAACTCCAATCTTGGAAGCCCTATTTCTTTAGGACTGGTAGGAGCATCATTACCAGGTCCAAAGCCAAATACTTCCCTCAGCAGGTTTGAGGAAATTTCAATCTCCTGGCCATTAACTGTGGTAGTAAATGCCTCTCTATTATCTCTTATCACAATGTTTCTCCAAAAATTTGCAACATTTGTGTAGGAGATGCTTTCCAATCTGAGATTAAGGACATCCTCTAGTCCTTCATATCTTCTGATTCTTCTACCAATGTTGATAGCCAACTCAGTTTTGTTAGCATCAACAACAAATCCTCTGACACTTTGGCTTGTTCCAATGTGAATATCATCCTTGTCCGCCAATAGAGATGAATTAGATGAAGAAGAAAGCTTTCAAATCTGTGTTCACACAGTGTATTTTCAGAGAAAAAAATGATCTTAAAGTTGTATGTAACATCTTTGTGTATATATCTGTATATATAGCAGAAAGTAGTGGGTAGTAACTGTCAGATAAAGTACTGTACACGTACTGTAGCATTTAACCATGATTAAAGTTGGAATAAATGTGATGTTGCCATGTGTCCCACTAATTGATTCCATAAAAGTTGTAACCGTTGGATATTTGTAACTGCGGTTATAAATGATAAGAATAATATCCAATTACTGTTGACTTTCATTTAAGTTTGATTGTCTTGTAACGTGTAGTTCAAATGAGACTTGATCTTGATGAGGCTTGGATCAACGACTCTTTTGAAAAGATGCCTCAAAGCAGATATCTTTGACAAAGTTACTTTGCTGCTCTTCAAATACACTTGTTTTGTCCAACTGATAAAACAAGATGATGTTTAATACCAATGACTAATCTATCAAGTGAGCTCACCCAACAGGACAAAGACCAATCCCCTTGGCAACTTCATTTGATCAATTGTCCAAACATAAATAAGTACATGGAATTGTTGATACCAATGACAAGTCTGCTAAGTGAGCTCACCCAACAAAGCAAAGAATAATCCCCTTGGTGAATTCCAGTACACTGCTGATAATTTAAGTATATCAGTCAACTTTTATGATTCCAAGTTCAGTCCTTAACTTTGCAAATCTTTCACTATCCAATGGTTTTGTGAAAATATCGGCAAGTTGATCTTCAGTAGGGATGTAAAGAACCACCACATCTTTCTTTTCAACATGATCTCTTATAAAATGATGTCTCACATCAATATGCTTGGTTCTTAAGTGCAAAACAGGATTTTCTGTGATTGCAATTGCACTTGTGTTGTCACACGTTATAGGAATTTGTCTTTCTTCCATTCCATAATCCTATAAATGTTGCCTTAACCAAAGTATTTGTGCACAGCAACTTCCAGCAGCTCTATATTCAAACCCGATGAGAAGTTGATATTGATATTGAATTGCTTTCTTGAACCAGAAACCAGTCTATTTCCCATCAACTGACATGTTCTTGTGGTGCTTTTTCTATCAATTTTGCATCCAGCATAATCAGAATCTGAGTAGGAAATAACTTTGAAGCTTCCATCTTTTGAATACCATATCCCTACTCCTAAAGTCTCTTTTAGATATTTGAGAATCCTTTTGACTGCAGCTAAATGACTTTCATTTGGTTTAGATTGAAATCTTGCACAAACACCTACAGAAAAGAATATATCAGGTCTGCTGGCAGTAAGGTACATCAGACTGCCTATCATCCTACTATACAAGGTCTGATCAACATCTTTGCCTTCTTTATCTTCATCCAGTCTGATGTTTGTACTCATTATCCCGGCAATAATGAGCCAAGCTAGTATTTGCGGTGAATCCCCCTGTTAAGTAATCGTGCATTACGATAGGAACTGCCAATTCTCTAGCAAATACGGCTCTTTTGATCATTTCTTCGCATGTACCTGCAGTAGCATTCAAGTAATGCCCCTTTATTTCACCGGTTTGTTGATACCTTGGTGGTGTTTTCCATGCCAAACTTCTTCAGTAACTCCTTAGTGTATTTGGTTTGATGAATGAAGATTCTATCTTTCATTTGTTTGACTTGCAATCCTAAAAAGTAGTTCATCATACTCATTTGGAACTTGCTTTTCATGAGATTAGCAAACTTTTCACAAAGAAATTCATTTTCAAAACCAAAAATTATGTCATCAACATAAATCATTACAATGAGTCTTTGTCTCATTCATTGATTCCGAAAAGAGTCTTGTCAATGGTTCCTTTGGTAAAACCATTGTCCACCAAGAATTGAGATAAGGTTTCATACCATGCTCTTGGTGCTTGTTTCAAACCATAAAGTGCCTTGTTAAGTCTGTACACTTTATCTTCTTGATCTTTAACTTCAAAAACAGGAGGTTGCTGATCATAAACCTCTTCTTCCAGAATGCCATTCAGAAATGCACTCTTGACATCCATCTGGTATACTTTGAAGTTTTTGTAAGCAGCATATGCCAAGAATAATCTTATAGCTTCCAATCTTGCAACTGAGGCATATGTCTCATCAAAATCTATTCATTCTGCTTGAGAATAGCCTTTTGTTACTAGTCTTGCCTTATTCCTTACAATGGTAACAGATTCATCCAATTTGTTTCTGTATACCCATTTTGTTCCAATTATATTTGCATGATTAGGCCTTTTCACTAGTGTTCAAACTTGATTTTTTTCAAATTCATTCAATTCCTCTTGCATAGCAATTATTCAATCTGGATCTGATATTGCTTCTTCAACAACTTTAGGCTCCATTTAAGATAGAAACCAAGTAAACATTGCTTCTAATTGTCTTCTAGTCCTCGCACCTTGCTGTATATTGCCAATAACTTGCATAGCAGGGTGATCCCTTAATCATTATGGATTTTGGCCGGTTAGTTTGATTCTAAGAAACATCATCTTCAGTAGGGTCTGCTGTTGCTTCAGTAGGGGGTTCAGCTGATCCTTGAATTACTTCAGTTGTTGCATCAGTAGTGTTACCAGCAGGGTGTCCAGCAGGGGCATATTCAGAAATCTTTAAGTCATTTATCCTTTCCAAAACATCAACACATTTTGGATCAGTGACTTGTTGATTCTCAGCAGGTTCTGAAGATTCATCTTCCAATCAAGTGAACTTAGGTTCATCACATACAACATGTATTGTTTCTTCATGTTTCAGTGTTCTTTTATTCAGTACCCTAAATGCTTTGCTGACAAAAGAATATCCCAAGAAGATTCCTTCATCTGATTTTCGTTGGAATGTCTTCAATTGCTCTTTATGATTTAATATAAAACATTTGCTTCCAAATGGATGGAAGTAAGATATATTAGGTTTCCTTCCATTCCAAATCTAATAAGGTGTCTTTAGCAGCTTCTTGTTTCTCGAGGTCTGCTTTGTGTATATAGCATCTTTGTATAGATCCTTGACCCAATATCTTTCAGGTAATAATGCTTCACATATCATAGTCCTTCCTGCTTCTTTCAAAGTCCTGTTTCTTCTCTCAGCAACCCCATTTTGCTGAGGTGTGCCAGCAGCAGCTAATTGGTGTAGCACACCATTTTGCTCACAATATTCTCTTATGACTTTATTGAGAAATTCAGTACCCTTGTCTGATATGATCTTCACTACTGTCAAACTTTTCTCATTTTGCAATCTCTTCAAAAGTTCAGGCATCTTTTGAAGTGTTTCACTTTTCTTGTTCATGAATACTACCCAAGTGTATCTTCAATAATCATCCACAACTACCAGAGTGTACTTCTTCCCTGTCACACTTGTTGGTGTTACTGGTCCAAACAGATCCATATGAAACAGCTCCAAAACTCTTTTTGTTGATTGCTTAGTCTTTGACTTGAAGCTTGACTTGGTTTGTTTACCTTACTGACAAGCATCACATATAGCATCCTTTTTGAATGTGATCTCAGGTAAACCAATCACTAACTTCTTTTTCATAAATTGATTGATATCATCAAAGTTAAGATGATTCAACTTCTTATGCCATAACCAGTTCATTTCTGACTTTGTATGCACAATCAGGAATGTCTCTGGAACAGCTGTAGACCAATCCACAACATACTTGTTTTGTTGTCTTCTTCCAGCCAACACAACTTGATCACCTCTTTCACTAATGAAAATACATGTGCCTTTGTCAAAAGTGACCTTGTAACCCATGTCACAGAACTGTCAAGTGCTCAGTAGGTTGTAGTCCAGTCCTTCCACAAATGCAACATTCCTGATAGTTAATCCATTCCTCACCAGTGTACCATATCCTCTTGTGTATCATGGTGTGTTCTTGTTGCCAAAGTTGACTCTTGGACCATCCTTTGCCACATAATTTGTCAAACAATGCTTTTTCTTTGTCATATGTCTAGAACATCCAGTGTCAAAGTACCAGACACCCTACAAAACAAAGTTAATGTATTTTAGGTACTCAAAACTTTTTGGGTCCGTAATGGTCAATGGTAAGCATGACCCTTGGAAAATTTCCATATGGTCTTCTTTGAAAAGTGTTATACTTTTGTTCATTCATGTATTCTACACATCCACAAGGTCTAACATTTGGTTTTGTAGAACTCACATATGATTTCTGGCCTTTTGGTATGTAAAGCTATTTGGAGTGATTTCTATTGTTAGAAGCACTAGCATAACCATAGGTTTGCTGTCTGTTAGGAGCAACCCTGTAATATGGAGTCTGCTGAGGTCCTGCTGAGCTCTTGTATAAGTCCTCTACTGAGTCCTCTGCTGAGTCCATTGCTGAGGTTTTACCCTAGCAGTGTGGTTATACCTGTTGTTTCTAGCAGTAGGGGCAGGAATATTCCAATCTTCAGCAGCAGGGAACAATCTACTTTTCCCCCCCTGAGATAAGTAACCCTAGAATGATTAACATTTTTAGGTTTATGATTCTTATCCTTGGAATATTTCTGGTTTTTGCCCTTTTGTGGTCCAGCAGACTTGGTAGCAAGTCTACTATCAGTAGGTCTAGAAGGTACAGTAGTCCTATTCTAGGATTTAATCATTTTGTTAGATGTTGTTGACCTTTTTGACTTCTGATTTTGCTTCCTTGATGTTTTCTCAGTAGGCTTCACTGCCTCAGCAACCTTTTTGGGAGTTGGATCTTGTGCAGGCACAAACTTAGGACCAATTCTGGTGCTAGGTTCAGTAACCTTACTGGATCCACTCTTATTAGATTGTTGAGTTGCAAATCCAAGGCGTGTTCTATCACCATAAGGCTTTCCAGATTTGAATGCAGTGGAGGAACTAGATTGTTCCGCAGATTCAGCAGACTTATGTTGAATCTGTCCAAACTCTTTTTCCTAACCTTTGAGAACTCTTAATTCAGCTTTCAACCTTTCAACTTCTATGTGAAGAGCTTCTTTTTCAGCCTTCACAATCTCATAACCAGATTGTATTATCCTCAGTTGATTAAGGATGGCATCCAAAGTTTCTTCATTGTCAGAATTTTTAGGATTTGAACCACAAGTTGATTCACAATCACTTTCAGTATGAGTGTTATAGATACAGAATTGTATACCTCCTTTGTTTCATCCATATTTGCCATTAAAGCATAATCTTCCATATCAGGAACAAGTGCAGTATCATCAGATTCATTTCCTTTTTCTGATTCAACTTCATATCCTGATTCATCATCTTGCCAGGTCTTCTTTGCTGATTCTTGTTCTTCAGTAGGTCTGAACAATCAGTTCTGAAATGTCCAGGTTTCTTGTAGGTGAAGCAAAGATAATCAGGTTCCTTTTTCTATTTTAGTTCAGGACAGTCAGGTTTGAAGTGTCATGGTTTCTTACATTGAAAGCACAAGTAGTCATTGTCTTTCTTGGATTCCTCCTTCTTCTTTTCACTAGATTTCTTTGTGAAATTCCTTGGAGAACCTCTTCCAGTTTTCATCATTCTAATCTTCTTGCTCAGTAGGGCAATTTGCTCTTGCATCTCATCCAGTAGATCATCTTGAGCTCCTGATGTTTCTTCTAGATGTGTGGCAGCCAATGCAGTAGTCTTTGGTTCTTCCTTTTCAGTCTCTGGTGTAAGTTTCTTACTGAATTCATAAGCCTTGAGATCTGAAAATAATTTGAAGGTGTCCTCTTCATGTAGACTTCTCATTTCTTCTATTGCAGTCACCTTCATTTCCCAAACTTCTTTTTCTAGTAGGGCTTCTAAGATTTTAGAATTGATTTCTTCTTTTGAGTAGTTTACACTCAGTAGGGTGAGTTCATCCATGATAGCATTGAATCTTGACTCCATTTGTTCAATAGTTTCTTTTGGTTTCATTTTGAAATCTTGAAACTTCTTTTTGGCTACACTGATATTGTTTTTCTTGATAGCATCAGTACCTTCATAGATTAGTTGTAACTTATCCCAAAGTTCCTTTGCGGTCTTGCAATCCTCCACTTTCATGTACTTATTGCTATCCAAGGTTCTGTAAATGATGTCAATAGAAATATTGTTGAGGTTTGCTCTTTTTCTATCTTCAGCATTCCACTCTCTTTTTGGCTTTGGAACATACCGAGTTTCACTTCCCACTGTTACTGAATTAGTAATCTCTAGTGGTCCATCAGTCAGCACATCCATCATCTCATCATGTGTTGCAGCTAGAAAAGCCTGCATACGACGTTTATACTCATCAAAATGATCTAAAGAACACATCAGCATTGTTCTAGCATGTTGGTTGTTATCCATGATGCAAAGCTTTGAAAATCAAAACTTGAAAAAAGTTTTCAAAGTATTTTCACAGGCACAACAAGTAGGATTACTTCAGAACAGATGCACTGCTCCGATACCAATTATTGATCCCCTGAAAAGGCTTTGGTTAAGTTTAAAGGAGGGGGGGGGTGAATAAACTTAACACTTAAAACTTTTGGAGTTAACAAACTCAAAGAAAGTTCGATGAGCTCTTGACCGCTCGGAAGTTCATCGACCACTCGCCATCTCATCTGATTGTTGATTTTACTGAATTTGTTGCAGCGGAATATATTCAAATTAAGCCTTATTACTTGTTGTCAAAATATGATACCAAGTATTAGATACTTAGTAGTGCAAGTGTGTGATTCAGTTGCTAGTTTCAGTAGGTTGATGTGCTTAATATACTAAATGCAGAAAGTAAATGCAGAAAGTAAGTAGACAATTTTTATAGTGGTTCCAGGTGGTGTAATCCTGTCAGTTCACTCTTCTCATGTGATGTTGGAGGTAATTCACTAGAGATCTTTGAGGTTGCAGTTACAAAAATCCCTAAGTTGTCTGTCCTTCACCAATAACTCACAAACAGAACACTTGAAACAAGTAGGACTGCTGCTCCAAAGTATTCCACTGGTCCTTGAAGGGTAGGATTGCCTCTTCACCAGCTCCACCACAAACAACAGCCCTTGACACCCAAAGATGCTTCACTATCTTCAGCAGGTTTCTTGTAAAAGAAAGTTTGAATCAAGTAAGTGATTCAGCTTTCAGCAGCTTGATCAGGATGAAATGATCAGCAGCTTGATGTCTTCAAGTGTGTGAACTTGATGTAACTTGATAGCTGGTTACACACTGAATCAGTAGCTTTAAGCTCAGTAATGTCAGCAAGGTGAATTTCTTGATAATAAACTTGACAGCTTAAGATTGATTCTTGTTTTTTCATCAATTTTCATCAATTTTCATCACTTGTATCTGAATCAAGAGTCCTCTATTTATAGCAGAGAATCCTGTGACTTATGTTTGAAATTCAAACATAGCTATTTTAGATTTGTCCCCATCTTGACTAGCTTTTTCATTCGTTCATAGTAATCTTGGCTACGCTTAGTCTTCTTTTGTCGGTTTAATTTGTCTCTCTTTGACTTGTGTCCATTGGATAAAGCTCTGAATCTTTCCAACGTCCCTTTATTCTTGACCATTGACTTGTTGACAAAATCAAGACTTGTTATATGTCCTTATCCTTGTAATCTTCCAATGTAACCTTTGGTTAAATCGAAATATACATTCAGCAGATTCCTGAGTATGTAAGTCTGCTAAAATGCTTCTTAGTCAGCTGTCTGAAGTTTTCTGTGTTTATAAAACACTTCAGCTGACTATCTTTTATCTAACTTCTAATTGTGAAGTTAGATTACACCAATTTGAACATAACTAAGTTCCAATCACCACTTAACTTATGGAACTTAGACCTTGTACACAAGGTATATGTAATCAGTTTAGGTCATCATAGACTTCCCTAAATTCTGATTCCATAACCTTGTCTTTAAATACTAAGTTTGATCCCTTACCCTTCAATAACTGAGTTTGACCCCTCAGCCTTCAGTCTTCAGCAGGTCCCTAAACTAGTCTACTGACTCATGTACCTTACTGACCTAGACATGTCTGTTGATGAAAGTCAGCTGACATTTTACAATGCTTGTTTGATCAAACATATATAAAGATCAAAATCCAATAAACCTATACATTTGATTTTTTGCCTTTGCTCTATAACAGCTAGTCTGACACTCATCCCTAAAACGTAAAATATGTCCAACACCTTTTACTAGTAAAATAAGGAAAATATTTTTGATTGATTTATCTCCTTAATATTCAATATCTTATATTAAATATTCCAATATATTGTCAATATCTTATATTGACTATATTTATCTTATTACCATAAATCAATTTACACATGTGTATATATCACATATATATAACACATATAAATCTATTAATATCCAAATATTCAAACATGGTCAACTTGTATTCACGTGTGTCAAACACACAAATTTGAGCCGCATATTTTAGATAGATATATATATACCAATATCTTATATTAATCTTTGGTAATACTATTATTTAAATTGCACAATCCAAGTGTATCTTAATACATTATTATATGCACCCCATATGTATCAAAATACATATATTTAATTAATCAACATAATTATTATCTTGTATTAAATTTATTCATAATAAATAAATATCACCATATTAATTTACCACTATAACATTTATTGTCTCGAGATAAACTTTCTTTATTTGGTTATCAACTATAACCGCATTTTAATCCGGCTAGATGTTCTTATGTGTGTGACCCGATAGGCTTCCGAATATGATGGCCGTAGACACAAAGTGCAAATTACGAAAATGCCCTTCATGCCTAACGATCATGGGATAGCGTCTAGCAACACACCATGACCCCCAATCATCGGAAGAGTCAAATGCAATGACTACTACCTTTCATGTGAAACAGTTACCGTGTAACTTACAATCCTATCGCTGTAATAATACACATACGGTCGTATGTCGAGTGTCAAACATTAACGACCGTATCTTATAATCTGGATATCATGCTCTCTCTCGAAGTAACTCATTTACTTCCACTTTGCAAAGATTCACGAGAGTAAGACATTCCTTATAAGAAGGTTCTTTCGAATATTCACCCTACTGATAGAGTACGCGATTTCCAGATGACCAAACATGTACACTCAGCATGCTTCAGTATCACATCCAATCACTACCGCATGATCGCCCCGTGGCTAGAGGAAACCTCAATAGTGTCAAAGCATGCAATCCACACCGTGATGCCATGTAGACTCCTGTCCTAAGGATATTTACACAACTGCCACATAGTGTGACACTTAACCGTGTAAGTGGGTCAGTCTAACATAAGCATTCTCTAGTACACGTCCACATAGAGTCCAAGTGTCTATACACTTCGATAAACGAGATCTATCCATGCCCTTGAAGATAGAAGACATCTAATATGTGCTAGCCTGTTCATACTATCAATGCCCTGTTTAATAGTACATCAGCCTAGAGACATTTAAGTATCAAACTTATTGAAGTGATTAGAGATCTCATCAACCATAATCGCCTATCATGGTTTCTCTACCATAGTTTAATACTAAGGACGTTATCATATAACAATTCATAATTGGTTCTTTAAAAGAACATGTATATGACAACATAAAAGCCATTTAATATATGTATAAACATATAGAAATAGAAGAAATGATCCGACCCGGTCAGATCCGGTCCAACCCGATTGGGTTTTGGACACTATTTCAACAATCTCCCACTTGGCCTAAAACCAATCACACGCACACACAATACCAAGTTGAAACACAAGAATCTCATGCAATACTTGCAACCAGCTCTAACCGTGAACGCACCGTTATCCATGGGGACTCAGACTATCTTGATATCATGCTCCAAATGATCAAGTCAAAGGAACCGCCTCAAAACACACACAAATATCTGACGAGACCCTGGTCCTTGCTTCAATTAATGAATCCACTTACTATATTAGCTATATAGAAAAGGTGGAAGAACCGCATAAGGTTCAGAAACTAACCTTCTAGATCCATGTACTGCTCCCGGTGCGCCTCTAAGGCACTACTATGTTTTGGCTAAGTTTTAGAATTTACAGTGACCCATAGCTTAGAACATTTCCAGCTCCCTGTATCACTTAATCAAAGTGACTGCAAACCCAGATTGTAGCTCCCACTCGCCTTCGTAAGACACATGATATACGTATGTATAACTATATTTATTCTCTTTCAAGTTTCAATAAACTATGAAAGCATCCATAACTTGTTGAAGGATATTCTCGACATTCACCAGATTTACTTTCATACTTGCTCATGACTATTCATGGACTATGAACATCCGGCATTACTTTTATGATGGTTCCTATCGCAGTAGCGAAGGAAACTTTCCATAAACATCATATTTCACCGCATCTTTAGGACTAACGTCCTAACATAGATAGATCTTGAGAACACCGGCTTGCAGTGTCTCCTATCGTGATATATGCTAAACTCTTTTAGCATCACATCTATAGAGGTAAACTACAATCTAACAGCAGTTAATCTGTCACTATAGATTCTCATTTCTAAAATAAGAACTGCTATATCATGTGCTTTCGTAAAGACCTTGAACTACCAAACATTAATTGACTGTGACATGGGGTGATAATTCTCGAGAGAGATATCCAATACCTTACTCGAAAATCATAACGCACTCCCACTATCCATCTTGCGCATTGGGAATATCCTTCTTTTGAGTAAATCAAACTCCTTTGATTACGAA
The DNA here is from genome assembly GCA_026214975.1 of Gentiana macrophylla. Lineage (NCBI taxonomy): Eukaryota > Viridiplantae > Streptophyta > Magnoliopsida > Gentianales > Gentianaceae > Gentiana > Gentiana macrophylla. The sequence goes on from CM047807.1 coordinate 70,180,167, forward strand.
ACAAAGAAATCATCAAGTGAAACTTGTTTGAGTCCATAAATAGATCTCGTGGGCTCACATATCATGTTATCATCTATGAACATCGAGCTGTCTGCCCAACATCTTCAACACTATCATATAGCCATGATACGAAGTTATAGCAATCATAGTCTGAATAGAACTGGGCTTAGCCTTACAGGACATGCCCTCTAGGTAAGACAGACTAGGTTCATAACCTGGTTGTCACTGATGGAATCTAATTCAGATATTATTGCTCCTGGCCATATCTCTCACTCTTTCCTTTTAAACATTCTTTCATAGGTCGTGAGATATTCATTCTTCAAAATGAACATACCAGCAGCCTTTCAGGCTTGAGGTTATCCTCAGACTTACAGAACTTTTATGTGCATTGAGCGGTGTTCTACACTCAATCTCGTGTGGCGCCTCGCTCACGTTCCTATGGTTGAATATATCTTTGTGGTTCTCAAACTCTTTTGAGATCTGATTCACTCCCACTGTTTTTTTTTTTGGAAAAAAACACTTCCTTTAGAAGACAGCATGTTTGGAGACAAACTTTTGCTCCGCGGACAAGTAAATAATATCCAGCGTGCTAGCTAAGACATTCCACAAAGTTGCATATGTCGTACTAGGCTCCAAACCTTTCTGACTCTGCCTATGACAACTTCAAATCATCGGTTAAGATAGATTTGACATTATCCTCTTCCATATCTAATATGGAATGTATTCAACCTTTATTCTTTGAAACTTGGTTAAGTATAAGGGCACTATCCCAAAACGGGTAAGGGATACTTTGCATGGCTTGCATCGCACTTTTATCATATAAAGTGTTGTTTCCATTTTAGGAACACACTCTAATTGCGTATCCCAAAAATGGTATCCTACTAGGGAGAATCTAATTCCCTTTCAGACAACTTCTGAAACACTCTTTAGGTATTAATTACTACAATCCATTTGGAGATTAATTCCTAAGTAGCTCATCAATCTCTAGCTCGAACTTTTCGGGCTTTCGGAATTATGCACTTCACTGAGTACATTCAATTTTTTCTAAAAATAGTCATAGAGATTACAAACATTTATTTGTGGCATTAATTGTCATAAGCCAACAAACATCGGTATGTTTAGGCTTTAGACAATTTTCTAAAATTTATAACCTTTTCTTAAAAGGGTATTTTAGTCATCTTTAGATAAGATACATATTACCCACGTGATTCATAATCACATGGTTCAGACGTCATCAGAATGACATCTGATCGCATGATTCCCCTCCATAGAGACTATTTCCAGAACAACCACCAATATCAAGGATAACAACCATACTAATATTTAGTTGAGATTTCATCACATATATCAACTATATAGTGACATTAATCTAGTATGTTAGATTCAAGACCTTTCAACTTTATCGAATAACATTTATTCTTTACAATTGAATATGTCTATTAAATCTAAACAAGCAAATCAAAACCGAAACATAATAACATTTATTTAGTTCCTTATCAGCTTTACTAGATCCGAATATATGTAAAGTCACAACGCTTGCTTCACCTTCCATATCTGCATTTAATCTTTCTAATTTAACCACGCTTCGTAAGATATCATATATCTTAGAGTCGACTTTGAACTTAGATAGATTTTTCTCAACTCACTTGCCTACAATAGAGACTTCAATATGTTTTATATTTAAGCACACCCTAACTTCCTTTCTAATCCTTCAAGCACTTGTAAATATTTCTTAGTGTAGTTGTTGGAGAGATTTTGCATCATTAAAACAAAAGAAAATTTATAAAACCTATACTACCATGCAAAACTACCTCCTAACCGGCCGAATACCGGGTAGTTGCTAGTAAAGTTGGATAAGTACGGGTATCGATCCTCAGGGAATTGGGCTGTCGAATCTAACTTATTAATTCTTCTTTATTAACCTAAACCTAAACTAAAACGGAAAAGTAAACTGGACAGAGGATTGTTAATCCAAAACCAGGAAGGATAATTGCGATCAACATAAAATAAATCTAGACTACAACAATAAATCTATCTAACGAACATGATAATGACTGAGGCGATCAAACATGGAACGAACCATAATCCACCATCCCGCAACCCTTAATTTCTTCCCTAGATTATCTTATAGTGATTTAATTCAAGTTGTGGTTTCACCTATCAAACGTATGAATTCCTACTTTCGTAGATGAATTCGCCTATCAATCTCTATCTTTCGATTTACGGAGATTAACGCATCATAAAATAAACCAAGGTGCAAGATTTACTAGATCTAACAACCTAGACATTCAACCTATCAACTTTCGTTTGACATAGATCAAAACGTCTAATCTTTCCTATGGTGATCTCGCGTTTACACCGACTTTCGTCCTACGGTAAACATCAATCGCAAACATCTTTCGATATAAATTTGCAATAACAAATAATCATAGAAAAGATACTGAACTTGGAATTTAAACTTACAAGATATCCAGAGAAAGAAAGTAAAACGCTGCAGAAAGATATCCATGGCTGCTCCATGTTTATTCAACCTCAAAACATCATCATGGTTCAAGAAACGAAGGAAAAACAAACAAAATAAAAGACCTAATCTAACCCCCGATCACCCGAGCACAAGGCTCGGGTGATCCTTGAAAGCTCCTGCAGCGAGCTGCATTGCCTCGTGTAATTTTCGTATGAAAAATCTGATGTAATTAGGGTTGAAATCGCAGCTGCTTTTATAGACTTTTAAGTCGGCTGCTACAGTAACCATGGCCGGACGCCCGTTTGAAGATTCCGGACGCCCGTCCGCTATTTTCAGCAACCGCATCCAAACTTGTAACGCTCATATCTCGGGCCTCGTAAGTCGGAATGGAGTGATTCAAACTCATGTAGAATCCTCTCTTCAAGCCCTACAACTCTTCTCTTGAGGTCTAGAGTCAAATCAGTTTATATCATATCAAGAACTGCGTCGGAAGGTCGTCACTACCCGGAATCCTGATTTTCCGACATTTATCTTGATTGATTTCTTTCCTTATATCTTTCAATCTTCCATAACTTTGATTGATCCTTTCCAAGCACGAATTTGGCTCTCTAAAATCCTCTCTTCCATCATCAATGAGTATCTACAACAATAGGAAAACATACCAAAGCGTAACGTATTTCCAAAATAACATAAAATCATCATTTAAGCACATAATTCGTTACGCTTTTGCAATTAACCTCTTAAAAACATCATTTACTAAATATTTCGATATAAAGCCCTACTTCTATGAAAATAATACATATACGGGGGAAATTGATATAAAATATATCTATAAAAATCATACAATTTGACCCTGAACAACACCCCCACACTTAAACTTTTGCTCGTCCTCGAGTAAAACAAAACAAGAACACACCATCAAGAATCCACATAACTCGACACGAGATATAGTCAAAATCATGACAAGCTAGTGTTCAAAGAAATCGACCTCACTCGGTGATGTGTGTGCAGAAACTACTAAACTTCCACCGATCCTCTCTTGATATAATACATCAAGCACAAACAGCTTATCCGGTCAACTAAACGAAAACTTCATTCTATCTACAAAGACTTACCTAACAAAACTAATTACCAAGAACATAGTAACTAACTCACAACTAAATTCCTTTACTTAGTACCAAGAAAATACCTTTCGGTCTCTACTGGGTTTAGATCAACTTGACTTAGAATTCCAAAAAAAAGCATATATTTTATATTTCCTATCATCGCGTCTCAAAAGTATTACACTCTCCCCTACATTAGAGGCAATCACCTGAGATCACTCAATCCTCATCAGTCAAGGTAAACCACACTCCCCAATTGGGGCGATATCCAAATGGACTCGAGGTGATAGTTACAAACAAAATTCCCATAAAGAAATTCTATTCATTTATTATTTATAGATATATATATTTTTATATTTTTCAAACTCTTTGGAAACTCTCGGTCAAATATATTTCTAACACATTCAATACTCTCAAAGTTCTCAAGAACACTAAGGTACTGAGATTCTAACTGTGAGTATAGCACAAGTTCTTAACTTTCATTAATGCTAAATAAGTGTTATATGTATCAAGAATTAACTTCCCTTTAACTAACCAGAAACTATTCTATATTTGGCTCTTCATCTAATAGGTTCGTAAAATGAAGTTCAATTGAGTATCGACTTACTAAACCTATTCTCAGAACATGATATGACTACTGATAACAACTAAAGGTGTCAAATTACAAAACTAGCATGCCATTGAAGTTACCCGGGACAAAACAAAAATTGAAAATTTCGAAAAATTTAGCTTTGAAAAATTTAGCCCTTTAGCATAGAATTATAATGTATTAAGCAAATAATAGATACACATAACCAACTATCCCCTCCCCCACACTTAAATTACAACTTGTGCAGAAATAAAAAGAAAGAAAGAACTTAGCTAATTGTCATTCAAAAATGGCAAGTCTGGAAGTGATCAAGCTCCGTAAATGCTTGATGAAAGCAATGAGATCGTGGACCATCCACCGGAAAACGGATATCATCTCGAAACTCACAATTGCTATCGCAAAGATCCCGCACACTTGACAAACAAGGAAATATCTCGGGGACAAGGGGGAATAGAACACACAGAGCCCAAAATAGAATCGCTTGGATGGAAAAATCAAACAGGAAAAGTACGTAACATCTAAGCGTCTAAATACGGAAGTTTGATATAAGCACAAAAAGAAATAATAGCTCGATGGAAAGATCAACACTTAAACTCGTGACATCTAAGAATAAAGCCACGTAAAATGAAACATCAAACTCCAACTAATACCGATAGAGGATTATACATGGAAAAGAAGTCGAAAGATTTTTCTGATTAAGCTCATATAAAGATGGAACATATACATGGAATATTACACAACAAGAGGCTAGGTGCAACTACATGAAAATATACTACAATAGCCTACATGATATGCAATCCTAAAAATAAAATAAAAAAATAAATAAATAAAAATGAATTCCGCGATGCTCAGTGAGCGGGTTTTTCGGACAACCCTACAAAGACTACGGCCTATGCAGAAACTAAATTAAAGAAAACGAGGTAGTATTACGAGAAACCGATTAACTACGCCAGAAAAATAAAAGAAAAATAGAAAAACAATGCAACTAGATGGTATGCAACTAAATGATATGCATCTAAGTGATATGCAAAAATAAACGAAAATTAAAAGAAAGAAAACTAGCCCACTCATTTGCAACACGACATATATAATAAATGTCTACCAAATAATGATAGGTTACGATAAACGACAGTGATGTCCATTACATGCAGTGTAGACGCGCTTTAAGACTCGTCAAAAGTGATAGCATTATGGAAACCAACAGTTAGCTATACTAAACGAATATAACTCATATGGCTATGCAGACGTAGCATACGGAAAACCGACAGTAGCTACCCACATGAATTACAAACAAAAAGGAAGCTCATAAATCTTAAGGTCTACAAGATTCATCACAAGATACGTAGCATACGGGAACCGACATTAGCTACGGAAAAATAAAAACAGTTATAGCCTCACGAAACCGACATTTACTATAACATAGATGAATCAAGAATGAGAGATAAGATCGCTTTATTCAACTTGGATTCATAGATGGAAAAGTAAAACATATAAGTTCGTGACATCTATGTAAACGAAATAAGCCACGAAGCTCGAATGAAAGAAATCCAAGTTAAACAAAAGCATTAAAAATTAAATCAAGAAATATCGTAACTGGATTGCAATTCTTCGGACGGACGGACGTCCAACTAGCGTTCAACACCGACGAAGCGTTGTAAAGTATAGACGCTGTCTGGTCCTCTAAATCGTAACAGATTGAAAGTATTTTAACGGACGAACGTCCATAAAACCGGACGTGCGTTTACCTGCAAGTTAGGTACTGGACGGGTGTTCACTACCTTGAACGCTCGTCCATACAACGAGTATGCACAGAAAGCAGGAAAAACACAGCAAAACCCTAATATTCCAATTCTAAACACCAAGAACGAGGCAGCCACATCAAATTTAAGCACAAACGGTTAGATTAGGTAACAACTAAACATAAACTTCACGTAAAACAAGTTGAGTAAAAAACTTTTGCACATTCTTAACCTAACGGTCATCGAAACACGGCAAAATAAAAACTCTCAACTTGGTATACGCTACTTTTATTAAAAACGAAAAACAAAACGTAACAAAATCGAGAACTAACAAAACTAGATTCAACATGACACCTATTCCCCGGCAACGGCGCCACTTTTGTTGGAGAGATTTTGCATCATTAAAACAAAAGAAAATTTATAAAACCTATACTACCATGCAAAACTACCTCCTAACCGGCCGAATACCGGGTAGTTGCTAGTAAAGTTGGATAAGTACGGGTATCGATCCTCAGGGAATTGGGCTGTCGAATCTAACTTATTAATTCTTCTTTATTAACCTAAACCTAAACTAAAACGGAAAAGTAAACTGGACAGAGGATTGTTAATCCAAAGCCAGGAAGGATAATTGCGATCAACATAAAATAAATCTAGACTACAACAATAAATCTATCTAACGAACATGATAATGATCAAGCGATCAAACATGGAACGAACCATAATCCACCATCCCGCAACCCTTAATTTCTTCCCTAGATTATCTTATAGTGATTTAATTCAAGTTGTGGTTTCACCTATCAAACGTATGAATTCCTACTTTGTAGATGAATTCGCCTATCAATCTCTATCTTTCGATTTACGGAGATTAACGCATCATAAAATAAACCAAGGTGCAAGATTTACTAGATCTAACAACCTAGACATTCAACCTATCAACTTTCGCTTGACATAGATCAAAACGCCTAATCTTTCCTATGGTGATCTCGCGTACACACGACTTTCGCCCTACGGTAAACATCAATCGCAAACATCTTTCGATATAAATTTGCAATAACAAATAATCATAGAAAAGATACTGAACTTGGAATTTAAACTTACAAGATATCCAGAGAAAGAAAGTAAAAACGCTGCAGAAAGATATCCATGGCTGCTCCGTGTTTATTCAACCTCAAAACATCATCATGGTTCAAGAAACGAAGGAAAAACAAACAAAATAAAAGACCTAATCTAACCCCGATCACCCGAGCACAAGGCTCGGGTGATCGGCCTTAAAGCTCCTAGAGCGGCGTTGTCTGTGTAATTTTCGTATGAAAAATCTGATGTAATTAGGGTTGAAATCGCAGCTGCTTTTATAGACTTTTAAGTCGGCTGCTACAGTAACCATGGCCGGACGCCCGTTTGAAGATTCCGGACGCCCGTCCGCTATTTTCAGCAACCGCATCCAAACTTGTAACTCTCATATCTCGGGCCTCGTAAGTCGGAATGGAGTGATTCAAACTCCTGTAGAATCCACTCTTCAAGCCCTACAACTCTTCTCTTGAGGTCGAGAGTCAAATCAGTTTATATCATATCAAGAACTGCGTCGGAAAGTCGTCACTACCCGGAATCCTGATTTTCCGACATTTATCTTGATTGATTTCTTTCCTTATATCTTTCAATCTTCCATAACTTTGATTGATCCTTTCCAAGCACGAATTTGGCTCTCTAAAATCCTCTCTTCCATCATCAATGAGTATCTACAACAATAGGAAAACATACCAAAGCGTAACGTATTTCCAAAATAACATAAAATCATCATTTAAGCACATAATTCGTTACGTTTTGCAATTAACCTCTTAAAAACATCATTTACTAAATATTTCGATATAAAGCCCTACTTCTATGAAAATAATACATATACGGGGGAAATTGATATAAAATATATCTATAAAAATCATACAATTTGACCCTGAACAGTAGTCTTCCTAAGACTTAAGAAAGATCACAAGAGCTACATCTTTGATTTCCTTTCATAAAGAAAAGCTAAAGTTTATTAAATAGTTTATTTGACATTTTGAATCGTATTCAAAACATTAACTACTTAATTAACCTTTAAGCAATGGTTGAATTAATTCGATACTTAAATCTTACAATTTTGAAAACAACCTTTCCTAAATTAGATGTGGTCATTCTTATCCAACGCTTTGAATTAATTGTCATCGTGATGACGTAATGATCATCCGGATCGTATCAATATATGACTAATTCGTTGAAACTTATTTCAAATGATTTAATCATATCATGAGCTTCCGCTTTCATTAATAATTAAATTCTTGGAGCACTGCATCAATTATGTAGTCTCATTGTCTCTAACTACTATAAAGGGGTTGCTCGTGTCATCGCTTATTTAAAAGGATTAAAATTACTTCACCATATTCGAGAACGTTTCTCAAAAGGTAACAGTCATAATTTGGTTTTACTAATTTAGAATAAAACATAAATATAAAGTTTGCTAATTACAACATAAAAATGAAAATAAAAGAGTGTTGTTGTTTATACACGCAAAATCAAAAATGGTCTTTTGGTTTATGATTTTGCTCCCACTAGTCAACTACTTCCAATTGACTTTCAAGAATTATTAATTTCTTTAGTGGACAAGATCCCACTAAACTACCGCGACCCCCTCTTTGGCTGGTGGGCCGAAAATAGCCTTATAGGTAGACAACTCTTTGTCAATCATATCTTATACGACTCTTGTTGTCTGACTAGTCAACTCTTTGATGATTTTTCATCTTATGAAATAGTCAAACTCTTGCATCTAAAATCCAAACGACCCCGCTTTGGCTGGTGGCCGAGAGAATTCTTAGTCAAGTCTAACCCCAATATTCGTGAGATCTCATACGATCATATCTCGATAATGACGATATACCCGAGGTAGGTCAACCCCCTGCTTTGGCTGATGAGTTGGATCCGAACAAGGGCTCTTCACCGTCATTATAATATGGGGAGACAATTTCTACTTGATTCTTTTGAGGTGGAAGTATTTATGTAAATTAATTCACTTAATTAATTTTAATTATAGTCTCATCATAAATATGTCTATCTCTATAGACATACATCCTACATATTTATCTAGATCGTGCCTAGTCATGCATCTATCATATCATATAAAATAAATACAAGCACAAAATAAATAAATGCGTTAAGTATCCGGTATGATCATGTACTTTTCCTAGGTGCGGTTTCGAATACAAACTGACGAAACCGCGGGTCACAATCTAAGGGTAGTTGCAACCGCCAATAGGATCTTTAATGCGACATCTCCAATGGGATCTTTATTCTTCTTTCTTTGGTCTCCATCTTCTGATCCATTCTTGTTACATTTAATTCTATCTAATAAAATAAATACACCCACCGTACATCAGGGGAGCTAACGGGAATGGGATAAATGCAGAAAATAAACTAGGTCACGTTCTTCATAATGGACTAGGACAATTTTTAAACCCACAGAAAAATTAAATCATTCACATCTATCATATCGGTCGAGTCCATGATCAATCGAGGTCCATATAATCATATTATATCTACTATATATAATCCATACAATAACATCTTATGAAAAAGATAAAATTAAAATTTAACTACTTGCGTCTTAATTAATCAATTAACGTTTAATCTATTAAATAATTTTATCCAATCAATTAACATTTAATTAATTAAATGATTTTAATCGAAATAAAATTAATGATTAATTTTAAACCGATTTCAATTTCAATTTTAATTAATTAGAACTATTCCAAAAATAAATCAAAATTAAAATTAGGTCTATTTTGTTTCTTTCCTTTTTTATTCCTAATCAAAAGGGATGCATTTGGTTTCCTAAACCAAAAAGCATCTCCCTTGACCCTTTCCAAAATCAAAATTTTGAAAAGGGCCTAGGCTAGGCCTTTTCAAAAATAAAATATTTTGAAAGGGCCTAGGCCTATTCCAAACAAAATTTGGAAAGACCAATATTTTGGTTAATATGCCTTGCCACTTTCCAAAATCAAAATTTTGAAAGTGGCCTAGGCCAAGGCCTTTTCCGAAATCAAATATATGGAAATGGCCTAGGCCTATTACAAACAAAGTTTGGAAAGACCATTATTATTTTAATGCCATGTGGCATCACAATGGCCCAAACTATTTGAACCATTGGTTAGCCACATTACACAACTAAACAAAAGAGGAATTACCAATCACAACTATGAGCCATATTGAATCACAAAATACACAAAACAAAAGGAAAGGACCTGCCAAGCAGCCGCCAGCCGACAACCATAAAGCTGCCGTCGACCGCCGGCCACCGGTGGTGGTGGTGCCGCCGCCAGTCGGCCGAGCACCACCCGATCTCCTTTTTTATTCTTTTTTTCTTTTCGTGTATCGTTTTGCGAACCAAAAATCTTTCATATTTTAATTACGTGATTCAAACGATAAAATTAAGTAAGCAAATTAACATGCTTATTGCTTAAGCTCGAAGCTCTCTCTGATACCACTGCTAGGAAAACTACACGGGAACGCAGCGGAATTCAAAATTTTGATTTCCCTTTACCTAAGATCGACTTCGTTTAAGCAATAATCAAATAAGCTAAAGACGGTGGTTACCTTGCTTGATCTACAAGATCGACGCATTGAACGTCTAAGGAGAGTAGTTCTGCATAGAGCCGCACAACCGTTTGGCCTCTACCGCTAATCCACACGAACAACCCGCCAGAATCCACCATTGGTTTGCTACTAGAAAAATCCGGTTGCTAGACCAGCCTTTTCTCTTTCTCAAAACTCTCTCTAAGAAGCTCTCTATTTTTCACAAGAACTATTAGCTCTTAGAATTGTGTTGTACAAAAGAGCTTGACACCCACACTATATTTATAGTGTATGTGGTGCCATCTATTAGAGTGGAGAGGAAGAAACCTTTTACTAGTAAAATAAGGAAAATATATTTGATTGATTTATCTCATTAATATTCAATATCTTATGTTCAATATTTCAATATATTGCCAATATCTTATATTGACTATATTTATCTTATTACCATAAATCAATTTACACATGTGTATATATAACATATATATAACACATATAAATCTATTAATATCCAAATATTCAAACATGGTCAACTTGTATTCACGTTTGTCAAACACGCAAATTTGAGCCGCATATATATATATATATATATATATATATATATATATATATATAATATTAATATTTGGTAATACTATTAATTAAATTGCACAATCCAAGTGTATCTTAATACACCATTATATGCGCCCCATATGTATCAAAATACATATATTTAATTAATCAACATAATTTATATCTTGTATTATATTTATTCATAATAAATAAATATCACCATATTAATTTACCACTATAACCTTTATAGTGTCGAGATAAACTTTTCTTATTTGGTTATCAACTATAACCGCATTTTAATCCGTCTAGATGTTCTTATGTGTGTGACCCGATAGGCTTCCGAATATGTTGTCCGTAGACACAAAGTGCAAATTACGAAAATTCCCTTCATGCCTAATGATCTAACACACCGTGACCCCCAATCATCGGAAGAGTCAAATGCTATGACTACTACATTTCATGTGAAACAGTTATCGTGTAACTTACAATCCTATCGCTGTAATAATATCCATACGGTCGTACGTCGAGTGTCAAACGTTAACGACCGTATCTTATAATATGGATATCATGCTCTCTCTCGAAGTAACTCATTTACTTCAACTTTGAAAAGATTCACGAGAGTAAGACATTCTTTATAAGAAGGCCATTTCGGATATTCACCCTACTGATATGGTACGTGACTTCCAGAAGACCAAACGTGTATACTCCGCATGCTTCAGTATCACACCCAATCACTACCGCTTGATCGCCCCGTGGCTAGGGGAAACCTCAATAGTGTCAAAGCATGACAATCCACACCGTGATACCATGTAGACTCCGGTCATTAAGATAATTACACAACCGCCACATAGTGTGACACATAACCGTGTAAGTGGGTCAGTCTAACGTACACATTCTCTAGTACATGTCCACGTAGAGTCCAAGTGTCTCTACACTTCGATAGATGAGATCTATCCATGCCCTTGAAGATAGAAGACATCTAATATGTGCTAGCCTGTTCATACTATCAATGCCCTGTTTAATAGTACATCAACCTAGAGACATTTAAGTATCAAACTTATTAAAGTGATTAGAGATCTCATCAACCATAATCGCCTATCATGGTTTTCTCTACCACAGTTTAATACTAAAGACGTTATCATATAACAATTCATAATTGGTTCTTTAAAAGAACATATATATATGACTACATAAAAGCCATTCAATATTTGTATAAACATAAAGAAATAGTAGAAATGATCCGACCCGGTCAGATCCGGTCCAACCTGATTGAGTTTAGGACACTATTTCAACTGTTTGTTCTTGACAAGTATACATGTTTTAGCTTTTGTTGTCTTCCAATCTACTACCTACATGTTGTCTTCTCTTTTTCCTGCAATTACAACTGTGCTGGTTTGATTATGAATCACTTTGCATCATTCTTTTCTAAAGCGCACATTGTAGCCTTTGTCACAGAATTGACTGATGCTTAGAAGATTGAAATTCAATCTCTTGACATATGCCACATTCTGAATCTTCAGATTGTTCTTTTTCATGGTGCCTTCCCCCTTAATCTTGCCGGGGTTTTCTTTTCCTCCAAAGGTAACTTTGGGTCCATCAAAAGCTTTGAATTCAGTCAGCCCTCCCTTATTGCCTGTCATTTATCTAAAACATCTAATGTCTATGTACTAGACATCCTACAAAACAAATTAAGCAAGCTTAGGTAACCAACACTGTTTGAGTCTATATCTGTTAGTAGTCTACTCCAAGTGTATATACTATTGATTTTCTTCTTGGAGGTTTGAAGTCATCAACCTCATATGTATAAGGCATGGAAGAATTACTTCTAATAGGTTTACTAAAAGTATTCTGATACATATCTCTATCTTTTGGTAATGTAACATCCTGTTTCACTTTTCAAACCATAGTAGAAAACATGTTTTCATGTTGCCTCTTGTATCCAAGACCATGCCTATTCTGGCTTTTCCCAAACACATTGGCCTTTTATGAAATGGTTTTCTCTTGTATTTGAGAGGTGAAACATTCCAATCATCTTCTGAAGGGTAATGTATGCCCTTACCTTTCAGTATACCTTTGCCCTTGGTAGGCTGGTAAGATGATTTCTCTGCTATTTCACTGCACTGGTTTTTGACTTCACTGGTGGAGGATGAGTAGTTGAAACTATGGTCTGTCCTAATCTGAATTTAGGTCCAGTTTTGGTCCTTGGTTCAGAATTGTGTTGTCCCTTGTTTCATTTCTCATCTTGACTATTGTAGCCAAGACCATATTTGGATCCAAACCTTTTTGGGGGTTTGTAAGCTGGTGCTTCAAGTGGTGTAGTGGGGGTCTCAGCTGGTACGGGAGTTCCTTAGTGGGTCTATTAGCTTCAGATGAGTGATCGTCTAATGCTTGTTGATTTGCTAAATGCTTGTTGATTTGCTATGTGTTCTTCCTTACTAACTGATTTAACTTTCAGCTTATCCAGTTCATCCTTTAATCTTTTATTTTACTTATTTAGATCCTTGCATTCTTGTTCCAGAATTTCATGTGCTGTTTGAATTTCTTCAAATCTACTCATGATATTTTGAATTAGATTTGCAGAATCTAGTAGGAAGATAAAGGATTGTGCAGTGTCGGATGTGGATGCATTTGAAGAGTATGAACTAGATAGTACCACTGTTTCTTCAATTTCCTTAGCCATTAGACATAAACATGCTTTGTCATTGTCGGAGCTGGTGCCTTCACCATCATCTGAGTCATTATCAGATGATTCTTCATCACTTTCACTACTGGTTTCACCTTTTTGTGCTTTCTTGATCTTCCTTTTGTCTGATGACATGTATTTCTTCTTTTCTTCATCTTTGTCTCTTTCTTCTGGACAATCAGCTTTGAAGTGTCCTTTCTTTTTGCAGTTGAAGCATCTCTATTCATCATCTTCTTTCTTCATGTTTTTGCTTGAATTTGACTTCTTATTTGATGAAGAACTTCCTTTGCCATGTCTCTTATTGAATTTGTCAAACCTTTTGATCAACAGTGCCACTTGATGTTTTAGTTCTTGAGTCTCTTTGCTGGTTGACTCCACTGATTTGCTTTGCTGGGGTGCTACCAGTGCACTGGCCTTGTTCGGCTCTACTGGTGCACGTTCCTCATTGTTCAACTCGAATTCCTGAGCTTTCAATTGTGACATTAAGGTCAATGTGTCAGTGTTGGCAAGATCCAACGTGCCTTTAAGCACTGATGCAATAATCTTCCATCTTTCAGGTAGACCTGTCAAGATTTTCAAGAAGACTTCTTTTTTAGGATATTTATGACCAAGTTGTTGCAGTTCACTGACGATGCTTGAGAACCTGTTATCCATTTCATCCACAGATTCATCCGTCTTCATTTTGAAATTTTCAAACTTCTATTTTGCAACAGATAGTTTATTTTCTTTGATTGCCTCTGATCCTTCATTGACAAGGGCCAGTTTATCCCACATAGCTTTTGCAGTCTTGCAATTTTAATCCTCATGAACAAGTTGCTGTCCAGAGTCTTCAAGAACATATCTTTTGCAACAAAATAGAGATTTGCTCTTCTTCTATCACCTTTGGTCCAATCCTTTATAGGCTTTTCTATTTCTTCTCCTTGATCTGCACCTGTGGATATCACAGTCATGATCTTGATTGGGCCAACTTTGATAACATCCAACATCTCTTCATGAGTTGCTGCAAGATGAGAGAACATTCTTATTTTATATTCATCAAAATTATTGACATTGACTACATGTACTTTAGACATGAAATTTGAAGAGTCCATAGTCACAGGCAAACAGGTGTGTATGTATAAAACACGGATTTGAAAACTACTTTGAAAGTATGTGATCTTCTTATTACTAGAAATCAGATCTGAACAAGTTCTGATACTAGGAACATTGCTTCGATTCCAATTTTTGGTCCCAGAGAAGGGTGAGAATACAGTTAGAGGGGGTGAATGACTATTTTGGAGTTTCAAAAACTTTTCTTATTTTTAAAAGCTTTTGGGCAGCGGATAAGTTCATTCTTAAAAGTTGTTTCAAAGTACATTAAACACGCAGAGTATAAATAAAATGAAGTAAAGAAATGTTGTAAAGTAAAGTGCAGTAAGTAAATGAACATAAAGGTTTATAGTGGTTCAGGGTGGTGTAATCACTTAATCCACTCTTCTCCTGTGATGATTGGAGGAATTCACTATTGTCTTTCACCAATAAAATATTATGATTGTCCTTGGCTACACAAGCTTCACAATCTCAAGACTATCACTCCCTAGCTACAAAAGCTTCAATGACTCAGTCTTCCACACTACTCATGCATTGAGAACAAATCCTTCAGCAGCTATCACTTCAAAGGGTGGGATTCCTTCTCAGATGATCTGATTCAATTGCTGCAAACCGGTGTGAATAAGATTCACAAAGAGTAGATCAATCTCAGTGCTTGATGTAGATTTGTAGCTTTGAATACTAAGTTGATCTCTAGATGTCTTTTGAAGTTCAGATGGAAGGCTTTTGAAATTGACAGAGTTTCTACACATTTTGTATTCAATCTTCTTGCTCTTATTGTCTGTCAATGCATAGCCTTGATTTTCCTTGAATTTTAAATTCTGTCCGTTGGCTATTAAATGCAGAGAATAATCCTTGATTTTATTCTCCTTAATTTCGGTGATCCAGATTTTCTTCAAACGTTCTTCATAAAATTCGCCCTTGATTGATTCTGCATTAATTGCTTGATTTCCTTTAACGTTTAGAATCAAATGAAAATAGCATACTTGACTTGTTTCTCAACATGGTTGTTGCTTGACTGGTACAGTGAATCTGCTTATAAGCTATTACTTGGCTGTTGAGATTCTCTTCACCATTCTTCTTGATAGTCAGCCGGTAGAGCTTTCACTTAGCCGTTTTACTGTATTCCTTTCTACATTGATCTTTCAATGTCTAAGTATGCTTGTTCTTCACTGATCCTTGATTTGGGTGAGATCAGTGTACACCATATTCCACATGAATAGATTTCATCACTTGTGAAAAGTCTTAGACTTAATTACCCAAGGTCATCAAAGACTTTCCTGGTTGTAAGTCAGTCCACAGGTCTTCACTTCACTGAGCTGGTTCCTTGGCTGTCTTCACTGGGCTGCTCCATGGATTTCACTGAGCCATCCTAACAGTCTATTACAGTGCTTGTCTGACTGAACTTATACAACATGTCGGACTTCTAAGTAAAGCCTATACGAACATTACTGATAATTTTAGACTTATTTCAGGCATAACAGCTAGTATGGCCTTCTACAAAACAAATAAAATGTTCCTAACATCATACCACATGTTCTTCAACACCACGGTATTGCGGACATGGCACTCAACCTCTGGAAGTAGCGCCCGAAAGACAATTTATGTAATTTTTTATAATTAATAAATGACAGATTTATTCTCATATTATTATTTGCTTTGTGCTTATAAAAAATACACTACTGAACCCCAAGTAGTATCATATGTAGCCATATAACTTAGTGTGTGCCACACGTGAAGATTAAGCTTATGGTGATACACTTGAACCATTAGTCCGTGGTGAACTTAATCAAAGTATGGGGTCTATTGATTAAACTACCACTAATGTGGCCAGAACACTTTAAGGTGTGACCGTCTTATCCGGGCCGTCGATATTGATTATCTAAGTGGGGCATTTATATCTGATGTAGTCATATTGGACTGGTCCGATTTAATATGAATTTCTCATATAATTCCATGATTGAGAAATCTCATTGAATCAGAAGGATCATACATGGATTAACCTTAATCCTGAAGCGATTGCCGGCTCTTGTTTGTTTCAAGATAGGGTTTGATGTGTTCGTTAAGGATTGCTAAGAGGCGCGGTCCGAATCCCTTTCACGTTGGCACTATTCTAAAATAAGTGAGGAGTGTGTGTCTCAAAGATATGGAATCCATTCATTCATGCTGGAAGTAGAAAGACAATCCCCTTATTTGTTGATCCTAGAAAGTGATCGATCGGCCGTGTTTATATTGGTTATGAACTAATTGATCACTTGTGGGTTAATGGTAAATAAGGATAATGATAACGTCGAAATTATCTCAGGTGGTCAGCGGTGGTGTTATGGTGGATATCTGGCTATTTTAGTGGTGCTAATTATGATGGCTCGTGGAGGAGCTATTCATTCAGGTGGTGGTGCCGTACTATTGAAGACGAGAGTGGGAGAATTTGGCTTTGCCTTCTCTTTTATTTATCAGAAAAAATACTCATCTCCCCGGAAGGGTTACATCTGGCCCTATTTATAGGGAAGTTGTTATATATTATCAGGTAATTATGACAAAGGACATAGATGATGCAGATACATACCAAATGCCCTGTCAGCGGGCGAGGTATGTCAGCTCCGAACTTGGGGTTTGTGCTTCATGCTTAGCATATTATCCCGATGGTGGCCGATCCCTTCTCTTACCGTGGACGTGCAGCCGGCCCTATAAGTATTCAGCCGGTGCCGCAGTGATCGGAGTGAGGGATCCAAACCGGAGGTTGGAATATCCCTATCAATGGCCCCCTACTCCGTACTTTTATGGAAGATCGCCGTCCACATGATTGTTCCACTTTCGCTCGATCCGATACCTTGGTCCTTTTGCTTAGCCTGTGGCGAAGTCGTATTTGGGCGGATAGCCTTGACTTGGCATCTTGGCCTTTTAGCCTAGCCTGGGGCGAAGTCGCATTTGGGCGGATAGCCTTGACTTCAAATGATTTGGCATCTTGGGCTTTTAGCCTAGCCTGGGGCGAAGTCGTATTTGGGCGGATATCCTTGACTTCAAATGATTCGGCATCTTGGGCTTTTAGCCTAGCCTGGGGCGAAGTCGTATTTGGGCGGATAGCCTTGACTGCAAATGATTTGGCATCTTGGGCTTTTAGCCTAGCCTGGGGCGAAGTCGTATTTGGGTGGATATCCTTGACTTCAAGATCACATTTGGTCGGCCCCCAGGCAAGCGTATTCACTACGGCTCTATTCTGCCCGATTCCCACTTGCCCTAGTCTTGGGGAAAAGACTGATGTGACCCGCCGCGAGCTCTGATTGGTTGTGACCTTTCGGGTATTCGTGCCTAATGATGGCAATCCCAAATTTCGAAATTTAAAAGTCCCGCCTGTAATCTTGTCCATTGGATTTTTGGGCGGTGGACCGTTGGATCCGTTTTTCTCTGCCTATATAAAGGGAGCGTAGCCCAACCACAAATATTTTCCGATTTCTCGTTTTAGCAACTTTACCGACTGCTCCTGAGTAAAAGTTTTCCGACGAGGCGATTTCCGGTAGGGTATTGAAGGTTCATTTCTCGCTTCCTGGTTGTGCTTCCTGCTAATCATCAAGTAAGCTTATTTCTCCTCTTGATTTCTAGCATTTCGTATTTCTTCCAACTCTGGCTTCATTTTCATTTGGGTTGGCGTGATTGAATTTAAATTTGTTGTCTCCATTTCCCTGTCTGATAATGCTCCGGCTAGTCTGGGGTATTGAATACCTTGAGCCCTTGAATTGGGTTTGGCGCGATTGTTGCTGTAATGGGTTTTTTCAAGATTGTTCCCTTTGATTGGTAGGGCTGGTTTGTAAGATGAAAAGACGGGGTGTCGAGATGGACTGGGTTAGATGGTCTCGGCCCGGCTATCATTGTCCTGGTGATGACTTATCCACCTCGTTCTTTTCTTTTGTAGGATGTCTGACAGCGACAGATCGGGAAATAGTCATGATGACGGTGTTCATGGCTATGCCTCTGAAGATGCCGATGAGGTGAGTACTAGCTCCGGTGAGGGCGACGAATGTGAGAGTACGGATGATGATTTGGTGTTGGCCCAATTGGCACCCCTGCAACCTGGTCGTTTAAGGTCTGCAGCTCGTAAGATACCGAAAGAAAGGATCGTCTCTTCGGTTGTGGCCCCCAGGGAGTTAAAGAGGTTTGGGAAAAATTCCTCAAGGGCTAAAGGTTCCTCCTCCGGTGTGATTGTGCCTGAGAAACCCCAGCGGAAACAGAAAAATGGCGATGATGTGGAGGAGCCGAAAGAGAGCAGTAAGACTCCTAAACCTCGCAATGCCGAGGCCCTCAAGAAGGATAATGAGATCGACGCCCTTGATAAACAGGTCGAAGCAGATTGGGCGGTCGTTTGTTCCCGCCTTGGAGACCCTCAATTCCATTCCGAATTTAATATTTCCTCTGATTTCCGTTTTAGCGGCTTCGAGATGTCGGAGAACCGAGCCGGTTTGAGGTTGGAGAAGGACGGCTTGGTTTTGTTCTATGATCACTTTGTGGCAGGCCTTAGGCCGCCTTTTGACCCCTTCTTTGTCGATGTCATGTGGAGCTTGGCGGCCCTCCCCTGTGATTTTACACCCGGTGCCGTCAGGGTAGTCATGGCGTTCATCGTTCTCTGCTGGATTTTGGGATATGACCCCTCGATGAAGGTGTTTTTGAAGTTTTACACCTTCAGCAAAGCGGCCACAAATAAGGCTGATTTAAGCAATTTTCTGGCGACAAGGCCGAAGAAGTGTCGCATGTTCTACTGGACCTCGAATAAGGTTCGCGGCTGGAACACGAGGGCCATGATGGTCGAGTCGAAGTCTGGGTGGCCTTTTCTGAAGTTCAAGGCGTTCCCTCATAAGAGACAGAATAGTGTTGTCGTGTCCAAAACTCTCGATCATGCTGAGCAGGAACTTCTTGATAAATTTCAAGCGCTTCTCGGCTGGGATGAGGAGAGTGAGACTCAGAAACGGACTTTTAGTTGGAGAATCTTGATTGATCCTAAGGCCCGTTTCTGTTGTGTAGCCGGTATTCCTGGGCCGATCAACGCTCAGCCCGTAGTGAAGGCGTCAAACCTGGGTGTTTACGAGGATTGGTATGCTGAGTGTCATCATGGGAAGTGTTTCCCTACCCAGTGCCTTATCTGTACGGGGGTTGGAGAGCTGCGGCCTGCTAGTAATTTGCCCCCTTGATTTTGTTTTTCTTTCTCTAACTCTTTTTTTCATAGCTTTATCCATTTGTTTTGGAATTCTGGCCATTTTTCCCTTGTGTGTTGCGGGTACCATGGTGCTCGCCAACATGAACAGGAATGCTGTGATGACCCGTCTTAGGGATGAGAGGAAAGCCAGACAGGCCCTGTTGGGTGTCAGTGAGCCTATGGATCCTCCCTCCGCTGTGAGTATAGAAGACCTTCCTGTTGCTGAGGGTTCCTCTGCTACGGCGCCGCATGACGTTTGTGTTTGCAGGAAGTGGTGCCGTTGTTGCGAAATCGACCAGATCTACCGCGGCTTTAGAGGTGAAGAAAACCGCTGCGGTCAATAAGGCGAAGAGAAAAAGACCTGCCGGAAGGAAAGATTCTATCCTGGTAGACGAGGAAGAGCCCTCGATTGATGTTTGTGCCGATCCCTCATCCAAGGGACCTAGGGTTGAAGGTGATCGGGGTTCCGGTGAGGTAGTGGCCGCTGTTGATCTGACCGAAAGGCCTGCAAAGAGGGTCGTTCCTGATATTGAGCCTGCCGTCACTGGGCCGGTGCAGGGGGACTTGAGCAAAATAAAGGTCCCCGCGGGATTCAAGGGTAAGCCGGCCCTATGGTTGGACCATGATTTTCTTAAACAGCCCCTTTCTTCAAAGACACCGGGAATTATCTCGCTTATTTCGATGTGATTCCCTTGCCGCAAAATCTGAAGTTAAAGTCGCTGATGCCCTCAACCGATGGTCGGTCACGGCGTTGTCAATCGATTGCCCAGGCCGACGTGGTGGCGTCGACAGCCTCCTTGTGACATTCTTTCAATCGGCAGCTCTTGTTCGAGACACTTGGCCTTTTTGGGACTTCGGCTAGTGCGGTAACGTACCTTTTCTCTTTGAGTTTTCTTCTTTGTCGAGTTTTCTGGTTCTGAACCTTTTTCTTTTTAGGTTGCCGCTAAGCTTAAGAAGATCGAGTGGGCTTGTGATGAAGACGCGAGGCAAATGGTGAGCCAGCTGGCTGAAATGAAAAAGAAGAAGATTGCTGAAGCGGATTGAGCAAACGCGGCGGAGCAGAGGGAGAAAGAGCTTGTGGCCGAAGTCCAGACCTTCTATCGAAAAGCTCAAGTTGCTGCCGATCTCTAGAAGTCTGCTGAGTCAGAGAGGGAGAAGGCTCTTGCTATGGTGGCAGAGGCCCATGAGCTTGTCGACCGGCTGAAGAGCGGATTGAATGAGTCTGAGACCGCTGCTGCTGACACCGCCCGAAAGGTTAGTGATGCCCTGCTAGACGGATTTGATCAGGGTTTCTACCATGCCTCGAGGTGCCTGAAGGCATTTTGTGAAGATGCCCCGGACCTCAAAACCTTGTAGGATTGGCTAATCATGGATCAGGATGATCCCGAGCTGAGAGTGTTTCATCCCGATCTTCCTTATACTGCCGTTCAAATTGAGGATTTCCGAGTCGAAAGTTTGAAGCATGGTAAACCGCTTTGGGATCCCCCTGCGGTCAAAGAAAGAAACCTTCGTGGCATGGGGAAGGAAATGGAGAAGGAGGCTCTCGAGCTTGCTGCGAAGGAGGCAGGGGCCGCCACTGCTGTTGCTGGAGCCGCCGCCATTAGTGCCGGCGAGGATAAGAGTCCCGAGGAGGATTGCGATAAGTTTTTGAATTTGACTGGGCCTCATGCTGAAACTCCTCCTTCAGATAAACATTCTTGATTTGATACATTTTGATTTTTGTTGTATTTTTGAATCCGACTGCTATCTTTCGGCTCGGGCCCTCTGCCTGTATCTTTTTTACAATGACTTTATATCTTGAGCGGTGCTTGATTTTGCTTGTCCTGCATTTTTTCGAGTCCGTTTTCTTTGTTTATGTATTGTATGTACGTGGGCCCCTCGTCTTGGTGAGGCCGGTAGCTCTCGTATCTGGGGTCGCCGAGACGAATAATTGAAACATCTTTTATCCGAATTAAAAATTCCAAAGCGTGACCCCCTTGTTTCAAGTAAGGTCGACGCGGGCTTGGTTGAAATATAGGTAGATTGTAAATAACCCGTCATTGTTTGAAAATTTTCATCTCCGTTCCCCTTTGTTTCGAACAAGATTGAGGATGAACTTGGTCAAAACAAGTTTTGAGTCATCGCACTCATTCCCATTGTGAAAAACTCCTCTTGGTTCTTCGGCTCTGGCGGCTTGATGAATTGTGGAAAAATTCCAATTATGCGGCTCCCTTGTTTTGAGTGGGATCGCGGGCTTTGTGCCTGGGTCCAACTCTAAACAACGTTCTCTTTGTGATTTGATGGTTCGACTTCCCCTGTCATGTCCCGTCATAAAGTTGTGACGTTTGGCCAGCTGCCATTATTTTCCTGTTGCTGACGCTTGGGAAACCGTGAGCACGCCAACCTGCTCAGGTAACTGTTCCCGCATTAATGAGATTTTGATTTTCGAAATCTGAAAAGGCGTCTCGCCCTTGCCGTTGGATCAGACTTTTTCCCTCCGTTGGATCACTTATTTTTTGCTATAAATGGAGGGTTTTCTTTCACCCTTATTCCATATATCACTGTGTTTTAATTTTCTCCCAGCAAAATTTGTCTCTGACTCAAAAACTCCCACTTTTTGATTATTCTGCAGTCATGGCCAACTTTGGTGATTCAATTTTCTTTCAGACAACCTAGCCTCTCGCGATTTCCAATTTTCTGTCTATCTTTAATGATCTTCCTTTCCTGCCTGAAAGGGGTTTGAATCACCGGAAAATCTGTTATGCTCAACGCCAGCGTACTGCCCGGATGGGGTGGTCTGACTTTCTGGGGGCACCCAGGGGGGTTTATAACGCCACCATTGTGCGGGAATTCTATTCCGCATTATCGGTGGTGGTTCTGCCTAACGCCTCCTCCACTGTTGTTCCTCTCCGGGGGGTTCATGTTGTTCTCTCCCTTGAGATCATCAATGAAGTCTTCCATTTACCTTCCCTTCCGGCCTATGCACATTATGAAACGGCTTGGAGCCTGGGTGAAGAAGTGAGGAGGCGTGTTTACGGGGCCACTGCACTTAGGCGGTTGATCCCTGGTTATTGGAATCCATTGCCCGAGGGCTATGCTTCAGAGATGTCCCAAGCTAATCGGGAGTGGAAGAGGTTTATTAATTCCAGGGTTTTTCCTTCTTTCGGCGCTGAAGAGATTTCTGAGGCCGAATCGCATCTTCTTTATGCGATTCTGGAGGGAGGTGAGGAAGTGCGCATCGACTGGGGGCGGTTGATCTATCGCTCCATAATTACATTTGCTGCCCAAACAGACTTCCATGGACCTATCCCCTTCCCGAGGCTGATCTCGCTCTTGTGCGTTGGTGCTCCTGGGATGCCTGCGTCTCGTGATGATGTTCTTGTGCCGCCCCGTGCCAACGTCGAGTTCGCCCGTATTGATTCGGACACGTCGACGGATTCCGAAGCTAATTGAGTTTAGATTTTCTTTTCGCTGTGTCTTGTAAATAATCGGCCTTGTAGGTCTTTGTTTGAATAAAAAATTTCTTTCTGCATCGTTTTTGTTTTGCTCATCCGGCCTCTTATTCATTGGCGAGGTCGAAGTCGTTTGAAGTCTTGCGACCTTTGACCTACTCCTTGCGATTATGAATCGCTGCGATTGTTGGCCTAATTGTTGCATTAATGATCGTTGTTTTTTCAAAACGTCGGCCCCATTAATGTTGGGGTTGGCGTCTGAATTCAAACGTTCATGACCCTTTATCTTCCCGCCTCTTTGGCTTCTTGGCCTATAAAAGGAGGGTCTTCTCCTCCCTCTTTCTTTGCTATTTTTCTGTGACTTTTTCTTTATTTTGAGAGCATATCTTCAAACTCTGTATATTTCTATTACTTTATTATGTCTTCTTCGTCTGAGAACTCTGACCCAGAGTCTGCGGTCTCTAACCCTGCTTTAGATGAGGGGCTTTCAGTATGCTTCCGTCTGACTGCCTCTCCAATGGCCAAACGTTATTTCCATAATTTTTTCAGCAACTACCCTCTTATGCAGGAGAGAGGGCTGAATCAGGATCGTATTAGTCCTGGCCACCGGGCTAGAATTCTTGCCAATGGTTGGGAAAGATTCGTCGCTCCTCCGGTTGGGGAGTACAACCTGACATTGGTGCGTGAATTCTATTCCGCCTTGTCGGCGGATAATGATGCTGAGGATACCACCACCGTTGTTGTTCGTGGAGTGATGGTGAACTTTACTTCGGCCGCTATCAATGAGTTTTATGGCCTACCTAATCCTGCTGAGGATTATGACGTCCTTTGGGATCTTGAAGATCCGATCAACTATTTTGGCACTCTTGCCGAAGCATTTGAGTCTCTGTTGCGACACGAGTGGGTGAATGATATGGAGGTCAGAGTCCATATGCTCAGTCGCCCGGAGAGGGAATGGAAACACTTCTTAAACACTCGGGTTTTCTGCATGCCCGATTATAAGGTGGTCACTGAACCTGAGGCGTTTGTTCTTCACGCCCTTTCGTTGCCGGACGTGCCAATTAACTGGGGTCGAGTGATTCACCAAGAGGCGATCAAGTTTGCCCGGTTGAGGGATGGCGGTCTGGTTATGCCGTTTTCTTGGATGATCTCCAACATGTGTATCCGAAGCCTTGGCATGCCGGTGTGTCCAACCACTGATGTGTACATAGCGACTCCAGCCCCAAAAGCATGATTTTTTAAAAAAAAAATTTGGGGAAAACTTCCTCTTGTACAAATTTTTCCTCAATGAATTTCTTATTTTTGACCGCGTTGTTTACCCCGCCCCCTTCTGTGTCGGACGGGCTTTGCTTGTCGGAGATAGAATTCGTTTATAATAAACAAAAATTAAAAGAGGCTTGGCGCCTTTATATTAACATTGCTTTTAAAACAAAAATACAAAGCTGGTGCTTCCGGTCTTACATGTAATATTTCTTCAGATTTTCAGCGTGCCAGGGCCTGTTGAATTCACGGCCCTCTCTGTCTGAGAGAATGTAGGTTCCCTTTTTGACAATCTTTCACACTCGCCGAGGACCTTCCTTTTAACCAGACTTTCCTTTGTCTGCTTTTTTGGCCTGTGGCTGCCGTTTCGGAGGACAAAATCCTACCGCGCCGAGTGATCTCGGATACGCCGATCGTGGTATCTTTTGGCGGCTTGTTTGTAATTAACCATTGGGCTCGGGCTCTTAGGCGTTTTCTTGGCCGATCCAATTCAATCATCGATATTTCTCATTGTTTGGCTTTCGTCAAGTGAGAGACTCTAATGCTTGGGAGTGCCATCTCTACCGGTGCCATTGCCTCGAGCCATATGTTAGCGAAGCGGGTTTCCCGTTGTTGCCTTTCGAGTTGTTCGCAAAGCCCGCAGGGCTTCCGCGAGGTAATCCACCCACTTGCCTACCTTATCATCTAGGCTCTTCTTCAGCGCTTTTAGTACCTGCTTGTTGGCATTTTCCGCCTGTCCGTTTCCCTGGGGGTAGCACACCGAGGACTGCCAATGTTTGACATTGTGCTCTTTGCAAAAATCATCGAACTCGTCCCTAAACTGTGGACCGTGATCGGACACAATGGCTCGCGGCACTACGAATCGAGTCCAGATTTGGTCCAGCAAGAAATATATGATGTCACTGGCGCACATTTTCACGAGCGCTTTTGCCTCGATCCACTTTGTGAAGTAATCCACGGCGACGACCACGTATTCGCATTTCGATCTCCCCCTTTTGAGCGGACCGATGAGGTCAAAGGCCCACATGTCGAAAGGCCAAGTATCGGTGACTATGCTCTGTTCCACTGAAGGTAGCCGGGGAATATCGGCGAAGCGTTGGCATTTATCGCAGCTCTTAGCGTATCTTTCAGCATCTTCCGCAAGCTTCGGCCAGTAGTATCCTGCTAACAGCACCTTTTGGGCGAGAGTGCGACTGGAGGGGTGGCCGCCACATACTCCCCCATGTAACTCTGTAAGGATTCCATGTACTTCATCTGGCCGCACACACCGTTGTAGCGGCTTCGAGAATGATCGCCTGTATAAGATTCCGTTTAGTACGGTATATCGTGCCGCCCTCTTTCTCAAGGCCTGAGCTTCCTTAGTGTCCTCTGGTGATACCCCGTTTTCTATATACGCTTTTATTTCGTCTGTCCAGGATGGGGTTGATGATTGGATGTCCATGATTTCGACCCGTCTGACGGCGGGTTCCTCGAGATATTCGAACATGATCGGAGGGTTGCTGAATTCATCCTTAGATAAGAGTTGGATAGGTAATCCGCTCGTTCATTCTGTTCTCGCGGTATGCCCTTGAATTCGCAATATTTGAAACCGCTCATGAGCTTTTTGATGAGGTTGAGGTACTTCTTGAGTACTTCGTCCCTTGCTTCGAACGTGCCGTTAATTTGGCATACTATCTAATCTCTCAACGCTCATAGATTTAGCCAGCTCCAGGCCTGCGATGACCGCTTCGTACTCGGCTCGATTATTGGATGCGGTAAAATTGAACCGCAAGGTTTTTTCAATCTCTTCGGATGAGCCTGGCTCTAAAAGTATTATCCCAAAGACCACAACCGTTTCGCTCGCGCCCCCCGTCGACGATACATACGCCCGGAGGGTCGGTCTATTCAGCTCGACCTCTACCGGGGTGTTTGATTTGTCGACGCTTGGCGAACTAGGCTACCTGGTGGGTCCCTCCTCTGTGAAGCTCGTTTCAACTATAAAGTCCGCTAGGGCTTGGGCCTTTATAGCCTTTCTGGGCTCGTATCGATTGTCGAATTCGGTCAGCTCTATGGCCCATCGTAGCATTCGGCCTGAGTGGTCTAGCTTGTGTAATAGCTATCGTAGAGAGCTACTTGTTAGGACCACGATTGTGTGTGAAGAAAAATAAGCCCTGAGTTTTCGGGCGGTGACAACAAGCGAGTAGGCTAACTTTTCTTCATTAAGATAGCGGCTCTCAATGGGACTGAGGGCCTTTGATACATAATAAACGGGCTTTTGGAAGGTCCCATCCTCCTTGACAAGAACGGCTGCAACGGCCCGGTCCGAAGCGGCCAGATACAAAAAAAGTTCATCCCCTAATGCTGGGCTGACTAACAGCGGAGGGCTCGCCAAGTACTCTTTGATGGCTTTGAAGGCCTGAGAGCATTCTTCTATCCATTCAAAAGTCTTGTTCCCCTTGAGAATTTTGAAGAAAGGGAGACACTTGTCTGCGGATCTGGAGACGAATCTTCCCAAAGCGATGATTCTTCCGTTTAACCTCTGAACCTCTTTCACACATCTTGGCTCCTCCATGTTAGCCAGAGCATGAATTTTCTCAGGATTTGCCTCGATCCCCCTCTGGGTCACCATGAAGCCTAGGAATTTTCCGGCTTGGACTCCGAAGGTGCATTTCGTGGGGTTGAGCTTCATAATTGTGCCTTGACATTGTCGAAAGTTTCTTGGAGGTCGGCCAGATGGCTAGTGCTGGAAGATTTAACCACCATGTCGTCTATGTAAGCTTCCATGTTCTTGCTGATCTGGGAGTCGATCACTTTGTTAACCATCATCTGGTACATGGACCCAGCATTCTTCAGACCAAACGGCATCATTTCATAGTTGTTCATTCCGCCCCCGGCTCAAAAAGCTGTCAACTCCTTTTCCCTGTTGGACATCATTACTTGGTGGTACCCTGAGAATGCATCCAAGAAACTTAACATTTCGAAACCGGCTATTCGATCGACCATTATGTCGATTCTGGGCAGCTCATAAGGATCCTTAGGACAAGCCTTGTTCAGATCCGTAAAGTCGACGCACATGCACCATTTTCCATTATGCTTCTTGACCATGACTAAATTGGCCAGCCAAGTTGGGTATTGAAGCTCCCGGATGATCCCAGCCACAATTAGCTTGTTCACCTCAACTTTAATGGCGTCATCCTTCTCCTTGGAGAACTGCCGGGTTTTCTGCTGGATGGGTTTGAAGTTAGAATTCACATTCAGCTGGTGCAGCGCTATTTCCGGCTCCACGCCCCTCATGTCCGTCACTATCCAGGCGAACGCGTCCAAGTTTTCTTTCAACATCAGGATTAACTTTTCTCTTTCTTCTTCACTCATCTGAGCGCCCACCTTTATCTTCTAGTCAAGGTATTTTTCATTAACGATTATCTCGACCAACTCATCTTCGGCCGTGAAGTCTGACTCGTCCCTGACCTGAAGGGTGTCGCAAATGACCGCTTTGGGTTTGATATAGGTGTCCTCCTCGACCGGGCGTGGCTCGCTTCGAGCTTTCATTGCCTCGATAGTGTCGATACGGATTCGTCTCGATGCTGACTCAGACGTCTCCCCTTGGGGCCTTTTGCCCATTCCCCTAGTAGGGTAATCATCTCGGTTCGTGGTGACATGACTCAGCAGGGTTTGAGGCCTGCTGATGGCTAGCCCGATCCCTTCATCGGTGTAGAATTTTGCCCTCTGATGAGGAATTGAAACAGTCATTTGAAATTTTCTTTGAGAGGGGACTCCTATAATTGCCGTATAGTGGGAATGCAGATCGACCACTAGAAAGTTCACCTTTTCTTTTTGGTATGGTGGGTGGTCGCCAACCTCCACCTCCAAGTCGATGACGCCCAAGACGGATACTTTGTCGTTGGAGAATCCCTCCAGCATTCCCAAATAAGGCTTTAGCTTGGATATGCCGATCTTGAGCTGTTTCAATGTTTCCAAATAGATGATGTCGCGCGCGGCCCCAGTATCCAAGAGTACCCAGTTGACCCCAAAATCGTTGATTCCGACTTGTATCACTATTGGCAACTCCATTGCCCCTGGTGGGCCCGTTAGCTCACTCTTGGTGAACGTTATCGCCTGTTCGTCGGGAGCTAGAACGATCGGTTTTTCTCTGCCCCTGACATTGATCACATTAATATGGCTTTTGTTGAGATGGTTGCTGGGGAATTCCTCTATGATTACCTTAATCTCATTTCGGTATCTTCGAGGCCCCCAATCATCTTTGCCTCCGCCGCCATTTTTCTTGTATTTGCCTAATTCCCCGTTTCATATAATTTTGTCTATGATTCTTCTCAGGGTAAAGCATTCGTCTGTGAGGTGGGCGTGATCCTCATGAAAATCGCAGTACCTTGTGTCATCTCTTGAACTCGGCTCGGACCTTATAGGTCTCGGCCACTCTACCCTGTTCTTGATCTCGAACAGTATTTCAGATAGACTCGCATTGATGGGGACAAAATCGGACTCGTCAAACTTGAATGGTTTTCTGACTTCCCTATCTCGATTTTTCCTCTCTTTCGATCATCCATCCGGTCTTTCTTGGGTTCTTCCCTATTTTCTTCGCCTGAGTATCTGGACTCATTTCGATTTTTTCCTTTTCTGGAAGACGAGGGAACCGCTTCCGTTAGCCCAAAGATCCGGGCTTGATTGAAGAGATCGCGTAGATTTGAGTGGGGGCTCATGGCGAAGTGTGTTTTCATAGGTCCCTTGGCGATACCGTTTAAGAAACCCCTCTGAACTTCATTCTCAAGTAGGTTTTTTTTTTCTGTTCATACACTTTGACGAATCGATCATGGTAGCTTTTGCAGGATTCTCCATCTCCTTGTCGTATTTCGTATAAATCCTCAATGGTTTTCTTAGGCCGTTCAGCTGTTTCAAATTCTTTTTGAAATTTTGCCCTCAGCTCCTCCCAAATTTTAATGGGGCCGCGGGGCAAGCTCCTAAGCCAGGCGGCGGCTCGATCCTGCATACTCCCTACGAATGCTACACACCATGCCGACTTGTTTAATGTGGCTAGGAGTGTTCGGCTCTGAAAGCGGCTATCCATTCCAAATAAGGTGGTGGTTCCCTTGTAGTAGACGTACTGTGAGTATTGCACGCCCTTAGGGGGTAATGATTCCAGTATATCATTCGCGAGAACGTCAATTCCCTGGGTGGGTTCAGGTTTCCCCCCGAATTTGGCTTTCTTCAGTTCGGAAATTTCTCTTTCCATCTTCTCCATTCGGTCGTCCCCCGCCGGCGCGGTGTTTCTGGCGGGTGCCATTTTTCTTTTCACGACGTCGTCTGAGTCCGTGTAATATGCCGACTCCATGTCTTGCTCTGCTCTTTTCTTATCTATGATGAGCCTCGCATCGTGGGGCGATGCAGCATTTCTCTCGGAGGCTGGGGGACCTAACCGTTGATGCACGGTTTTTTTCTCGAGGTGTCCTAGCCGTTCCAGGACTGACGATTTTTCGCCGCTTTTCTCAGGCAAAAGCTTTCTTTTTTGCCCTGCCGATGAATACACGGTCCCTTCCACTTCTTCCCTCACGGTCCCGGGTGCTTGGGTGGGTCGCACTCTTTGGGGAGCCATTTCTTTACGTTCAGGAGGAGCAGGGATCTGTTCCTCGATAGCTATGAGGGGTAAGTTACATGCGGCCAGATGTAGATTAGCTGCATACATTTGTTTTACGTATTTTGCATATGCTATAGCCACATTTGCCTGTGGGGATCCTGCACCTAAGGTCTCCTCTGCCCTCTGGGTTTTCTCGATGAGCTGCTCTTTACCTTTGTGCTGTTTTGAAGTTCCCGCCATGTTTTTCTCACATGCTGTCTTAGAGCGAACTGATGTCGAGTTCCCCGTGTCATTCCCAGAATTAGACCTTCTCCGGTTTATTATATTTCTGGCGTCCGTCTTTGTCTGCATGTTATCCCATTCTGCGGTGGGGTTTTCTAGAGCGGGATCCGCCCCACTATGGTGGTGAGGATCCCTTGCGGATCCTTTTCCTAGGGTAGGTGGAACGTGGACTTTCTCTTTGGTCCCTGCCATCTGTCAGACTCTGACTGGGTAGTTATATGAAAAGTCAAATAATATCCTGACTTCCAACTGCTCTGACACTCACCAACTCTGTACTGTTTGTGATAATGAAATATCTGCTAGATCTATCGTCGGGACCGGTGTACGGACGTCGGAATTCAGGGAACGACTGCGATTTCTCAAGCGTGAAGTCCTAAAAATTCCGGTATCCTACAATGTAGTATATAAGTCTTTATTCCGATGTGTTACACAGGGACTCAGGCGAACATGCAGTGACTTTAGGGACAATGTTCCATTGACATTCTAGACAACGAGTATGATTTCCGCTATCTTTCTTAACGCGTAAATGATGCGTGTCTTATTTTCTTAGGAGCATAATCGGTAGTTTCATGCGTGTTTAACTTTATCCGAGATTGAGCAACTATCAAGGACGTAAAATGAAAGTTCTGAAACGCAGCTTCCGGCAAGGAAACCTACGATGCCAACTCTCGTGAACATCTCTATACAGAAACCACGAGAGAGGTGATGATTCAAACGCAAACTCGTGAATCTGGACAGGGAGTCGAGGAGGTTACCTTGTAGTGATGTTATTTTGATGCTGAATCGAGAGTGTTAATGCAGCTGTCTGAAGACCTGAAGCTTCCTGCTGAAGGGTGTTGAAGGTGATCTGGGAAAGAAGAGCTTCATCCACGGTTGATGTGAGCCTTGCAAATCGTAGGCGAGCTGTGTGCTGGAGGCAGGTTAAAAATAGACTTCCCGGTAACGGAGCCAACTGATAACGTCGAAATTATCTCAGGTGGTCAGCGGTGGTGTTATGGTGGATATCTGGCTATTTTAGTGGTGCTAATTATGATGGCTCGTGGAGGAGCTATGCATGCTGGTGGTGGTGCCGTACTATTGAAGACGAGAGTGGGAGAATTTGGCTTTGCCTTCTCTTTTATTTATCAGAAAAAATGCTCATCTCCCCGGAAGGGTTACATCTGGCCCTATTTATAGGGAAGTTGTTATATATTATCAGATAATTACGACAATGGACATAGATGGTGCGGATACATAGCAAATGCCCTGTCCGCCGGTGAGGTAAGGCGGCTCCGAACTTGGGGTTTGTACTTAATGCTTAGCAGATTATCCCGATGGTGGCCGATCACTTCTCTTACCGTGGACGTGCAGCCGGCCCTATGAGTATTCAGCTGGTGACGCAGTGATCGGAGCGACAGATCCGAACTGGAGGTAGGAATATCCCTATCAGATAAGATATAGTGAAGAAGGTTTACGGAAATAATCCCGCTTCGTTACGGATAGTCTATGGAGGGTTGGTATGTATGTAATGATTATATCAATGGACACTTATTGACTCGACGCTTTGAGTATAAGTTATATCTATAATCGATAGAGTTCAGTTTCGGATTTATGGTGGCGTAATTCGGTAATTAGTAAGTTGAGTAGAAATATTCTGTTCGATGAATATTTTATTCAATTTATTGTAGCTACTGGTTATGGGTCCATGGTCCCCGGGTTGGATCCTAACACACGAGTGTTTTCTCGTTTTGTGGAATCTCGAGAATAAATTAAATAGTTAGTCTATTTAATGAATATGCATATATTATTTATTTGGTAAATAATGTGTAAAATAGAAAAGACATTTTCTATTAATTATTGTGGCAAAGTGGCGCCACACATGTTGAGAAAATTAAGAAAAGAAATTTTCCTAGATTATGTCAAATGTGTAATTAATTAATTTATTAATTGTTAGATAATTAATGGAAAAATAAGAGATTGATTTTATGAGAATTATCTCTTATTTATGGCAAATATCTTTTCCTTATGGAAAAGGGTAATTGTATTCTGAAAAAGATAACTCATACTTGACTAGTTAATTTCCTATAAAAATAGAGTTCTTCCCAACACAATACTATCATCACAATTTGCGCCACTTTAGTTGAAATGAAAAGAAATTTTTTTTTCTTGGTCTAGCCATTGGGAGAGGAGCATATTCAAGGAGGTTCTACTATGAGGATCGACGTCTACGAGTCGTCGCTTGGAGATACTATCCGAAAGACTGCGGCTTCTCTTTTGTTGATTGCGGCTCCCTACCGTATTCAACACAACTTTTGTTCGTGAATTCTGTGCTTATGAGTCATCCAACCCCGAGTCCAACGTTGCTATCGTCCGAGGGGTGCAAATTGAATTCTCTATTGAGAGTATCAATGCCCACTATGGCATTGAAAATGCACCGTATCATGAGGATGAGTACACTACTGCCACGACGGGGGAGCGCAATCTGGAGCGCTTGAAGATTATTGTGGGTTATCATGATATTCAGTGGTAGTATGGTGCAGATGACTTCCCCACTATCTTCCAGTCAAGTGAGCTGGCATGGAATGCTCGTATGTTGCACCGGTTTGTCATTACTCACCTGCTCTTGAATGCTCATAAAAATTATGTCACTTATTGTTAGGCTGAGCTCGTGTACTTCCACGATCTTGAGAATGATGTGAATGTCGGTCTATTGATACACAACAGGATTCGGGAAGTTCCTAGGATGAGGTGAGAGATTTTTACGATAGCAATCTGATTGATGCACTGGCTATGGCAGAAGAGTGCCCTGTTCTGGCTGCTGATGAGAGAGTTGAGCCAATAACTATTCTTGACAGTGAAGCATTCACAGTCACAGGAAGGCGAAGAAGACGGCCGAGATTACCAACATAGGGAGGTGCAAGAGCTCAACAGGAGTTCCTGAGAGATGTTACTAGGGATTTGGCGACTATGCATGCCAAGATAGATCATATGATGGCGCATCTCCACATCCTTCCCTATGCCCCTCTTATACACAATCCATCTTCTTTGGGGGCCGGCCTGTCTACTGCTGCTCCTCCTCCTGGTCATGACGACTTTGAGGATGATGACTTTGAGAAGTAGGCTAGTTTTTATCTTTTGTAGCACTTTATCTCCATTATTGTCATTTTTCTTTTATTTTATTCCGGACTTTGCGTCGTGTTGTAGTTCCTTTAAAAAAATGAAGTATTCAAATCGCTTAAATTGTTTGCTCTTTTCATATTGCTTACTGCCATTTTTTTTTATTTTACATTGTGTTCTTTCGAGTACTTTTCCCAAGATTGTATGTTAGTACCATTGCAGATTCTCTAGGATTTTCACTTATTTTTTCCTGATTGATGTGGATTCATTGCTTCGCTCCATGCATAAACGCAGCTAGGTTCCTTTCTGTTGGTCCCTTGAAAGGCTTTGGTTAAGTTTAGAGGGGGGGTGAATAAACTTAACACTTAAAACTTTTGGAGTTAACAAACTCAAAGAACTTCAAAGAGTCATTTGAAACTTCATGAGTCTACGATACTCAGAGTCTCACGACCGCTGAGTTTACTGAATTTGTGCAGCGGAATTTTATCAAAAATTAAGCCTTATTACTTGTTGTTAAATATGATACCAAGTATTAGATACTCATTAGTGTATGTGTGTGAATTCAGTAGCTAGATTCAGTAGATTGATGTGTTAGATAAACTAAGTGCAGAATATAAATGCAGAAAGTAAGTAGGCAGATTTTATAGTGGTTCCAGGTGGTATAATCCTATCAGTCCACTCTTCTCCTGTGATGTTGGAGGAAATTCACTGGAGATATTTGATGTAGTTGTTACAAAAATCCCTAAGTTGCTTGTCCTTCACCAATAACTATGGCTTCTCAAACCAACACTTGGAACAGTAGGATTGTTTGCTCAAAAGTCTTCCACCGTCCGTGAAGGGTAGGATTGCCTCTTCACCACTCCACCACAAAAACTGTCTTTCACACCCAAAGATGATTCACTTGTCTTGATGATTTCTTGTAAAAGAAAGATTGAATCAAGTAAGTGATTCAACTTTCAAAGACTTTGATCGGGATGAAATGATCAAGCACTTGATGTCTTCAAGTGTGTAAACTTGATGTAGCTTGAATTCAGATTACACTTGAAGAATTTCTCTCGATCGGTGAGATTAAAGCTCAAGAGGGTCAAGCAGGTGTTTTTCTTGATTAGAAATCGAAGCTCAGGATTATCTGTATTTTTCTTTTTAAGGTTCATCACTTGTATCTGAATTAGGAGTCCTCTATTTATCGGTAAGGGTCCTTGTGACTTATGTTTGAAATTCAAACATAGCCGTTTGCATTTGTCTCCATCTTGACTTGCTTTTTCTCGATCGTTTCTAGGGATCGACAATCGTCAGATTCCTTTTGACAGCTTCTGATCTGTCCACCCTTTCACTTGTAACCATTGGATAAAGGTCTGAATCTTTCCAACGTCCATTTGATCTTAACCATTGATTTGTTTGACAAAATCAGAGGTTGTTAGCTGTCCCGTTCTTTGTAATCTTCCAATGTAGCTTTTGATTAAATCGAAATATGTGTCCAAAGAGTTCCCCGAGAACATAAGTCTGCTGATATACACATCAGTAAGCTTATCCTTGTTATGATGTGTTCAAAACCACTTCAGCGTACTGTCTTTTATCTAACTTTTATTAATGAAGTTAGATTACACCTTTTTGCATATAACTAAGTTCCAATCATCACTTATCTTGTGGAACTTAGACCTTTTACACAAGGTATATGTAATCAGTTTAGGTCATCACAGACTTCCCTAAATTCTGATTCCATATCCTTGACTTTAATTACTAAGTTTTATCCCTTAGCCTTCAATTACTGAGTTTGAGCCCTCAGCCTTAAGTCTTCAGCAGGTTCCTGACAAGTCTACTGACTCAGCTACCCTACTGATCTAGACTAGTCTACTAATGTAAGTCAGATGACCTTTACAGTGCTTGTTTGATCAAACCTACACAAAATCAAACTCTAATAAACATATACATTTGATCTAGACATCTTTTTGCCTTTGCTCTATAACAGCTAGTCTGGCACTCATCAGTAAAACTTAAAAATAAGTCCAACAATTTCCCCCTTTTTGGTGATGATGTCA
Organism: Gentiana macrophylla; assembly: GCA_026214975.1. Taxonomy (NCBI): domain Eukaryota; kingdom Viridiplantae; phylum Streptophyta; class Magnoliopsida; order Gentianales; family Gentianaceae; genus Gentiana; species Gentiana macrophylla. The sequence continues at coordinate 70,215,847 of CM047807.1, forward strand.
ATACCCTCCTAACAGCAAAGCAAAATGATTAAGGACAAAGACAGAACAAATGTAGTGATATCTCATTATAAACAGTTGTTCAAAAGTATTATAGTCTAGAATCAGCAAATGATGAAACAGATAAAGTGTTATGATCTACTGTCTTCTTTCTCTTTCTTCCCTTGCTTTCTCTACTTGTTCTTGGTAGGCTCTTATCTCTCATCCATTCATTTTCAATCAGAGAGAAGTCAACATGAGGATTCACTTGTTTCCACCATTGCCACGCTTCAGGTAGAGTAAGATTGATCTGATGTACTCTGAATCCTAACCGCATGTATACTTCTTTAAACTCATTAAGTGATTCCTTTGCATTAGTGGTAGGTAGACTCCTTCCACCTCTACCACCTCTGTGTCCAGCCCTCAAGGCTTTAACTCTTGCTTCCCAAAATTTGAGTCCAAGAAAAGAATTGAGACCCTCATGAAAACCTTTATCATGATAAGGTCTTCTTTTGCTGTTGTAGACCTTTTTGTATTCTTTGAGAAGATCATCAGTAAGTGGAAGTCTACCAGGTGCAGGCTCCCTAAAAGCATTAGCATCATCTTCCCATCTTTTCTTAGCAAAGATTCTGGCAGCCTCTTTTGCTACTGCTGTTTGGCCCTCTTCCCCCTTATTGACATCATCAACAAACCGGGACAGCAGGCCATGTACACTCTCCTATGTAAGCACTAGGTTGTTCAGTTGACCCTCCATAATTTCAGTCCTAGTGTCAACAGCTGTGATCCTTCCTTGCAATGTTTGCTCTAGTAGAGTTATCCTCTCGGTGATTTTAGGATCCAGTACAGCAGGTGGCAGTGTTCCAGCAGATTCAGCCACAGCAGGCTTAGGTGTTTCAGTAAGCTTGTCAAGTTTCTGATGAATGGATGTAAGTAGGTCTTTCAGAAACTTGTCCTTCAGTGTATTTCCTTGCTTGATCCCTTTCACATCTTGAGCAAGGTCAGCAAGAGCATATTGAGTGGAGGTTATATTGGAAGCAACAGCTTCAATGGTTCTTCCTCTATTCTCCACTAAGTTCATCAAGTCTTCAAATCTCTGCTCTTGCCTGTCAAGTTGAGTTCTTAAATTTGCAATGTCATTTCTGACAGTCCTCAACTCATCCAAAACATGTGCTGGAACCCCACCAGCCATTCCTCCATCAGCTCCATCAGCAGGCTCTTCTATATTGTATTGTTGCCTCTGTCTGCTGATAACCAAAGCATAGCTCATATCCCTTCCAGCAGGGTCAGGTCCTTGAAATTCTTCTAGAATGGGATCAAGAGCAGGCTCTTCGAAAACTGGTACAAATGCTCATTGAGGATCATCATCAATATCTTCTTCCTCAGGCATTTGAAACTCCTCATTACTGTAGTCATAGTCCAGCAGCTGCTCATCCTCATCAATAACAGCAGTCTGCTGACCATCTTTCCCTACAGTGGTCTTGTCTCCAGTAGGCTCCACTACAGCAGCCTGTTCAACAACAACAGCAGGGGTTTCCTTCAAACCCAAAGATTGTTCCAACCTTTGTCCATGTGCTGTTTGAGACTCTGCAACCTATACCTCCTGTTCCAACCTTTGTCCAGGAGCTGTTTTTACCTCAGCAACCTGTACCACATGTGCCACAACAACTTGTTCAGGGAATACATCCATATTTTCTTTTTGAAATTCCTTTAAATCGGAAATCCTTCTTAGAAAGTTTCCAGCCTTGGTTAGGGTGTCCTCAGTGTCAATCTAGTCTTGATATTGAATTGAATCCTCAGAGCTGACATTAGGCTTACTAAGATTAGTAACCCTTTCTTCATCTGAATCCACAGTCTGCTGATAATCAGTATGCTCAGCAGGTTCAATAACAAACAAAGGGTCTATCTTACCAACCATCCTGTTTGCACCAATAGATATTCCCTCATTGATTTGTGCCTCCAGATCATCCATGGTGAGATTCTCCAGATCTTCATCCATTTTTTCATCTCTGGCGCCTGATGACGCTTCATCCATGTATCGCTGGATCAAGGCATACTTTGTTCATTCAATAAAGCAGTCCCACTTCTTCTCCTGAACCAGAGGGAAGTCACCACTGAGACCGAGATGATGAATCATCACTGCCTCGATTCATCTCTGGTCTCTCGAACATGATACCCTCTTCCTTCTGTTGTTCATCAAACAGATCCATCAGTTTTGATTGCAATAAAGAGGTATCAAAAAGATCTAGCAAATTTTCCACTCCCAACTTCTCAAAAGCCCATTCTTCAAAATCTATCATTGGTTCTGCAGCTGGCTTTTGTCTTTTATAGAATCCAAACTTCCACTAAAAATAGTTTGCAACTAGTAGAAGTTTAGGATCAACAAATCCTTCCTTTTTCTTCTTCTCATGTCTCTCAAATGGCATGGTTGGCTTTCTGAGAGCTATTTCAGGACCTTGCTGACCTCCAAAGGTCTCAACAAGTAAATTTAGAGTTTCTTCCACATATGCTTCTAGGTCAGTGGGTTGCTCAGGTTATATGTTAGTCCCTACTACCTCCATCTGTACCACACTTGGTTCCCCCTGACTTATATGCTCATCAGCAGGGTTAGCAACAGATTGCTCTTCCCCCTGAACTATTGCAGGAATTGCATGGTCTTGTACCAACTTTTCCACTTCCTGAGCAGGTGTAGACTCAGTAGTTTGTTGTGGTTCTTCTACAAGTTGGTCAACAACAACTTGTGCAGTTTCAGTAGGCTCAGCAGCCTTTGCAGGGGAGGATCCAACAACTTCAACAGCAGGCTCAGGGTCAGTAGTCTGCTGTGATTCTCCAGCAGGTTTCTCAATAACAACCTCTACATCCACAGTAGGCATGATAATTGTTAAGGGCTCAGCCTCAATAGTCTCTCCTACTTCTTCTTCTTCTTCTAGTTGACTTTGAGCCTCCAAAGTTTTCAACTGCTTTCCTTTGCCATGTTTCTTCTTTTTGGCAATCTCTTTCATTCTTTTGGAAAGTTGCTCTTCCTCAACTTCAGCAGCTTACCTCTTCTTACTGGCTTCCTTATGTTGCTCCTTCAAGAGTTCAGCAACAGTCTTCTTCTTTGCAATAGCAAGGTCAGTAACCTCAATTTCTATTGAACCCTCAGCAGACTCAGCAGTCTCTGCTGTTTGCTTCCTTGTCTTTTAAGCCTTTAACATTTCTGTGATTTTCCTTGTATCAGCAGCCTTTCTCTTTTCAGTAACCTTCTTAGGTGCAGCAGGTTTAACAACTTTCTTAATCTGCTCACCACCAGCATTATCATCTCCACCATTACCATCACTTTCAGTAGCCTCATCAACTACATCTTCATCATCATCCAAACCAGGGATAGGATGATCAATCTCTTTCATGTATCTAGATTTATTGATCTTTTCAGGTGCAATATCAGCAATTCCCAAATGATTCAGCAGGGCCTGAACCATCAATCCCAAAGGTAAGGCCTTGGATTTCCTTGTCCCTTCTTTCTCTTCTTTTGCTACTTTCTTCATGTAATGGACAAAGAAACCAGCCCAATCAAACTTCATGCTTCTGCAAATGATCATTAGCAGTTCTATTTTGGGTCCTGATAAAGTATCTATGCTTCCGATGAGTCCTAAGATATTCTTTGCAATAATCTTACTCAGCAGGTTGTATTCATAACCAATGTGCTTCACACTTATGCCTGGAATTGAATTAATGGCATCATTGGTTTTGATTTTGTCAACAAAATCCATTTTTGACAGTCCCATTTCCTCAGGATTTGTTGGGGCATCGATTACTGGTGCAAAACAAAAAACTTCCTTCAGTATGTTTGAGGAAACTACAATCTCCTGGGCATTTACTGTTGTGGTGAATGCCTCTCTACCTTCTCTTATCACAATATTTCTCCAGAAGCTAACAACATTTGTATATGATATTGTTTCCAATCTTATATTGAGTACATTTTCCAAACCTGCATATCTTCTTATCCTTCGACCAATATTGATGGCTAATTCTGTTTGGTTAGCATCAACAACAAAACCTCTTACACTTTCACTTGTTCCAATTTGAACATCATCCTTTTATGCCATTGTTTTAAGAAAAAGATGAAGAAGATAGCTTTCAAATCTGTGTTCACACAGTGTAAATGCAGAGAAGATCAATCTGAGATTTTTGTAAGTAGCCTCTGTATATAGGTATGTATATATATGGAAAGATGCAATTGTAACTGTCAGATCGTGTATAGGGGTATTAACCACGATTAAATTTGAGTGAATCCAGTCTTGACACGTGGCCCATTACATTTCCATAACGTTTTGTAACCTGTCAGATCGTGTAACTACGGTTATAAGGATAAAATAAATATCCCGCCATTTGCTTTTTGACTTTAGTAAGTTTGGCTGTGTAACATTTCCTTCAAAGACCTTGTCATCAAGAGACTTGGCTCAAGCTCAACTGTGCCGACAAAATCTCTCAAACTTTCTTGATAAAATTACTCTACTGATACTTAATTCTTTTTGAGTTGTCCAATTGATAATACAAGATGAAGTTTAATACCAATGATTGATCTGTCAAGTGAGCTCACCCAACATGAGAAAGACCAATCCCCTTGGCAACTTCATTTGCTCAATTTTCCAAACACAAGTACATGGAATTGTTGATACCAATGACTAATCTGCTAAGTGAGCTCACCCAACATAGCAAAGACTAATCCCCTTGGTGAATTCTAGTACACTGCTGATTAAAATTATATCAGTCAACTTTTATAATTCCAAGTTCAGTCCTTAGTTTAGCAAATCTTTCACTATCCAATGATTTAGTGAAAATATCAGCAAGTTGATCTTCAGTAGGGATATACAGAACCACCACATCTTTCTTTTCAACATGATCTCTTATAAAATGATGTCTCACATCAATATGCTTGGTTCTTGAGTGCAAAACAGGATTTTCTATGATTGCAATTGCACTTGTGTTGTCACACATTATAGGAATTTCTCTTTCTTCAATTCCATAATCCCTTAATTGTTGTCTTAACCACAGTATTTTTGCACAAAGAACTTCCAAGAAAGAATGTACTCGGCAAAGCGATGGAAGTTGATATAGAATTATGTTTCTTGCTAAACCAGGAGACCAGTCTATTTCCCATTAACTGACAGGTTCCTATGGTGCTTTTTCTATCAATCTTGCATCCAGCATAGTCAGAATCTGAGTAGGATATAACCTTGAAGCTTCCATCTTTTGAATACCATATCCCTAATCTCAAAGTCTCTTTTAGATACTTGAGAACTCTTTTGACTGCACCTAAATAACTTTCTTTAGGTTTTGATTGAAATCTTGCACAAACACCTACAGCAAAGGATATATCAAGTCTGCTGGCAGTAAGGTACAGCAGACTGCCTATCATCCTTTTGTATAAGGTATGATCAACATCTTTGCCTTCTTTTTCTTCATCTAATCTGATGTTTGTACTCATAGGAGTTGATATCTTGGTGCTATTTTCCAAACCAAATTTCTTCAGTAACACCTTGGTATACTTGGTTTGATGAATGAAGATTCCATCTATCATCTGTTTGACTTGCAATCCCAAAAAGTAGTTCATTTCTCCCATCATACTCATTTGGAATTTACTCTTCATTAGATTTGAACCTTCTCACATAGCAATTCATTTTCAGAACCAAAAATTATGTCATCAACATAAATTTGTACTAGTAGGGTGTTGTTTCCTTCATTGATTCTGAAAAGAGTCTTGTCAATGGTGCCTTTTGTAAAACCATTGTCCACCAAGAATTGAGATAGAGTCTCATACCATGCTCTTGGTGCTTGTTTCAAACCATAAAGTGCTTTGTTGAGTCTATACACTTTATCTTTTTGATCTTTAACTTCAAATCCAGGAGGTTGCTGAACATAGACCTCATCTTCCAGAATGCCATTCAAAAATGCACTTTTGACATCCATCTGATATACTTTGATGTTTTTATAAGCGTGATGTGCCGGAATAATCGATAGCTTCCAATCTTGCAACAGGGGCATATGTCTCATCAAAATCTATTCCTTCTGCTTGAAAATATCCTTTTGCTACTAGTCTGGTCTTATTCCTCACAATGGTACCAGATTCATCAAGTTTGTTTCTGTATACCCATTTTGTACCAATTATATTTGCATGACTAGGCCTTTCCACTAGTGTCCAAACTTGATTTCTTTCAAATTCATTCAATTCTTCTTGCATAGCAATTATCCAATCTGGATCTGAAATTGCTTCTTCAACAACTTTAGGTTCCATTTGAGATAGAAAACAAGTAAACATTGCTTCTAATTGTCTTCTAGTCCTCACACCTTGCTGTATATTTCCAATGACTTGTTCAGCAGGGTGATCCCTTAACCATTGTGGATTCTGGTTAGGTTGATTCTCTGGAACATCATCTTCAGTAGGGTCTGATGATTCTTCAATAGGGGGTTCAGCAGATCCTTGAATTGCCTCAATTGTTGCATCAGTAGTATTACCAGCAGGGTGTTCAATAGGGGCAGAATCAGAAACCTTTAAGTCATTGAATCTTTCAAAAACTTCAACACATTCTGGATCAGCGACTTGTTGATTCTCAGCAGGTTTTGAAGCTTCATCTTCCATTCCAGTGAACTTAAGTTCATCAAATACAACATGTATTGTTTCTTCATGTTTTAGTGACCTTTTATTCAATACCCTGAATGCCTTGCTGACTGAAGAATATCCCAAGAAAATTCCTTCATCTGATTTTGGTTGGAATGTCTTCAATTGTTCCTTATGATTAAAGATAAAACATTTGCTTCAAAATTGATGGAAATAGGATATATTAGGTTTTCTTCCATTCAAATCTCATAAGGTGTCTTCAGCAGCTTCTTGTTCACTGATGTTCTGTTTTGTGTATAGCATGTCAGATCTTGCTTTGCACTTCAATATCTTTCAGCAAAAGAATGCTTCATAAATCATAGTTCTTCCTGCTTCTTTTATTGTTCTGTTTCTTCTTTCAGCAACCCCATTTTGCTGAGGTATACCAGCAGCAGCAAGTTGATGTAGTACACCATTTTGTTCACAATATTCTCTTATAACTCTATTGAGAAATTCAGTACCCTTGTCTGATGTTATCTTCACTACTATCAAACATTTCTCATTCTGTAATCTCTTCAAAAGTTCAGGCATCTTTTGAAGTGTCTCACTTTTCTTGTTCATGAATATCACCCAAGTGTATCTTGAATGATCATCCACAACCACTAAGGTGTATTTCTTTCCTGTTACACTTGTTGGTGTTACTGGTCCAAATAGATCCATGTGCATCAGCTCCAAAACTCTTTTAGTTGATTGTTTAGTCTTTGACTTGAAGCTTGACTTTGTCTGTTTACCTTGCTGACATTCATCACATATAGCATCCTTTTTGAATGTGATCTCAGGTAAACCAATCACCAGTTTCTTCTTCACCAAATGATTGATATCATCAAAGTTTAGATGATTCAACTTCTTATTCCATAACCAATTTATTTCTGACTTGGTATGCACAATCGTGGCAAGTTTCGGAACAATGATGAGACCAATCCACAACATACATGTTTTGTTGTCTTTTTCCAGCCAACATAACTTGATCACCTCTCTCACTAATGACAGTACAAGTGTTTTTGTCAAAAGTGACCTTGTATCCCATGTCACAAAATTGTCCAGTGCTCAGTAGGTTGTAGTCCAGTCCTTCCACATATGCAACATTCCTGATTGTTGATCCATTTCTTACAAGTGTGCCATATCCTCTTGTGTATCCAGGTGTATTCTTGTTGCGAAAATTCACTCTTGGACCATCCTTTGCCACAAAACTTGACAAACAGTGCTTATTCTTTGTCATATGTCTGGAACATCCACTGTCAAAGTACCAGACACCCTACAAAACAAAGTTAATGCATTTTAGGTACCCAAAAAAGCATGACTCTTGGAAAGTTTCCATAAGGTCTTCTTTGAAAGGTATCATACTTTGGTTCATACATGTATTCTACACATCCATAAGGTCTAACAATTGGTTGTGTAGGATTCACATATGCTTTCTGGCCTTTTGGAATATAATGTTGTTTAAGGTGATTCCTTTTGTTAGAAGCACTAGGATAACCATAGGTTTCTTTGTCATGTTTAGAAATGTACTGTAATATGAAGTCTGGCTGAGGTCCTCGCCGAGGCCTTGTATAAGTCCTCTCACGAGCCTCTCTCACGATTCCATTGCTTAGGTTTTACCTACCAAGATGATTATTTCATTGTTTCTAGCATTAGTGTGCGGGAATATTCCAATCATCATCGAAGAGGGAATAGTCTACCTTTCCCCGAGATAAGTATTCCTTGAATGATTTGCATTTTTGGGTTTAGAATTCTTATCCTTGGAATATTTCTCAGTTATTCCTTTTGTGGTCCAAAGAGACTTGGTAGTAGGTCTACTATCAAGATGTCTAGGAGGCTGCACAAATAAATTATTTTTAGATTTATTCTTTTTATTAGAGTCGTTGACTTCTTTGACTTCGATTTTGCTTCCTTGAAGCTTTCTCAAGAGGCTTTACCGCCTCAAATGACCCTTTTGGGAGTTGTATCTTATGCAAGCACAAACTTAGGACCAATTCTCGTAATAGGTTCAGTGACCTTCATGGATCCACTCTTATTGGATTTTTGAGTTCCAAATCCAAGCCATGTTCTATGACCATAAGGCTTTCCAGATTTTTATGAAGTGGAGGAACAAGATGGTTCAAAGAGACTCAGCAGAACTCTCGACGGTTCAAAGAGGCTTATGCCGATTCTCGTCGACTGACTTCTTTCTTTCCTTTGAGAATTCTCGAATTCAAATTTAATCTTTCAACTTCGATTGAAGTGCTTCTTTTTCAGCCTTCACAATCTCATAACCAGATTGTATTATCCTCAGTTGATTAAGGATGGCATCCAAAGTTTCTTCATTGTCAGAATTTTTGGATTTGAACCAAAGGTTGATTCACAATCACTTCCAAATAGAGTGTTTATAGATACTGATGTTGTATACCTCCTCTGCTTTCATCCATGTTAGCCATTAAGTCATAATCTTCCATCTCAAAGAACAAGTGCATTATCATCGATTCATTTCCTTTTTCTCGATTCTACTTCATATCCTGATTCATCTTCAAAGAACCATAGCCTTCTTGCCATGTCTTCTTTGTTGACTTTTGGTCTTGATGAGGTCCAGACGATCAGTGTCCGAAATGTCCAGGCTTCTTGCAATTAAAGCAAAGATAATCGAGTTCCTTTTTACTGCTTTTAATTCAGATACCAGTTTGAAGTGTCCTGGCTTCTTGCAATGATAGCACAAGTAATCATTATCTTTCTTTGATTCATCCTTCTTCTTCTCACTGAATTTCTTTGTGAAATTCCTTGGAGAACCCTTTCCATTTTTCATCATCCTGATTTTCTTGCTCAGTAGGGCAATCTTCTCTTGCATTTCATCCAGTAGATCATCTTGAGCTCCTGATGTCTCTTCTTGATGTGAGGCAGCCAATGCAGTGGTCTTTGGCTCTTCTTTTTCAGTCTCAGGCATAAGGTTTTTTGCTAAATTCATAGGCCTTAAGATCTGAAAACAATTTGAAGGTATCTTCTTCATGCAAACTCCTCATTTCTTCTATTGCAGTCACCTTCATCTCCCAAACTTCTTTTGCAGGTAATGCTTCCAAGATTTTTGAGTTGATTTCTTCTTGTGAGTACTTCACATTTAGTAGGGTGAGTTCATCCATGATTGCATTGAATCTAGATTCCATTTGTTCAATGGTTTCATCTTGAACTCCTAGAACTTCTTCTTGGCCATACTGATCTTGTTCTTTTTAATTGCATCAGTGCCTTCACAGATTAATTGTAACTTGTCCCATAGTTCCTTTGCAGTCTTGCAATTTTTCACTTTCATATACATATTGCTATCCAAAGTTCTGTACATGATATCAATAGCAATATTGTTGAGATTTGCTCTTTTTCTATCTTCAGCAGTCCATTCCCTTTTTGGTTTTAGAATGTACTGTGTCTCATCCACCCATCATTCTTGACTTGGTAATCTCCAAAGTGGTCCATCATCACAAAGACATCCATAATTTCATCATGTGTTGCACTTCATAAGCCTTTGCATACGACATTTATACTCATCAAAACGATCTAAAGAACACATCAACATTGTTCTAGCATACTGGTTGTTATCCATGATGCAAGGCTTTGAAAATCAGTAACTTGAAAAAGTTTTCTAAGTATTTTCACAAGCACAACAAATTACTTGAGCAAGCACACCGCTCGATACCAATTGTAGGTCCTTGAAAAGTCTTTGGTTAAGTTTAGAGGGGTTGAATAAACTTAACACTTAAAACTTTTGGAGTTAACAAACTCAAGAACTTCAAAGAATTTCACGAGATACTTTTGTAGTCACGATACTCAAAAGTCTCACGATCGTTGAGTTTATCGAATTTGTGCAATGGAATTATATCAAAAATTAAGCCTTATTACTTGTTGTTAAATATGATACCAAGTATTAGATACTCATTAGTGTATGTGTGTGAATTCAGTGAGCTAGATTCAAAGATTGATGTGTTAGATAACCTAATTGCGAGAATATAAATGCGAAAGTAAGTAGCGCAGATTTTATAGTGGTTCCAGGTGGTGTAATCCTGTCACCCCTCTCTTCTCTGTGATGTTGGAGGAAATTCACTAGAGATCTTTGATGTAGTCATTTACAAAAATCCTTAAGTTGCTTGTCCTTCACCAATAACTATGGCTTCACAAACTGAACACTTGGAATAGGTAGGATTGCTGCTCCAAAGTCTTCCTGTTGGTCCCTTGAAAAGGCTTTGGTTAAGTTTAGAGGGGGTGAATAAACTTAACACTTAAAACTTTTGGAGTTCACAAACTCAAAGAACTTCAAGAAATCTTTGATACTTGATAGTCTGTGACTCTCGAGTCTCACTTGTTGTTGAGTTTCTTGAATTTGTGCAATGGAATTATATAAAAAATTAAGCCTTATTACTTGTTGTTAAATATGATACCAAGTACTAGATACTCGGTAGTGTATGTGTGTGAATTCAGTTGCTAGATTCAGTAAATTGATGTGTTAGATAGACTAAGTGCAAAACATAAATGCAGAAGGTAAGTAGGCAGATTTTATTGTGGTTTCAGGTGGTGTAATCCTGTCAGTCCACTCTTCTCCTATGATGTTGGAGGTAATTCACTAGAGATCTTTGATGTAGCTGTTACAAAAATCCCTATGTTGCTTGTCCTTCACCAATAACTATGGCTTCACAAACTGAACACTTGGAACATGTAAGATTGTTGCTCCAAAGTCTTCCACTGGTCCTTGAAGGGTAGGATTGCCACTTCACCAGCTCCACCACAAACAACAGTCTTTCACACCCAAGGATGCTTCACTGTCTTCAGTATATTTCTTGTAAAAAGAAAGTTTGAATCAAGTAAGTGATTCAGCTTTCAGCAGCTTGATCAGTATGATATGATCAGCAGCTTGATGTCTTCAAGTGTGTAAACTTGATGTAGTTTGAATGCAGATTACACTTGAAGATTTTCTCTGGATCAGTAGATTAAAGCTCAGTAGGGTCAGCAGGGTGTTTTTCTTGATTTAATTCTGATTGCTTAAGACAGATCCTTAATTTTTATCAATGCTCATCTCTTTGTATCTGAATTGGGAGTCCTCTATTTATAGGTAGGAGACCTTGTGACTTATGTTTGAAATTCAAACATAGACGTTTCAGATTTGTCCTATTTGACTTGCTTTCATCACTTGCTCATAGTATGCGGACACGATCAGATCGCTTTTTGATGTAATGCGATCATCCCATCCTTTGACTTGTATCCATTGGATAAAGTCCTCGAATCATCCTAACGTCCCTTTAATATCAACCATTGATTTGTTTGATAAAATCAGAGGTTGTTAGCTGTCCTTATCCTTGTTTTCTTCCAATGTAATCTTGAATAAATCGAGGTATATGTATCAACAGGTTCATGAGTCTGCTGAGATACATATCAGTCAACTGAACCATAATTTGTTGTGTTTAAAACACAATGCAGCTGACTTCCCTTATCTAACTTTTATTTGTGAAGTTAGATTACACCATTTAATCATAATTAAGTTCCAGTCACCATCCAACTTATGGAACTTAGACCTTGTACACAAGGTATGTAATTAGTTTAGGTCATCACAGACTTCCATAAATTCTGATTCCACATCATTGACTTTAATTACAAAGTTTGACCCCTTAGCCTTCATTAACTGAGTTTGAGCCTCACCTTTCTCCTCATCCTCGGCGGGTTCTGACTAGTCTCATCGGCCTAGCTACCCTACTGATATAGACCAATCTGCTGATATAAACCAGCTGACCATTACAGTGCTTGTTTGATCAAACCTATACAAAGATCAAACTCTAATAAACCTATACAATTGATCTAGACATGTTTTTGCCTTTGCACTATAACAGCTAGTCTGGTACTCATCACTAAAACTCAGAAATAAGTCCAACAATTTCCCTCTTTTTGGTGATGATGCCAATAACCTCTCCTAACAGCAAAGCAAAAAGATTAAAAACAAAAATAGAACAAGTAGTCATCTTTCATTATAATCATGTGTTCAAAGTTATTACAGTCTAGAATCAGCAAATGATAATACATATATAGTATGCTGATCTACTGTCTCCTTTCTCTTTCTTATCTTGCTTTCTCCACTTGTTCTTGGTAAGCTCTTATCTCTCTGATCATATCTCTCATCCATTCATTTTCAATCAGACAGAAATCAACATGAGGATTCACTTGTTTCCACCAATGCCATGCTTCAGGTAGAGTGAGATTTATCTGATGTACTCTAAAGCCTAAACGCATGTATACTTCTTTGAATTCATTGAGTGACTCTTTTGCATTTGTGGTAGGTAAACTCCTTTCACCTCTACCACCTCTTTCACCTCTTCCACTTCTCTTTGTAGCCCTCAAGGCTTTAACTCTTGCTTCCTAAAATTTCAAGCCCAAAAAGGAGTTTAAACCTTCATGAAAGCCTTTGTCATGATAGGGTCTCCTCTTATTATAGTAAACCTTTTTGTATTCTTTGAGAAGATCATCAGTAAGTGGAAGTCTTCCAGGTGCAGGCTCCCTAAAAGCATTAGTATCATCTTCCCATCTTTTCTTAGCAAAGATTCTGGCAGCCTCTTTTGTTACTGCTGTTTGGCTCTTTTCCCCCTTATTGACATAATCAACAAAACGGGACAGCATGCCATGCCCACTCTCCTGTGTCAACACTAGATTGTTCAATTGTCCCTCCATAATTTCAATCCTAGTGTCAACAGCTGTGATCCTTCCTTGCATTGTTTGCTCCAGCAGGGTTATCCTCTCAGTGATTTTAGGATCTAGTACAAAGAGTTGATATGCAAAGCCAGGCTCAAGAGTCTTTGTGCCTCAAAGAAGGTTATCTAACTTCTGATGAGTAGAGGCAAGATGATCTTTCAAAAATTTCTCCTTCAGTGTATTGCCCTGTTTAATTCCCCTCACATCTTTTGTTAGATCAGCAATGGCATACTGAGTAGATGTGTAGCTTGAAGCAACTGTCTCAGTAGACTTTCTATTGTTATCCACTAGATTCATCAGTTCTTCAAATCTTTGTTCCTGTCTATCAAGTTGTGTTCTTAACTGTGTTATGTCATTCCTGTCAGCTCTTAACTCATCCAGGACATGTGCTGGTACCCCACTAGCCATTCCTCCAGCAGCTCCATCAGTAGGCTCTTCTACATTGTATTGTTGCCTCTGACTGTTGATCACCAAGGCATAACTCATATCCCTTCCAGCAGGGTGAGGTCCTTGGTACTCCTCCAAGATAAGATCAATAGCAGGTTCCTCAATCACTGGTTCATCATCAGTATATTCTTCCTCAGGCATTTGAAATTCTTCATCACTATAGTCATAGTCCAACAGTTGCTCATCCTCATCAACATCAGCAGACTGTTGACCATCTTTCCCTACAGTGGTCTTAACTCCAGTAGGCTCCACTACGACAGCCTCTTTAACAACAATAGAGGATTCCTCCAAACCCATATCCTGTTCCAACCTTTGTCAGGTGCTGTTTGATCCTCAACAACCTGTACCTCCACTTCCATTCTTGGATCTGATGCAATTTGTGCCACAATAACTTGGTCAGGGAATATATCCATATTTTCCTTTTGAAATTCCCCAATATCAGCAATCCTTCTAAGAAAATTTGCAGTTTTGGTTAGGGTTTCCTCAGTGTCAAACCAGTCTTGATATTGAATAGAATCCTCAGAATTGGCACTAGGTTCACTATGGTCAGTAACCCTCTCATCATCCAAATCTACATTCTGCTGATCCTCAGGTTGTTCAACAGGTTCAACAACAAATAAATCATCTATCTCACCAACCATCCTATTTGCACCAATAGATATTCCTTCATTGATTTGTGCCTCCAGTTCATCCATGGTGAGATTTTCCAAATCCTCATCCAATTGTCCAGTTTGCGGTCTTTCAGTGGACTTTCCAGCACCAGTAGACTACCCTACACTTGGTTCAATAATCATTGCAGTCCCACTGGTTCCTCCTGGACCTAATGGATAATCACCTCTAGAATCAGATAATGATGAGTCATCACTGTCATCTCTGGGGTCCCTGAACTTGATAACCTCTTCCTTCTGTTGTTCATCAAAAAGATCTATCAGCTTTGATTGCAATAGAGAGTTATCAATCAGATCTAACAAATTTTCCACTCCCAACTTTCCAAAAGCCCATTCTTCAAAGTCTGTCATTGATTCTGCAGCTGGCTTTTGTTTCTTATAAAATCCAAACTTCCATTGGAAATAATCAGCCACCAACAGGAGCTTTGGATCAACATACCCTTCTTTCTTCTTTTTTCTCTAGTCTTTCAAAGGGCATGAATGACCTTCTAGGAGCTGTTTCAATACCTTGCTGACCTCCAAAGGTCTCAACAAGTAAATTCAGAGATTCTTCCACACATGCTTCTAGGTCAGTAGGTTGCTCAAGTTGGATGTTAGTCCCTACTACCTCCATCTGTACCACACTTGGTTCCCCCTGACTTATATGCTCATCAGCAGGGTTAGCAGCAGACTGCTCTTCCCCCTGAACTATTACAGGACTTGCAGGGTCTTGTACAAACTTTTCCACTTCCACAGCAGGTGTAGACTCAGTAGTTTGCTGTGATTCTTCTACAAGTTGCTCAACAACAACTTGTGCAGATTCAGTAGGCTCAGAAGCCTTTGCAGGGGAGGATTCAGCAGCCTCAACAACAGGCTCATCGTCAGTAGTCTGCTATGATTCTCCAGTAGGTTGCTCAATAACAACCTCTACATCCTCAATAGGCTTGATAATTGTTATGGGCTCAGCCTCAATAGCCTCTCCTGCTTCTTCTTCTTCTTCTAGTTGCCTTTGAGCCTCTAAGGTTTTCAACTGTTTCCCTTGAAAAGGCTTTGGTTAAGTTTAGAGGGTGGGTGAATAAACTTAACACTTAAAACTTTTGGAGTTAACAAACTCAAGAACCACCAGACTTCTTGATACTTGATAGTCTGGCATTGACCGTTGAGTTTACTGAATTTGTGCAGTGGAATTATATAAAAAAATTAAGCCTTATTACTTGTTGTTAAATATGATACCAAGTATTAGATACTCAGTAGTGTATGTGTGTGAATTCAGTTGCTAGATTCAGTAGATTGATGTGTTAGATAGACTAAGTGCAAAATATAAATGTAGAAAGTAAGTAGGCAGATTTTATAGTGGTTCCAAGTGGTGTAATCCTGTCAGTCCACTCTTCTCATGTGATGTTGGAGATAATTCACTAGACATCTTTGATGTAGCTGTTACAAAAATCCCTATGTTGCTTGTCCTTCACCCATAACTATGGCTTCACAAACTGAACACTTGGAACAGGTAAGATTGCTGCTCCAAATTCTTCCACTAGTCCTTGAAGGGTAGGATTGCCTCTTCACCAGCTCCACCACAAACAACAGTCTTTCACACCCAAGGATGCTTCACTGTCTTCAGTATATTTCTTGTAAAAAGAAAGTTTGAATCAAGTAAGTAATTCAGCTTTCAGCAGCTTGATCAGTATGATATGATCAGCAGGTTGATGTCTCCAAGTGTGTAAACTTGATGTAGCTTGAATGCAGATTACACTTGAAGATTTTCTCTGGATCAGTAGATTAAAGATCAGTGCGTCAGCAGGGTGTTTTACTTGATTTAATTCTGATTGCTCAAGACAGATCCTTAATTTTTAGCAATGCTCATCTCTTTGTATCTGAATTGGGAGTCCTCTATTTATAGGTAGGAGTCCTTGTGACTTATGTTTGAAATTCAAACATAGACGTTTCAGATTTGTCCCTTTGACTTGCTTTTTGTCACTGTTCATAGTACTAACACAGTCAGACTGCTTTTTGACAAAATGCAGTCTGTCCATCCTTTGACTTGT
The DNA here is from genome assembly GCA_026214975.1 of Gentiana macrophylla. Classification (NCBI taxonomy): domain Eukaryota; kingdom Viridiplantae; phylum Streptophyta; class Magnoliopsida; order Gentianales; family Gentianaceae; genus Gentiana; species Gentiana macrophylla. The sequence continues at coordinate 70,232,286 of CM047807.1, forward strand.
ATCCATTGGATAAAGTCCTGAATCATCCCAACGTCCCTTTAATATCAACCATTGATTTGTTTGATAAAATCAGAGGTTGTTAGCTGTCCTTATCCTTGTTTTCTTCCAATGTAATCTTGAATAAATCGAGGTATATGTATCAGCAGGTTCATGAGTCTGCTGAGATACATATCAGTCAGCTGAACCATAATTTGTTGTGTTAAAAACACAATGCACCTGACTTCCCTTATCTAACTTTTATTTGTGAAGTTAGATTACCCCATTTAATCATAACTAAGTTCCAGTCACCATCCAACTTATGGAACTTAGACCTTGTACACACAAGTATATATGTAATCGATTTAGGTAATCACAGACTTCCTAAATTCTGATTCCATATCCTTGACTTTAATTACTAAGTTTGACCCCTTAGCCTTCATTAACTTAGTTTGAGCCCTCAGCCTTCTGTCCTCAGTAGGTTCCTGACTAGTCTACTGACCTAGCTACCCTACTGATATAGACCAATCTGCTGATATAAACCAGCTGACCATTACAGTGCTTGTTTGATCAAACCTATACAAAGATCAAACTCTAATAAACCTATATATTTGATCTAGACATCTTTTTGCCTTTGCACTATAACAGCTAGTCTGGCACTCATCACTAAAACTCGGAAATAAGTCAAACACTTCCACTGGTCCTTGAAGGGTAGGATTGCCTCTTCACCAGCTCCACCACAAACAACAGTCTTTCACAGCCAAAGATGCTTCACTGTCTTCAGTATATTTCTTGTAAAAGAAAGATTGAATCAAGTAAGTGATTCAGCTTTCAGCAGCTTGATCAGGATGAAATGATCAACAGCTTGATGTCTTCAAGTGTGTAAACTTGATGTAGTTTGAATGCAGATTACACTTGAAGAATTTCTCTAGATCAGTAGATTAAAGCTCAGTAGGGTCAGCAGGGTGTTTTTCTTGATTAGAAATCGAAGCTCAGGATTATCTGTATTTTTCTTTTTAAGGTACATCACTTGTATCTGACTTAGGAGTCCTCTATTTATAGGTAGAAGTCCTTGTGAATTATGTTTGAAATTCAAACATAGCAGTTTCAGATTTGTCTCCATCTTGACTTGCTTTTTCTCGATCGTTCTGGGGTCGACAATCATCGATTCCTTTTGATAGTTTACAGTATGTCCACCCTTTGACTTGTAACCATTGGATAAAGGTCTTAATCTTTCCAACGTCCATTTGATCTTAACCATTGATTTGTTTGATAAAATCAAAGGTTGTTAGTTGTCCCTTTCTTTGTAATCTTCCAATGTAGCTTTTGATTAAATCGAAATATGTGTCCAGCCGGTTCCTGAGAACATAAGTTTGTTGATATACACATCAGTAAGCTTATCCTTATTATGTTGTGTTCAAAACCACTTCAGCTTACAGTCTTTTATCTTCAATTTAGTATGCATCCTATTATTTACGGATGATTCATGTTGACTATCTTGTCGTCTTGCGGCGCTTTTTTATTTTTTTTATTTTTTTTTTGCTGTGTGCAAGTAAAACGACGTCGTTTAGAGATCTGTCAGTTTTCATCCACCACCGTCCTCCCTGGCCTCTCATCGCTCTTGTTCTCCATTTGCAAAACCCGGCTGCCAGAGAAACCTATATTCTCTCCATAGAAACCGCTTTCTCTTCTTCTTAATTTATCATTTGCAATCCACTGAAAGGGTTGCATCCTCTTTCTCTCCTTCGCTATTCTCTGTTCTCTATTCTCTGAAGATCGAACCCTTCCATAGAAACCTCTATTGCTTTAATTCCCAGTCATTATTCCCGATTTTCTGGAAATCTTTTGCAAATTTTCACTTCTTGGTTTCTCCCTTCATCCTTGTGTCTAAATCCTGATATGGATAGAAAAGATACTGCGATATATTCGATTCGAGTCACCACGTTCCTCAAAATGTTCATGGAAGGTTCGAAGGAGGTAAAGCTTTCATCTTAAGTGTTGATTATGTTCGATTTCGATCATGTTTCACCGTGGATTACGAGGGCTAGATTCAGTTGATTCACAATAAACATGCACTCGTTTCCTTTTAATATCGTATTTTCTATCTTTTATTAGCTGATATGCTTTGGAATCTGCCTTTATTTTGTGTTTACTGCCTCTATTGAAGGTGGAGCATGAAAAGGTGCTGTCTTGATGAAATATCCGATGCTGATTCGAGGCTTCAATTCACGAGATTCGCAAGCGCTATTCTCTGGTAGCATGGCATTTTGTTTATCTCTGCATATGTTGAAATTTTAGTGGTCGTACTTGCTTTTTTTGTAAGTGTCTTGTCCCTAATTTAGGTTTTTTTGCTGCTTAAGTGTTAAATTAGGGTGTGTTTTAATCCTGACAATTTACAATGAGCGATTTTTGTGCTTTATTTGTTATCATATTATTAAATTTCTGTAAGTTTGGATCTTGATTGCTGTATGATTTTTGATTCAGGAGGAGCTAGATCAACTTGAAACCCTTGGTGAATCTTCAATTGTTTGCAGAGAGTATGTATACTTGAAACGATGCAAATTTTTTTTCCTTCCAAAAATTAAGCAAAATTTGCTTCCCCAAATGAGCTCATTTGTTACATACAAAAATTTACTTAGAATCGGCTTTCTCACAATCGACTTGGTGATAATCGATTCTAGAGCTGAGAATCGACTTTCTTCGGTTTGATTGTGACTTTTTCTGCTGGTTGATTTTCAAACAACTTTCTCACAGTAGATTATCAGCATTGGAATCAACCAGCACTAGAATCGACTTTCATCCAGTCGATTCGTGCCACGTCAAAATTACCGTGATGTCTTTAAATACATCAGTAATCCCTGAAGCACGTGACACGTCGATTCAGTCATAGTGAATACACAATGTTATCTTAAACTGTTGATCAATGAGTAGTTTCCATTGTTAAAACAGCTATAGATGATTCATATGAATTGCCTATACCATTTTCCTGTGTGTGTGTGTGTGTATATATGAATGTAATGTAATCTTAATTGCTAATCTTGTTATTCATGTGAATGCAGAGTTTTAGCAAGTGTGGAGTCATCTCCAGATGCAATAATGCCAATGTAAGCAATTCTTTTCGATTTTTGCAATGTAAAAAAGGGTACTTGAAATTCGAAAACGCGGTTTGTTTTGAATTTGGTAGTAATGTATTCGTGTAAGACGAAAGGGCCCATGAAGAACGATTGGGATAGGTGGTTTCAAGGCGGTCATAGCTCAAGAAACCGCAAAAGATGGATCTGACAAAAGAATGTTTTCATGTCAAAGGGTTAACTGCTGTATCACCATTTTGTGTTCAATCTGTTGTCTTTTTTTTCTTTCTGCTTCAAATGTCAAATTTTTATATAAAGTTCGATATACTCATATGGTTGTGGCTACATTTTCTCTGTCTTATTTCTTGACCTGTATAGACAAGATGCTTCTTTATATTGAGATGTACTTTTGTATTTGGTCACCTTTGTTTGCTCAGTATTTTGGGTTGTCAAATTGAGCGTAATTACAAGCGGACCGTATTCATTGTGCTATTGTAGTTTCTCATGGATCTTTGTCATCCTTCATTTGATAGAAGATCTTGCACATGAAACCGATAATGCTAATGCTTTACATGAGAGGATGGATGGATGCGATCAAGATTCTTATCGGGCAAATGGCTCGATGATCTTTGGGGTCGATTACAATGTTCATGGAATTTGTTGTTTGTGAATTTTGTTTCTTTGTTTCAATATTCTTTGGCCACCATGAAATTTATTTTCAAAAGGTAACGGCTAACTTCAATATTTAATCTTTTGTGTTCATTATTATTTGGCGACTAATAATAAATGTAAATCAAACGCTCGTCTTAGGGCTCTTGGGCGGTGCAACCTTTTGTGTTCTTTATCATTTGGCGACTAATAAACTGTAGTCTTTTTATGTTTTTATGTCTTGGGCACTTTTTTTTGTAATATTTATTTAAAGTAATCAAGTGTTTGTGAGGGATCATTAATTGAGATCCCTATTTCTGTTTTACTGTGTTTTACAACACTTAGTATTTCAATTTTCTTACGCAGGATGAAGAAACAAAGAAGGGTAAAACAGGCAGGAGACGAGATTTGCCGGTGAGCGAGATTGTATACGGTGCAATGTTACCATTAGAGTTGTCTCAAGCTCAACAAGAAGAAGTGCAGTTGGCCCAACATGACTTAAAGATGGAACAAACTAAAGATAGGAAAAACTCACTTGAGTCTTATGTATATGAAACCCGCAACAAGGTGTGCTTTCAAAATCTAAGCAGATCATGTGTTGTTTTTTTAGCTCAAAATTGGTTTAGTGTACTACATTACTACATCTTAATTTAGAGTTTTAATCTGTTTTATTATATGGTTGATATTGATTATTGTCATTGCTTTTATTCGTTTATTGTGCGCTTAGTTCCTGCTAGGTATGTGGACACTTTGTTGTTTCTCTCTTTTTCCTCCCAATATATAGCTAGCACACAATAGTAAATCATGCAAGCAGAGCATTTCTTAATATTCACTTGACTACTTTGATTTTATGGCACTTGTTTTCTCTATTCTTCTTCTTCTTGTCGATGGCTTGTTTTAAAATTGCTAAGATTGATTTTTAAGTCTTACATAGTTAGTGTTGATACTCGTCGGACTACTTTGTTTCCCACCTCCTCCTCCCTTTCACAGCAACTATTATTATTTTCTTTGGGGGGTAAAAGGGGGGGTGAGAGTGAGAGAGGCACAATTCTTGTTTTGGTCTTCAAAAAATTCAAAAGCGTGTAACCTTCCAGGTTCTAACGTTGAACACAAACATCTTTGTGTACGACTTACGAATACATACCAAGCTTTGCCTCGGATGCCGAAAAAGATGGAATCTCAAGTAGTTTACAAGACGAGAGGAGTGGCTCTATGAAGATGGAGATGATGAGTCCGAACATGTGTCTGACCAAAAGTTAGAAGACCTCGAGAAAGGTGAGAGTTTTATTATACTTATTTATTAGGCGCTTTGTTTAATTGTGCTTGTACATCCCATTTTTTGACATTTCTTTTTCCCTGCTTGAATAATGGTAACCAAATGGTGGATCCCATTGAACTTCGATACAAGGATGGGGAGGCCCGGGCACAATCAACAAGGGATTTATTGAATTGCATTGTGGAGCATCGGATGGCAAAGAGAGACGGCGCTTCCATCAAGTGAGAGGATCTTTGTAAGTTAATTTTCGAATGAACCGTAAGCTCACTTTTGTGTTTGATGACTTTGGTTATGATGGCATCACCTCTTTGCTTTGCGTGTCATTCACGAATACAACAAAGCGTAATGCAGTGGCTTCGAGAATTAACCCAAAGAAGCAGGACTCTTTGCCAAAACATGCCGAACCAGATTCTCAGTCGATGAAATCAAGAGAAACCGAGGCGCTTAACGCGTATGTTTTATGCTTTATTAAGTACTCCTCCGCCCCAAATTATAAGTCGTTTTAGAAGTTTCACACACGCTTTAAGAAAGTTGGTTGAACGTTATAAATTTTAAAAACAAGTCTAATGATTGGATTTATAATTAGTTAGGGGTAATATGAGAAAAGGTAAGTATTAATAATATGCTCCATTGGTATTCTTATATTATGGGAGGAAACCAAAAGTTAAAACGACTTACATTTCGGGTTGGCGGGATTATTTAATGGATGATTAAAATAAAAAAAAAAAAAAAAAAAAAAAAAAAAAGAGCTGGTTAGTGCATGTATTGTTATTATTATTATAATCGAACTTGGATTCGAGCCAAGTTAGCTGCGGCATAATTTAACTAAAACTGGAGTGCGTCGGCGTTTAAAGATAACTATGTAATATTTTTGGCTTCTTTCTTAGATTTGTCATTGCCTACAAAGACAAGCAAATGTTTTGTTGTCCTTTTAGCTATGTCACTTATGTATGTGATGTGAGGTTGACAGATTCTTTAATTTATGAAATCAAACATAGTTTGTCTCGATTTTACAAAATCTTTATAGTGAAATGCATCAAAATCTTGGAAAATTCTGATGCACGGACCCCTATTAGAATGGACTGTCGGATGATTGTCATGTGTAGTAAAAGATAAAATTGTTTTGTTTGTTTGCATACGTGACAATCAGCAGAATTACCCCAAAATCTATACAATGCATAATTTACAAATTTAAGTAGAGGCCAGATGGTTTTTGATGGATATGAATGATTTGGACCTCTATTTACAAATTTACCTTATTAATAGTAGTAGCATTATGTGAAATAGTTTATCGACGTGGAAGAATCTGACATGTTATGGTATTCAGGATGTGCAAACATATAACAAGACCAAAGTCTCATCAGATCATACAGCAGACTTGGTGTTAAGGGTGAATTTATACGATTTATAACGCTATATTCTATGATATTTTTCCCCGTATTTGTACTAAATTGCATAAGAAACGAGGGTTTAATGGATATATTGAGCAAATGAGATTTTAAATGAGTTAATCGCAAACTAGGTTGATTTATGTGTTTTAATTGTGATTTTATGATTATTTGAGCATTATTACATTTTGCGATGTTTTTATGTGTTATAGATACATGTTGGAGGCTCAAAAGATGATCAAAGGTTGATTAAGTTCGAAATATATGATGATAAAAGAGATAATGAAGAAGTGGGATAGAGATAGAAGAGATAAAGATCAATAAATCAAAATCGATCATATCAAACTGGCGTCTAGAATCTCCGTCCAGGTGGGCGGGCGTCTGATGCAATTGGACGGCGTCCGTGATGTCATCTTTGATTCGTGGAAGTTTGACGCCTGGAGTGGACGCTGGATGGACAAGCGTCTGGTCATGACTCGGCCCGATTCAAGTTTTATTGAAGAGTGGGCCGGGCGTTCAAGGTTTTCAGACAGGCGTCCGGTGGCGACTTAGCGAACCGACTTTAAAATCTATATATAGTCGGCTGTTTTCTCCACAAAAGAGGATCATACACACATTATTCAAAACCCTAAACCTAGGGGCGGCTTTAGGCTGCGTTTTTCATCTTTTTATTCCTATTTTTATGCTCTTAATTTAGATTAAACACTAGTTACTTTTTATGCACTTTTTCTAAATTTGAGTTCTTGAGGATGTTCGAGGCTAAAAGCTTCATCAAACGAGTATTGTGAAGCCGTCCAACAATTGTTGATTTCGTTTTCTTTGATTATCTTTGTGAGTTTTTAATAAAGGTTGTTTCTTATTCATGCTTATTCATGTTTAATTTGCTTTTATATCGGAAGATATGCATGTGTTGATTGTTTATTGTTGATGGAAGTCTTAATAAACCCTAGATCACCATGAATAAGAATAGTAATTCGAATCTATAATAACGGAAGTTAATAGGTCTGATTACTAGATTATAAACACAAAGTTTGCATCTTCGGCTATTAAACGCGTTAATCTTACATCGGAAGATAATAGATTGATAGATGAACTTTCTAAGGAATTAGGGTTCATGTTTAGGTAAGGTGAATCACAACCTGAATAAAAACTGCAATATAATCGAGATAGGAATCAATGCTTGTTGGATAGGTGGATCAATCCTCGTTTGCTCGTTATAAATTTGATTTAAATCCTTAAAAGCTTGAATTTGTCTAGTTAGTTACTTTTATCCGCATCTTAGATTAGTTAGTTTAAATTGGTTCGCAGCCCGTATCTTTCCTGGCTTTAGATCATCTCTTCTGTCCAGTTTTACGTTTTAGTTAAGTTTAATTTACAGTATTCGTTTAGTTTTATCCGCTATTTAGCTTAGTAATCGTGACATAGGTTAGTTAGATAAAAACTAGAAATCACAATCGTTTAGTTCCCCGTAAGATCGACCCGGCATTAGCCTCCATACTACGATCCTTATACTTGAGGTTAACCGGATTATTACTTGTTTATTTTGTGTTGATAAAATCCGTGACAAGTTTTTGGCGCCTTTGAAGCTTTGAAGCTTCCTTTTTGAAGCTTTGAATGCAACCGTGGGGATCGATAAAGAAGAATTAATAAGCTATGGGGAAACTTAATAAGGTATTAATACCTTATTAAGTTTCCCCGACAACTTAATTCTAGCTTAATCCTCCGACAACTTAATAAAGAAGAATTAATAAGCTAGATTCAATAGCCTTTTTCCCTGAGGATCGATACCCGTACTTATCCAACTTTACTAGCAATTACCCGGTATTCGGCCGGTTAGGAGGTAGTTTTGCATGGTAGTATAGGTTTTATAAATTTTCTTTTGTTTTAATGATGCAAAATCTCCCCAACAAAAGTGGCGCCGTTGCCGGGGAACCGGACGGTTGTCTAGTTTTTATTTTCGTTTTCCTGTTTTTTCTGTTTGTTTTTGTTTCGTTTTCCTGTTTTAATCCGTTTTAAATTCCTGTTTTTAGTTGATAATTGTTTTAGGTAGTTGTTAAGTAGATAATTAGGGTTTAAAACTCTCCCTTAGTAGTAGTTTTCTAGTTAGATCTTCTCGCTTTTTCGACGTTCTTTCTTCCTTCTTGCATTATCTCGCAAATTCTCGCCTCTGTTCTAAGTTTTCCGTGAGCAAGCGGGCGTGCAGGATATTGGGCGCCCGTCCGGCGGGAAATTATCAATTCTGCCTGGTTTTATTCACTTAGACGGCGTCCCATAAGTTTTGGGCGCCCGTTCAGATTATTGCAATCATCGAGACGGCGTTTACATTACTAAACGCCCGTCCGACCTCAATTTCATCTGGACGCCCGTCCAATCTTTTGGACGTCCGTCCGGTATTGTTTTCTTTAACACTTTTGTTTCCTTTTCTTCTTTCCCTTTCCTCTCTTTAGGCTTTTAATTTTTAGTTTAGGCTTTTATCTCTTTCTTAGTTTTAGGTTTTGTTCCACTTGTCTTTGGTCCAGTTTATGCAAACTCGGAGTCAAAAGGGACCGTTAATATACACCCCTGACCCCGAGCGAACCGTAGTCCGGCCAAACAGAGGAATTTCCGTTCTGCGGTTCGGCGAGGCAGAGCCGGCGAGATCTTGAAGAACAACTAGCAAGAGAAATCACCGATTTTGTGATAATGGCGATAATAGACGTACATTGGCGGACTCGCCATGCCAGGCGAAGTCAAGGTCAACCCGGCTATTGTTATTCCAGCCATTCTTGCACAAACTTTTGAGTGAAGCCAGGACTTATCCGGATGATGCGACGCATCAATTTTTCACGGCTACCAATCGAGAGAATCCAGATACCCACTTACACACATTTTTAGAGATATGCGGTACTACACGCATCCAAGGAGTAAGTGAGGATGCTATTAAACTTAAACTTTTTCCTTTTTCTCTGAAAGGAGAGGCTAAAGAGTGGTACACCTCTCTCCCGTCTGAATCTATCACCACCTGGGCAGAACTCGAAAAGGAGTTCTTGAGTCAATATTTTCCACCTTCAAAGACAGCCCAGTGCTTAAATGACATTTTCACATTCTATCGTAAAGAGAATGAATCTTTCTTCGAGTGTTGGAAGAGATTCAAGTCCTTCTTAGAAAATGCCCCACCATGGCTTGCCACCGGAAAGGCAAGTCAATACATTCTTCGATGGATTGACCGAGCTTACAAAAGGCATGGTCAATAGTTCTTCTCGGAGGGCATTTACGAAAACGCTTTGATGAGGATGGGCATTGTTTGAGGACATTGCCAAATATAACTATGCCCCTCTTATCAAGCAATTCAAGCACCTCCTCCTCCAAAGGTTGAGGAAGTCAATTTACAAAGTTTGATTGCCATCTTTGCAAAAGCGAGATGGTCCCCTCAAGTTTCCAATCCTATAAATCAAACTTCCTCTTTTCCAGAACCCTCGAGGTTACAGTATTGCGAAAAATTTTTGTCGGACCGGCCATATGAATGGCCAATGTCAATTAATCCCCACGCACCTTATCAAGTAAATGCTTTTTCATGACTATGGACAATACAATCAAGTCACATGTCAAAATTGTGACGAGGTGGGGCACACTTCTAAATTACGCCTATGAGCGGACGAGAATGCGTGAATGCATTCTATGGCGAGAACAATCAAAGGTTCAATCGGTTTCGTGCCAGGGCAATTTTCAAAACCAAGGGTTTAATCCATCTTCAAATTTCAATCCCAACTTGAACTTTAATTCGAATCAGAATTTCAACAGAAACCCTGGGTTTAATCAGAATCAAAACTCGAATTTTTCCAATCCTACGCAAAAATTCAATCGAATTGGCCTTCCAATTCAAATTCTCAATTTCAAAGTCGGCCCACCCACTTTTATGCTCGAATCTCCAAAACTCTCAAGGCCCCTCCCAACCTACAAATCTTGAGGCTAAGTTGGAAGAGCAAAGTAGATCAATGAAGAATCTTGAGAGACAAATTGGGCAATGGGTGAGCAGCTTGGCTTCTAGACCCCAGGCGCATTTGCCCGAGTTTCAGCGAGAAGAATCCAAAGGGTGGTCAAGTTGCTCAGGCTGATGTGAACAAAGGCCCATGTACTGACCTCGTGCCATCAATTCAATACGGTAAGGAGGAGGCCAGTGCAATGAATCTTAGGAGCGGTACTCAAGTTAGTGGTCCTTCCCATCCGAAAACCACTAGCCCCTCCTGCCATTGATAAAGCGGGAGGGAAGGCCGAGCACCTACACTTCAACTCAGCAGAGAGAAAACTCGGTGTGGTGATCCCTGAGAGGTGAAGAATTTGGTGATCCTCAAGTGGCTGATCCTTTGAGGACCGAAAAAAAGCAAGCGAAAGTCGGGAGGCCGATCCCCGACTCACGAGAAATCTGAAAAAAGCTGTTCGTTGGAAGGATCTGGAAGACAGAGTCACAAGGTGCATCCTCGAAAAGGTTTTCTCTGAGGATGACCTTAAGAAACTTCCATTTCCACCGAGAAAGAGCAACATTCCTTTGATTGAGGATAAGAAGTATGAAAAGGTGCTAAACCTTTTGAAAAATACTCAGTGAATCTTCCATTGTCGGATGTCTTAGTCGAGATGCCTAAGTATACAAAATTTATCAAGGATGTTGTGTCTTCTAAAAGAAATTAGCAGGCATGGAAAGGCGATTGGTGAGGATTGTTCCATGATTAATTATAAAAACTTACCAATTAAAAGAGGTGACCACTGGCAAATTTGTACTTACGATTTTGATGGGAGGTCTAGTCTTCCCAAATTCTTTGTGTGATCTAGGTGCCTCTATAAGCCTTATGCCAATGTCTCAGATGCAAGCATTTCGGTTTACAAAGTCTTCTAGAACCCACTACTATGAGTTTACAATTCGCGGATAGATCCTCTAAGAAAGCTTGAGAATCCTAAAAGGCGTTTTGGTTGAGATTGATCGATTTACCTTTCCAGTTGATTGGTATGTTTTAGATATAGAGAAAGACGCAAACGTTCCCTTGATTCTAGGAAGACCTTTCTTATCTACAACTAGAGCTCTCATCGATGCGATGGTGGGCGCGTGACTATCCGAGTTGGTGACCAAGAGGTGAGTTACAATGTCTTAAAGTCCATTCAAGTACCCTCGGCCCTCCAACCGGCTTTTCCATTGATTATATGACGGATGATTTCACCGACTATATGGATAAGCAAGTCATGGGTGTAGAAGCGAGAATATGAGCGATTAGTTGATAATCTGAATACTCATGGTAGGGTGAATCTGGATCAACTAGCGGTGATTTTGAGGAAGAGGCATGTTGGAAGGAGAAGCTTTGGCGGTGGGACCACGAGTAAACTCAATGATATTGAATTGAAAAGTGGAGATCTCAAGTCTAGTTTAGAAGACCCCCTGCGGATTTGGTGTTGAAGCCGTTGCCTAAACATCTTAAGTATGTGTTCTTAAGAGAGGCGACAAGCTTCCTTTAATCATATCTGCCAAGCTTTCCCGTCTGAGAGGAAATGAAACGATCAACGTCTTGAAGAAGAATGAAAAAGCTTTTGGTTGGCAAGTAGGAGATATCGGGGAATATCTCCCGACATCCGCATGCACAAGATCAAGGCGAATGAGGCGCCAAGTGTGTCGAGACAGCCCAAATGAAGGCTTAACCCTCATATGCAAGAAGTCGTTAAAAAGAAATCATTAAACTTACGGACATGGGAATCATTTATGCCATCGCGGATAGTGAATGGGTTTCCCGACTCAAGTAGTTCCCAAAAAGGTGGAATTACAATTGAAAAGAATGAGAAGGAGAGGAAATTGCATTGAGGCTTATTCTTTGATTCTGATGCGCATCGATTATCGAAAGCTCAATGAGGTAACCATGAAAGATCACTTTCCCTTCCATTCATTGACCGGATGCTCGGCGTCTGGCGGGGCACGCATTCTATTGTTTCCTAGATGGATATTCGGATATTTCCGGATACCCATTGATCCAAATTGACCAAGAAAAGACCACCTTCACCGCCCCCTTATGGTACATTCGCCTCTGAGGAATATGTCGTTCGATCTCTGCAATGCCCCACTACATTTCGCGATGTATGCTAGCCATCTTTGACGGGCTTGTAGAAAAGTGTATGGAGATTTTTATGGGCGATTTTTCGGTTTTGGTCGATCTTTTGATGATTGCCTTGACAATCTTGATCGGTGTTATCGGATGTGTGGAAAAGAACCTAGTACTTAATTGGGAAAAATGCCATTTCATGGTAGATGAAGGAATAGTTCTTGGCCACAAGATCTCCGCCAAAGGTATAAAGTAGATAGGGCCAAGGTAGAAGCTATTGAGAAGATGAGTTACCCTAAGAATGTTAGGAAGTCCGAGGTTTTCTCGGACATGTCGGCTTCTATAGGAGAGTTCATTCAAGATTTCTCCAAGATAGCCAAGCCCTGTCCACTTTACTAAAGGAAGGCGTTGAGTTTAATTTTGATGAGAGCTGCAAGCAAGCGTTTGAGGAGCTTAAGGATCGTTTAATATCTGCTCCGATTCTTATATCGCTTTATTGGAACCTACCATTTGAGCTTATGTGCGACGCATCAAACTATCTTTGTTGGTCTTTGTTCTAGGGCAAAAGATCAAGGGAAAGTTCCACCTATCTATTACATAAGTCACACATTGAATCCTCTCAAGTTAACTATACTACCACCGAAAGGAACTACGGCGTAGCAGTCTTTGCTATGGACAAGTTTCATAGTTACTTGTTAGGAGCTCAAGTGATCGTGTGGGTGATCACGCTGCTGCGTTACGATGACTAAGAAAGAGGCTAAACCACGCTTACTACGTTGGATATTGACCTACAAGAGTTTGACGTTCAAATTAAGGACAAAGAGGCGGTGAGAATGTAGTAGCGGATCATGTGTCTAGGATGTTAAATGAGGAAAAGAATGAACCAGATGATATAGATCTTTACTTTCCTCTAGAGAACATCATGTTGATAGATGGCGCTCCCGATGTTCCATGGTATTCCTCCATTGTAAACTACCTTCATGGCCGTTATCTCGATCCGAAATGTCTTATCGGGAGAAGAAAAAGTTCTTCTCGGATTTAAAATATTTAGTTTGGGATGAACCTTATCTTTTCAAGATCTGTAAAGATGGTTTGCTTAGGAGATGTATTCGAGAATCTGGGCAGCGTGACATCATTGAAGCGGTGCCACACGGTGGACCCACAGGAGGTCACTTTGGTCCGTGGAAAACCGTTGCTAAGATATTTCAATCCGGTTTCTATTGGCCTCGATCTTTAAAGATCACGGAAGCTTTACGTAAAGCTTGTGATAGGTGCCAAAGAACCGGTACTCGACAAGGCGTTTTGACATGCCTTTAAAACCCATCCTCGAATCGAAGTCTTTGATGTATGGGGTATCGATTTTATGGGACCTTTCCCATCATCTTGCGATAATAAATACATCTTAGTCTGCGTGGATTACGTGTCTAAATGGGTGGAGGCCCAAGCCACTCCTCACAATGATCATAAGGCGGTGATGAAATTTCTAAAGAAGAATATTTTAGTGAGGTTTGGATGTCCACGTGCCTTGATCGAGTGATGAAGGGGCGCATTTACTAAACCGACCCTAGAGAAAGTACTTGAGAAGTATGGTGTCCGGCATAAAATTGGCACACCGTACCATCCTATGACTAGTGGTCGGGTTGAAAGAGCAACTTGAGAGCATTAAGAAGATCTGGAGAAGGCTCATTATGATCATAGGAAGAAGCTGAGTCTAAAGTTGGATGATGTCTTGTGGGCATATCGAGGCGCCTATAAGACCCCAGTGGGTACATCACCATATCAAATGGTCTATGGAAACCATGTCATCTGCTGTCGAGTTAGAGCATAGAGCTTATTGGGCTACAAAGTTTCGAACTTTGATTCCCAATCTTGTGGGAAGCATCGACTACAAGCAGATTACATGAGCTGGGCCAATTCGGACTCCAGGCCTATGAAAGTGCGAGGATTAGTAAGGATAAGATGAAGCTACTCCACGATGCTAAGATTAAGAAAAGAGAATTTCATGTCGGCGAACAAGTTCTTATATAATTCCAGGTTACATCTGTTTCTGGAAAGCTAAGGACACGTTGGTCCGGCCCTTTCGAGATTCTCCAAATCATTCCGGGGCGTTCTAGAACTTAAGTGGTTATAGTGGTGAACCGTTTGAGTCAACGGTCAAAGGTGCAAACACTATATTGGTGAACCTAAAGAGACATCTTTGATTGTTAAATTTCTCGATATTCTCGGATGTGGTGTTACTCGGTCGAAGAATTTGACGAGTTATCACCCGACTTGTTCTCCGAGGATGGCGGTAGTGATCCGTCTGAAGAAGTTCTAGCGGTAGTCTTTGATATGGAAGAGTTAGAGAGGGCGACAACTTAAACGTCATCGGAGGAGTCGGAGGAGAAAGAACACAACCATGGGGAGACTTAAGAAGGTTTGGAGAGCTTTCAAAGATTTCACCCCATGTGTGAGATCTTTGTTCTGCAGCCACACTCTTGATCGAGCTTAAGCGAGGTAGTGGCTGGCAGAAAGGTTAAATGGCCTGATCCAGGCTGAGCTTACAATGTGTCGAGCTAACGACATTAACCAAAAGCGCCACTAGGGGGCAACCTAGATATCGTTCTTTTAGTTGCTTTGTTTTGTGCTTTGATAGTGTTAGTATTTAAGTTTAGTTTATTCAGTTTTAGCCTTATTAAGTTTTTGTTTTTATCTGTCAGTTAGTTGTGCTTTCTAGATATGGATTTCGGTGTTCAGCCGGAGGAGTTACCTTTCCTTAGGAGGATTCCACTCATTACTGTAGATGACGGACCGGGAGGAACCATCGTTTTGCACGTAGATTTTGACATTAGTACCCGCGTCAAGACGGTCACCTATGTTCTTATTGTTCCCCGTTGTTCGGGAGGTGGAGACTTTACTACGAGGAGTTCTGAGGCAGCTCTAGGGCGCCCTTACACCATCCTCAATGATCCGATCTTTGTGATTTAGCGCTAGTCTTTGCCGCAAGTGAGCACTTCCGAGGTGTTGATGTGGTGGTGAGGCCCGGGTTTACAAGATGAGTATGACTTCCCTCCGGCGATTGACATGCTCCGCCGTCTCATTCAAGTGATCGATTGGTCGGACATTTATGATGACTAGCGTTCTTAGGATGTTTAAATCGAGCAAGCGACGTAAAACAAAACGCTGAGTGGGAGGCAACCCAACTGTTTTCCATTTGTTTTTATTTATTAGTAATTTTGTACTTCATTTGCTTTTTATTTGTATTTTTGAAGTTTTATATAAGTTTAATAAGAAAGGGCAATTTTGAATGTGATTTGTATGGGAATTTTATAATTTTTGCACTAATACTGCTTGGACGCCCGTCCAGAACTCTGGACGCCCGTCCGCCTTGACCAATTTCAGGACGAGCGTCCACTAAGCCTGGGCGCCCGTCTGCTTTATTCCTCCAATCTGTATGTGATTTCAAATCTTGGGCGGCGTCTAATAAAGCGGGCGCCCGTCCATTTCATCCGTCTTTCATTGGGCGCCACCCACTGAAGTTGGACGGCGTCCAACCTCTGCCTATATATACCCCATCATCGAGTGAACCCTCACTTTTTCAAATTTCAAAAGCGCCAAAAGCGGTTTCTCTCCCTCCTTTTGCCCTAAAATAAATCGATTCTAAACCATTTCGAGCGATTCAAAGTGCTATAGGCCGCCCTTGATACCCTCTCTTTGATTTTCATAACCAAATCCCCCAACACACGATATTTTTGGAGAATCAGGACCCACTTCAGTCCGACTTTTTGAGAGAAAAATCCGATTTTGGGAGCCAATTTGGTGTTGTTTGGACTAATCTTCATCTCGATCAGCATCTACTCACCTACTTGGTAAGTTAGTAACAACTTTTACGGATTTCATTCACGTTTTTGTGAGTTCGATCTTTGGGTCGGCTCGTTTTCTTGAATGTCACCTTAATTGTTTTTTTTTTCTGGTTTTGGTGTTTCTTTCTGCTCTGAATTGGTGATGTGGTGTTGTGATGGGTGATGAATGGATTGTTTGGTGATGGTTATGGTGGTGGATGTGGTTTGGTTGTTTTGAAATCCCGCTTTGGATGTTAAACGGGTATCTTTTGTGCCAATTTGGATTGTTTGGTTTAGACTAGGCGTGGAAATGGTTCATAAGAAGGCAGTTGTGAAGAGGCATGGTAAGGAAGTGGCCCGGGAGGCGGGGAAGAAGCGTAAAGAGATTGACCCTACCTTAGTTGATCCTAACCGGGGTGTGAGTATTCGTGAGCAACCCCCTAGAGCCACCCAAACTAGGGCAACCTTAAGAGATGAGCCAACCTCGGAGTCTGAGACGGATGATGATGTGCCTTTAGTACGGATGCCTAGAGTTCAGAGAGGTGGAGGTTCGTCTAGAAATTTGAAACTGTCGATGCTACCCGGGAGGAGGAACCAGTTGTACCTAGGGCAGCCCCTCCTAGAAAGAAATCTAAAACCGTTGCCCCGATGCCATTGCCTCGTCGATTCGTGAACCCTAGAGCCCATGAAGTTTATACTAAACATTATTTTTCGAGAAACATGTTGGTTGAGAGGGCTATTTTGGAGGCGAAGGTCGATCCGGAGTTCGTTAAGTTGCTTAAGGATAGGAAATGGGAAGCCTTGATGACAATCCCGACTACCCGGTGAATAGCTCCTAGTTCGGGAATTTTATGCGAACTGTTCGGAAGCAGACTTGGGGACAAAGGTAGTCGTGGTTCGAGGGTGGAAGTTCCCTTTACACGGAGGTGATTAATCGGAAATACAACTTAGCGGCTTTCGAGGTCGGGATTATAAGGAGGAGATTGTGCATAGGCGAGTTTGGGGCGGGATCCTTTGGAGGAGTTGAGATTGAGAGTTTGCCCGGATGTGGCACGGGCGTTGAGACCGGGAGGAGACCGGAAGGAGTTGGTTACCACGACCTGGGCGGAGGATTGGAAGGTCGATGTCGATTCATTCGAGTCGGTTGTTGCCTAAAAACAACTTGACACATTTTCATATTGGTGACCTAGGCATCTTTGTATGCGTTGACGTTTGGGTGAATGTGGATGTGGGACAAGCATTATCTGACGAGATATCTATCAATCGGAAGGTTTATACACGGAGCTTGATCGTACCTCATTTGATCCACAGTTTGTGCCTCGATGCGGTGTGCCTGAGTTTGGGGCGGATCATAAACCGAAGAACCCTAGGCCTATCTGAGAGGAAAAGAGTAAGCCCTCGGGACATTACGAGCCGGAGGCACCTACGAAGCCTGGTTCATCGGCAACACCTCGTCGTCCTCCCTTCCTCCTTTATCTCCAAATTTATCGGGGATGCGGTTAAGCATGGCCAATAGTTTCGGGAATGGCTCGGTGATATTCGGGATACAGAACAACATTTTGACGATTCTTGATTGCATCCGTGAGGGCGGCGGCCGAGGGCGGCAGGATCTTCAATCCGAGCTCCGTTGATTATCTTTTTCTTGATGAGATTGAAGCGGGTCATTGCGGATGCTCTACCGCGACTACGAGTCATCTTGGATGAGGAGCGGCTGACTTCGGCGGCTAGGGCTACGGCACCACCTTCTCGGACCCTCCTCGATCCTCCAAATGATGATTAACGGCACCGAGCCAACCTTGATCTTATTCGTCTATTTTTACGTTGGTTGTTTTGTATTGACAATTTTACTTATACGGTTCGTTGTAACTTTGATATTGCTACTATTTATTTTCGATGGATCTTGTAAGCCATAAGGCGAGCGTACTTTCATTTCAACTGTGTTTCAACTTTCTGGATGTATTGAGTGCTTTCACTGTGCTTTATCTTCATTTTTGATATCTCTTTTCATGTTGGTATGACTCCCCGTTTTCCCCGAGATGGTTCCATGTTGTCTAAGTTGTGCGAGTATCTACATTGTGCAGTTCGCGCATTCTTGATATCATTATGAAGGCTCGGCCTGACCAAAGATTCGAGTTTCGATTTAAATCGACTAAGTCTTTTCCTTTTTCTTTCGTTTTGCACAACATGAGGACATGTTGATTTTTAAGTGTGGGGGAGGGAATGTTTGATATGTATCTACACATTTGTTTATTTAAGTAATGTTTCTATGCAAATGAGCTAAAATGAGCTAAAATTTTTGAAATTTTCCGACAATTATTGTTTTTGTTTTGTCGAGTAGGCAATACATGTTAATGTTCTTTGTTTTCGATAGTCATCTATGCTACGTATCATATATTTGGTAAGTTAGATGTTTCACGACACTATTTTTCACGAGCCATAGTGAACGATGAGCTAATTTATAAAGCTATACCCCTTTTGGATTAGTAGTTTTTGATTTTCTCGTAAGTCATGTGCTTAGTGCTACGTATATGTCGTGAGATTTATGATAGTTTGTATTTAGATCCGAAGTATGATACACTGTGAATATCTAAGGTTTGAATGTGATAAGTAACACGTAACTTATTGTCAAATGAAAAAGTTGAATAAATATGAAGAATTATTGGGTGTGTCGAAAGCTAGTCGATGATTTGAGTGAGATAGGGTATACCACGTATGTCTATACCACTATGATGACTAAAAGCTCACGACGATCGAAAGAAGTCGCCTTATGATTGGAGTAAGGTAGGGTATTATCTCGAAATGTCCTATTACGCTATGACAGGCAAGAGCTCATTACGATGTGTGTTTTAAGTGAAAAGTTAAATCAGCTGATAAAGTGTTATGAAATGTATATAAGACTCGATTATCGTTTGTCTTATCCCAGAGTATAAACCCAGCGATATGTTGTAGGGATTATCCTCTGAGTATTTGAAAGGCCCTAGATACATTCGATCATTCTTTTAAGGGATATATCACGTTTGTAGGGTGCATCTTATGAGTGTCCTTTATTACTAGTCTACAAGGGGTATTAGCTAGTTTTGCTTTGAGTTTCTCGAGTTTGGATATAGTGGAAGTTTATTATGGCTATGCACACGCACAAGGTGAACTTCGATTTATTGGATATGTGTTATGCACGTTTAGATACCTGTTATTTTCTCGAGCCTAACTTTTGTTTTGTTTTGCTCGGGACGAGCAAAAGCTTAAGTGTGGGGGAGTTGTTAAGGGTGAATTTATACGATTTATAACGCTATATTCTATGATATTTTTCCCGTATTTGTACTAAATTGCATAAGAAACGAGGTTTAATGGATATATTGAGCAAATGAGATTTTAAATGAGTTAATCGCAAACTAGGTTGATTTATGTGTTTTAATTGTGATTTTATGATTATTTGAGCATTATTACATTTTGCGATGTTTTTATGTGTTATAGATACATGTTGGAGGCTCAAAAGATGATCAAAGGTTGATTAAGTTCGAAATATATGATGATAAAAGAGATAATGAAGAAGTGGGATAGAGATAGAAGAGATAAAGATCAATAAATCAAAATCGATCATATCAAGCGGCGTCTGAATCTCCGTCCAGGTGGGCGGGCGTCGATGCAATTGGACGGCGTCCGGATGTCATCTTTGATTCGAGGAAGTTTGGGCGCTGGAGTGGGCGCTGGATGGACGAAAGTCCTGGTCATGACTCGGCCCGATTCAAGTTTTATTGAAGAGTGGACGGGCGTTCAAGGTTTTCAGACAGGCGTCCGGTGGCGACTTAGCGAGAACCGACTTTAAAATCTATATATAGTCGGTTTTTTTCCACAAAGAGGATCATACACACATTATTCAAAACCACAAACCTAGGGGCGGCTTTAGGCTGCGTTTTCATCTTTTATTCCTATTTTTATGCTCTTAATTTAGATTAAACACTAGTTACTTTTTATGCACTTTTACGCAAATTTGAGTTCTTGAGGATGTTCGAGGCTAAAAGCTTCATCAAGCGAGTATTGTGAAGCCGTCCAACAATTGTTGATTTCGTTTTCTTCGATTATCTTGTGAGTTTTTAATAAAGGTTGTTTCTTATTCATGCTTATTCATGTTTAATTTGCTTTTATATCGGAAGATATGCATGTGTTGATTGTTTATTGTTGATGGAAGTCTTAATAAACCTAGATCACCATGAATAAGAATAGTAATTCGAATCTATAATAACGGAAGTTAATAGGTCTCGATTACTAGATTATAAACACAAAGTTTGCATCTTCGGCTATTAAACGCGTTAATCTTACATCGGAAGATAATAGATTGATAGATGAACTTTCTAAGGAATTAGGGTTCATGTTTAGGTAAGGTGAATCACAACTTTGAATAAAAGCGCAATATAATCGAGATAGGGAATCAATGCTTGTTGGATAGGTGGATCAATCTCGTTTGCTCGTTATAAATTTGATTTAAATCCTTAAAAGCTTGAATTTGTCTAGTTAGTTACTTTTATCCGCATCTTAGATTAGTTAGTTTAAATTGGTTCGCACCCGTATCTTTCCTGGCTTTAGATCATCTCTTCTCGTCGATTTTACGTTTTAGTTAAGTTTAATTTACGATGATTCGTTTAGTTTTATCCGCTATTTAGCTTAGTAATCGTGACATAGGTTAGTTAGATAAAAACTAGAAATCACAATCGTTTAGTTCCCGTAAGATCGACCCGGCATTAGCCTCCATACTACGATCCTTATACTTGAGGTTAACCGGATTATTACTTGTTTATTTTGTGTTGATAAAATCCGTGACACTTGGATTCGAGTAACAGAAGATAGTAAGCTGATTATTAGGCATTCTCTGATAAGCCGGATGATTATTAGACAATCAGGTCAACTTCAATTGGATATTATGATGTTTAAGTAGTAATAATCAGTATCTTTGTTTCTAGGCACAACTACTTTCATTAAAAAAAGGCATAACGGACGTATTTTGATATATTACAACCACATCTTCCCCTACCCCCACAACGCAACACATAAAAAAACAACTTCGCCATTCAAACACGTAAAAAACAACAAAACCCGAGGGCCTCATCGTGCAAAGCACGATCATCCCACTAGTCTAACTATTATTTATGAAGTTAGATTACACATTTTTGCATATAACTAAGTTTCAATCATCACTTATCTTGTGGAACTTAGACCTTGTACACAAGGTATATGTAATCAGTTTAGGTCATCACAGACTTCCCTAAATTCTGATTCCATAACCTTGACTTTAATTACAAAGTTTGATCCCTTAGCCTTCAATTACTGAGTTTGAGCCCTCAAATTTTCGTCTTCAAGAGGTTCCTGACAAGTGTACTGACTCAAATACCCTACTGATCTAGACTAGTCTGCTGATGTAAGTCAGCTGACCTTTACAGTGCTTGTTTGATCAAACCTATACAAAATCAAACTCTAATAAACCTATACATTTGATCTAGACATCTTTTTGCCTTTGCTCTATAACAGCTAGTCTGGCACTCATCACTAAAACTTAAAAATAAGTCCAACACTTTCTAATTTTTACTCTTTTCATCACTAGGGACAATACTTCGATTAAGTGTGGGGTAGGAACGTCACATAGCTTTTGACTATGTGTTTCATCGATTTTTTGATTTGTCACGATTCTTTTCGATGCACTTTTCACCACTCTATCTTTTCGAGTTGTTTTTGAGTACGGTTGCAAAGATATGAAGTCTTTGATATTTTGGAGCTAATTATTTACATCTTTGATTCATGATAACGGATGAAAGTTATGTAAACTTTTGAAGTAGTTGCATATTCTGTTATGAACCGACCCTTTTTAGCACGTATAACTCACTTCTTCAGTATGTAGTTAGATGATGCATTATTTTGACTACAATTGACCCTGGTTTTTCCGAGTTTTGTTTTACCTGTGGTCATTTAGGTGAAGTTGAGGATCTTATAAGAGCTAAGGAAAAACGGATTTTGTAGTTTATCAATGAGCGGACCATGAGGATAGATAGATTTTTAGAGTGTCCACCCTGCTGAAAAGAGAAAAGAAAAACAAATATATTTCTACAATGTATTCTCTATGGCAAGAGGGAAGCAAATTCAGAGCGTAAGACGCATAACCCTCACACAATAAATATACCTAATAAACGCGAGCATTAGAGTAGTACTCGGTTCCCGGTCCACCTTGCCAGTTGACTTGACCTACACAATAAAAATGAAAAATCAATCAATAAAATCAACGGAGTAAAGGGACAAGCATTCTTGAGATTTTCCAGCTAAACTAAAGCCGATTAATGTGATTCTGCATACGTTACTGAAGAATGATAATTATTTCACACACACACCGGTTCATGAATTGCATATTGTTTAATGCGTTACTTATGGATATATGTTGACATGATTCTTATCTTGACTTGGTGACACTTATATGTTTCTAATTAACTTGTACATTGGTCCAAGAGTTCATTTTCTTTCTCCTTTTTGCTCGGGACGACCAAAAGCTAAAGGGGGTAGTTGATCACATTGAAATTGGTACTATAAACTACACATTTATTTACCCCAAATCATGTTCGATTGAGGAGTGACAGTTTGATTATTGTATGAAATACATGTCAATTGCTTAGTGTTAGTTCCTTGGTCGTTAATATGCATCTCTATGTTTTATCCCGTGATTTTGTACTGTTCTGTCTCGTTCTGTGCTTTTCTGGAGTACCATGTTATGGAGCTGAAGAAGAGTGGATCCGAGTTAAAAGAAGACACTGGGCCGAAGTCAAGGAAATCTGTGAAGAGTCTACGGGGTCAGAGGAAAAAGCAGTATGGCCCGCAATTGCGGAAGCCCTAGACGCAGATGTGACAACTTTGAGGACACGAAATTGAAGTTACCGTGATTTGTACTAAGTCGGTTAGGGTTAGGAAAACTAGGTCAGTTTACATGTCTTTTAAATAGCCTTTATCCGATTCATTATAATGTATGCTACAATTATCATATAGTTTTATGAAATAAGAGTTCTTGAGTTTATTTTAAGTTTGTTCATTTGGTTCTCTTCTCCAATCCATCAACTAGCTTGAGTTGATCAAGTTAGAACCCCCATTGATAAATGTATGAAGCTTTGAACATTCCTTTATGTTTTTATCATGGAAGATTAGATTACATTCACGTGATGTAACTAATCTGAATGTTTAAACGAGCCTTAATTCTCCAGAATTAATAAGAACAGAACGAAGATATTCCAGAAGTAGGAACCGTTGCCGCCGCAGTTGCGACGGTGTATATCGCCATTACAGGACATCTTTAGGTCACCCTAAGTTTGGAGATTCAACGTCAGCTACGTTTATCGATAGGTTTAATTCACAGTAGGTTAGATCTGTCCAATCGGCTTATTGTACATCGTAAATTTACATGAAGGACGGTAAGGTGAAGTGTTAATTCGGAAATAGTCTGCATCGATCTCTAGGAACGTGCTAGTCAATCCACGATAGCTGCTTAGGGAGGTTCTCGGTCTTGAGCCGGCACTTTCTAGAACATATTGTGTGTGAGTTAATACAACCAACGAAGGAGGTTAACTACTCATAGACATCTACTGTTCTTTCAATGGACGAAGACATGGTTACAAGATTGCACCTGTTGCTAAAACTGAGTTAGAAACACGTGTTCTGGTTGAATCGGGGGATTACAAGGAAAGGTAGACATAAAGATTAAATACATCAAGTTAGGAGATCGGAGAGGAGGGAGAGACCAATTACTTTTATGTTCTTATGTTGGTCTAGGGGCCATTATTTGTGTTCTTAATTAGATTTGTGAACTATTATCTGTGTTGCATCATCTCTTTAGGATCGACCTTGACTCACCCTTACTATACTACGATTGACCTAGTACTCTCTCTAGTATTTCGTGAGTAGAAGAGACTTACACCACGGATCACCTGTCCACAATATACGTGTTGTCTTGTCTTCTTCCAGCTAGGACAACTTGGTGAGCCATTTCACTTGTAACTATGAATAATTCTTTATCAAAGGTCACTATGTATCCCATATCACAGAATCGGCTTATACTGAGTAAGTTGTATTGTAGTACTTCCACATAATACACATTCTTTATCTTTAGTCCATTTTTTATTAAGGTGCCGTAACCTCTGGTATATCCTGGTTTGTCTTTTCCACCAAAATTGACTTTTGGTACACTTTTTCATGAAAATCCACCATACAGTCTTTACACTTTGTCATATGCCTAGAGCATCCAATGTCAAAGTACCAAACTCCCTGCAAAAAAAATAATAAGTCTTAGGTACCCAAGTCTATTTGGGTCCATAATGGTCGGTAGTAAGTACAACTTTTGGAACATTCCCATAGGGTCTTCTTTGGAATGTATTGCACTTATTCTCATATATGTAGGCCAAAGTTCCATAATATCTACTCTTCGGCTGTGATCTGCATACATAATCTTTCTGGTCTATTGGCATAAAGTGTTGTGCACTGTGTCTTCTATTGTTAAAAATAGAGTAATAACCATTGTGTTGTTGTCTGTTAGAAACAACATTGTACTAAGGTCATTGCTGACCTCTGTACTGAGGATTCTGTTGAGATCTCGGATGAGGTCTCTACTGAGTCCTTTGCTGAGGTCTTTGATGAGTCCTCTATTGAAATTTCTGCTCAGTTGTGTCTTCCATATGCACCATAAGTACGGTATCATCTTATTCTGCAGCTGATAAAGCCTTTTCAGTTTACGCTTCATCATCAGTTTCATCTGCTGCCACCATTGCTTTTCTGGCTGGTCTTCTTTGCTGAGTTCTCTTATTCAGTTGCTCTTGACAGTCAGCTTTGAAGTGTCCAGGCTTTTCGCAATTAAAGATATTCATTGTCATCATTTTTTTTCTGGGACTTTCGTGATGTATTTCTATTTGTGGGATTGGCCACTCTTCATCTTCATGATTCTTTTCATCATTAGTGCCATATGCTTCTCCATATCATCAAGAGCTTGAAGATTTTTGCTTGATGATGCTTCTTTGTTGCCGTCAGCTGCTGCAGGAGCTGTTGTTTTCTGAACCACTAACAGTGGTCTCAGCAAATTCTTCACTGAACTCATAAGCTTTCAAATCTGAGAAGATTTTGAAGGTGTCTTCTTGATATTGCGGTGAATACAAGATTTGTGGTAACAGGTTTATATCAAGGATATATGGCTGTATATAAATGATTCCTCTGGAGATAAGGTGGTGGATATCAAGAACAAGGCTGCCGGATTAACGCTTTATGAGAGAAAACACGAGTGAGTCGACAAATTGACATAGTAGCTCTGTGTATTAGTTCTTGGATGCTGTCTATTTCATTGTGATCCCATATATATAGGCTAAGACTAAGTCGGTTGACTGTTCATGACAAGACAATTAAAAGGATAAAATTAGAGATAATCATGCAAATAATACAAGTGGACCGGCCAGCTGTCTAGATAAGTATGTCGGACATCGGACTCTGTTGTAGGTCGGACTCATATCTGCCTTGTCTTGATGTCAGCCTGATTATATGGAGTGGAGGGGTCCGACTTACGACCAGCGGACAAGATCTGGCTTACAGATTGCAGACAGGACCCAACTGACAAACGGTGGGTAGGGTCCGGCCTACGAGCTATGAATTGAACGGACGGAGGCCCAAGATCTGTTATTGAACCTTGAAAAAAAGCCCACTCTAGATGAACAGGGCCCCAATCTAGTTCAGGTATATCAATGGCCCCCTACTCTGTGCCTGGCGTGTCCGCCCAGGCGGAGAGTAGAGTTCCAAAAGCAGAAGAGAACCATACCCTGACGTTGTCGTTTGTGACAGATGCCGAAAAATAGCTATCGGGCTTAAATCAGTGTTGACATTGCGTTGCGAATTACCGATTATGTGTTGTGCATTGTAGCAGACATGCTTAGATGCCAATACTTTTAATTTGCTTGAATCAGTGTTGATATCGCATTGCAAATTACTGATATATGCCGTGCATGTAGCGAACAGACTCAGACATCGATAACGCTCTATCGGGCTTAGATACCGGGCTATGAAACAAACGGGTTTAGATGGCCGTAGGCCGTTTTGAGTTGAGGCCGTAAGCCGTGTTGAGTCGATGCCATTGACCATAGTAGTTGAAAGGACAAAGTTTGTATCTGTTCGTGAAACGTCGCCTCAGTTGCCGTTAATGATGTGACATTTGCAATGAACCGTCCTCTCTTCTGATTGGCTAAAAGGACTCGGTAACCGTTCCTGGCAATAATTGCATTTGAATTTCGAATTCCAAACGATGCTTTCCCCAGTTTCCTCCTATAAAATAGAGGCTTCCCCCCATCACTTTTACACTTTTCCTTTTTTTGAAAATAATTCCGGCAAGCATAGCAAGAGGGTTCCGGCATGAGCCAACAGATTCCGGCAAGCAAACAATCAGGCAAAAATAAAGTACCTTTCACCCCCATTTCATCACTCATGTATGATTTCGTATGGTCTTATTGCCTTTTTGCTTCGAGTTTGCCTTTCCTCTTGTGATTAAGGGTTGAACTTGACTTAGATGATGTTAGAATTTAGGGTTCCACTGATTTTGAAGCCTAAGTTCATCATGCTATGCTATAATGTGCTTGTGTCCCTTTCCTAGGAACCCATTAGTAGATAGATGTCCCGGTTGTGGCCATGGCTTAATTGATTTTGCTTGGGGTTTTTTTGGGTTAATTGAGGGCATACTCTAGGTTGCTTTTTTAAGGAATATAGAGGGGCGAGGTGTCGGGGTGTGATAACTCTCACTTCGGCCCGACTTCTATGTATGGGTGATTTAAACTGATCCACCTCGCCCTGTTTCTTTTACATAATGTCTTCAGAGCATATGCAGTCAGACGAAGAAACCCGGGCCGCTGCCGGCTATGGCTCTGAGGTGGTCAGCATGGAGAAAGTCAATACAAGTGATGAGGAGGAGATGGCTGAGGAAGAAGGAGAGACAATCGAAATCGACTCGGACTCAGCCGCTGAGGAAGATGATGAGGAGGTTGGGGTAATTGGCGAGGGTGCCACCGGTGGTGAGGTCAAGGATGAGGACCAAGAGCATGCGTCGCTGAGTGACCTCATTAGCCAAATCCAAAGAGTGGTGACACCCGGGGCCACTACTCGCAGTGCGATGTTCAAGAAATCCGTGGAAACCGCACAGGTGTCGAAGAGGCCTATAGTGTCCTGGAAACCCGCAGCGCCTAAGAAAACTGTCGTGTCCAGGAAAACGGCCGCCTCTACTGAGCCCGAGAAGAAGAAGAGGCTGCCTAAAAAGAGGTCAATCGCCGTTGAGATGGAATTGGCGGAGCAGAAACGGGCCGACACCAATCTTATAGCTCACTAGAGGGAGTTTCGAGACCGGACTGATTATTCCTTGGCACTGACCGCCTTTGACATACCTGCCGATTACCGGTTTGCTGGCATGGGTGTGATGAACATGTCACAGACTTGCGGCCGAGATGATTATGATTATCTGTGGTTGCATTACGATCACTTAGTTGCCAGACTTAGGGCACCCTTTGACCCTTTCTTCATTACGCTCATGGAAGAGTTGAAGGTAATGCCATGCGACCTCAGCCTGGGGGTAGTATGGGTGGTGATGTCATTTATTTTATTTAGTCGGCTTCTTGGTCACGAACCATCGATGGCGGCGCTGCTTTACTTTTATGGCCTCAATAGGAAAGGTGATGCAGGGCAAATCCAACCACAGAGTAGATCAAGCAGTGGTAGACCTCGGCTTCTATTCGATCTCTCTGACAAAGTTACGGACTGGGATAAAAGATATATGAAGGTGGAGTCCCGAATAGGATGGCCGTTTGCAAAGCTTCCTGTGAACTCACTTAAGACCGATCATCTGAAGGACATCAAGACCCAGGAGGCTGACGACGGGTTTATAGCCTAGCTCAAGGAGTTTCTCGGGTATACCCGAAAAGGACAGGAGCAAGCCCGGGCCTTCAATAGGAGGCTTCTCCTAGACGTTAGTGAACCTTATCTTAGAAGGGCCGGACTTTCTGGAGCAGGCCTTGGGGAGCCTTGGGGGTGGTTGAGCCATTTCCTACTGATCCTGATTGGTACTGGGAGTGCCATTTCGGCAAATGCATGCCTTCTCAGTGTAAAGTTTGTTTTGGAAACCCTCATTACAAGCCCCGAGTACAATTTCCACTTGTATTCTTTCAGTTTTGCTCTTTTTATCATTTTGACTATCTCTGATAAATATTGTCTCCTGCAGGTACTATGGATGATTTGAAACAATGTATCTTGTTGGGCGCTAAGAAGACTGAGGGAGTGGAGAAGAGAGCCGCTGAGCTGAAGGGAGTCAAGACTGCGCTCCCTATGGTCGATATCCGAAAAGATGCACCGGGATCTTCTGGATCTAAGGCCAGGAAATTGACCGAGCCACCAGCGAAATAGGTGGAAGGAAAAGCCGCGGCGGGCAAGACATTTAAGCAGACATTCTGACCAAGCCGCCGGTTGGCGATAAGAAGAAGATAGCTATTGTCGAGGAGCTAGAACCCGCTAGGGGTGGGGATGGTGATCAGGAGGCTCCACCCTCCAAGAAATCCATAATCGAGGGCATTCAGGGGAAAGACGTCGCTGATAAAGCCAAGACTTCTGATAAAGGCAAATCTCTGGCCGATAAGCCATCATCGGATGGCACAACTGCAATGGTGCCTCGTGCTGATTTGCGTTGGGCCCGAGGGTCACCTTGCGGTTTGGCTAGATAGGAAGTTCATGCATCAACAACCTATCGATATGACTAGGGTGATGATGATCTCTAGAGGGATCTCTGATTTGGCCCCGCTGAGACATTTGAGGTGGAGCCTCCCTAACCCAGTTCAGTTGGAGATTGGTCACAGTATTGCGAACCGGATTATCCTGGCGGATCAAACCGACCCTCACCGTACCTTTCTCCAAAATATGGAGGACCTATGGAGTTTGTACGGCGCCACGGTGAGCATGTTAAACATTATTTACTTCTTTGTTTTTCCTTTCGCTTTTTGTTTTTCAGTCCGCTTGCTTATGTTTTGTTTTTTAGGTCTGCACCGATCTCCTTCTGTTCATCAATGATTATAGAAGTACAATAGAGTCAAGCTCAGATGCTACTATGGCATTGAAGACCGCTATATTGGTCGAGGACGATCTGCGGGTACGCCTTGATGCTATCGAGGCTGAAAATGCCGAACTGAAGAAGCAGCTGGCAGAGGTTGATGTTTTGAAGAAGCAGTTTGCTGAGAGTGATGGTCTGAAAAAGTAGCTTGCTAAATCGAAGAAGATGTAGTGAGAGGCCTAAAAGAACTCCGAGAGGCTAGAGAATTTTAATGCTGAACTTGCGGAGAGAGACAGAGCGGTTGCTCAGACCATGAAAGAGATGTTGCAGCGGGTTAATGAGGCCAAACCCACTGGGAAGACGAGCAAGAAATAAATGCTGCTTTGAGGAAGCAGCTGCCGGACTTGAGTTCCAGAGTTCAGGCCCAGATAGAGGCTGCAAGGACGGCTGCTGCGGGTGAGAATTTCCTGATGGGATACGATCAAGGATTTTATCACATCGCAAGGTGTGTGTGGGCTCGTGGCGACGTTCCAGACGTTGAAACCTTACGGGATTGGATTCTTACTCCTCCTTTTGCTGAACATCTGAGGGGCTTCCACCCACAAATACCCTTTTCTGAGGTCGAACTGTAGACTTATGCTGAGGGTTGGCTGGCACCCCCATCGTTGAGGAGAACCTGAGGGAGTTAGTGCTCCGTGCTACCCGGAAACTAGCCGAGGAAGAAGCACCAGATGCTAAGGATGGAGCACAAGTCGAGCGAACAGAGTCTGATATGAATGCCGACCAGATGCTGCATCCTTCACTCAGCGCAGAGAATGTCGGCGATGATGACATGCGGCCGGAAGACTCTTAAACTTGTTGCTTCTGCTTTGTATAAACATTATTCTGCTTCTGCATTTAAGCCTTCTTTGATTTTGTATATACTTTTCCATTCCGTACTTTGTAATGACATTCTCTTCATTTATTGAAAACATGAAGTCTCTTTTGTTCTTGTCTGTACGTTTACTTTTTGCTCGAATTTATTGCATATATCGAGTCCGATTGTATGGCATATATCGAGTCCGATTGTAGAAGTATCCTCCGGCCTTCTTTGTTTGAGATAAGATTCAAAGTCGAACACGAATGACTTATCTGAAATATCTACTTGATGAATGAAATTATTTCGGAGCCCGGCCCTTTTGTTTCAGATAAGGTTTGAAGATGTCCGGTCGTAGCGTGAAAATTCCCCATAATATGCCCCCTTCAATCTCATCCCAAATAACTCCTCGCTCGCATACTTGAAAATTTTCCGGGGTATGGCCCCCTTGTTTGGGATGAGATGTGCACCCCACGGCCCATTTGATGCTTGAAAGAAGAACGGACCTCTCTAAAATAACTATGGGACTATAGCGAAAAAAAATTTCCAGAGAAGCCCCTTGTTTCAGATGAGGGTCGGAGTCGCATACTTTAAATTTTTCCCAAATATGGCCCTTATTTTTAACAAAGTCCGAGATGTGTCCGAGGCCGTTGTTGAAAATTTGGTCAAAAATCACATATATGCATAGCGGATATACTTGACGGATATGATAACGCGTTCGTTAAAAGAAAAATGTAAAACCGGACTTTATTAAGTTCGCCTCACCCCTCTAGGTGAGTGAAAGTTACAAGTAAGAAAGCCTAAACGCTCACGTCGTAAATGAGAGGATAGCCATAACCCTAGCCGATTATTACATGTAGTACCTTTTGAGGTTGTCCGCATGCCACGGCCTGTTGACTTTGAAACCCTGTTGGTCTTTGAGGACATAAGCCCCTTTCTTAATCTCTCTTGTGACTTGGTAAGGGCCCTCCCAGTTCAGCGTAAGCTTGCCTTTATCGGGCTCCATACCGGTGGCCTTTCTGTTTCGAAGAACGAAGTCGCCGACCTTGAAAGAATGGTCGCGGATTCGTTTATTGTGTTGCCGCTTAGCGGTTGCTTGTAGTTTACAAGCCACTGATGTGTCGCTATCCTTTTTTCTTCCGCTAGGTCTAGGCCGATCTGCCTGTTAAGTAGATTGTCCGTTGGGTCGTGTAGGACGACCTTGATGATATCGCTCTAAATGGTACCAATAATTATACCATTATTTACCCCAAATTCTGCTCAAGAGATGATAGATAGGCTCTTTATCATGTGGAATATGTGTTAAATGATACATGAGTGTTTCCAGGATCATAATTCTGCATCTATTTTATTTTCCCGATGATTTGGTACTGTTTTGTCTCATTTTGAATGTTTTATAGGATGTACCGGATCTGGATCATTGGAGAATGGATCTGGACTAAAAGAAGTGTATTGGGACAAGTGATTAAAGTCCAAGAAGAAGCCTGCTGAAGAAAAAGGAGAAAAGTCGGCCCGGTTTACCGTGGGTTAGGTCCGGTAAACCGCGGACTTGTGGAACACGAAACTGATTCTACCGTATTACCTAGGTCGGTTAGGGTTTTAAAGAGACATAAGTCGGTCATTGTATCTATATAAGGCCGCAATTACAGATTATTGTATAAGTTTTGCATATTACATTACATACATTACATATTTTGATGAATAAAGTTATTCAAGTATTGAAGGAGCTATTTCTGGTTTTATCCCTTCTTCCATCATCTCTAGCTTGAGTAGATCGAGCTATATCACCATTGTTGAAGGTATGAAGCTTTGAACGTTCCTTTTTGTCTTTAGTATGGTAGATCTGTTCGTATTTATGTGTTTTAGTTAATCTGCATCTTTAAAGACCCCATAATTTACTTATTTTAATCGTAATTGAGCAATGTAGATCCAGGGATAGGAAAAGCTGACCCCGGTGACCCGGCGGTCTATACCGGTTTACCGAGGCATTATTTAGAAAACCTAAAACTGGGATTCACTACAGCTACATTGATCGACATGTTTAATTAACAATAGAGGTTAGATCGCCAATCGCTTATTGTAATCGTAAACTGGCATGAAATACGAATAGTGAAGTGCTAAGTTTGGACATAGTCTTGAATGGACCCTAGGAACGTGCTGATCAATGTCGACAACTTTCTAGGCGGATTAGCGGTATGAGTTAGCGCTCGATATCGGCAATTCTAGTTCATTATGCGTATGGGCTATTATGGACCAATTAAGGAGGGTAGCTTGCGTATAGATTGTCTACTACCATTGTCGGAGTAGATAGGAGTAGGAGTTGAACCCGTAGATGATAATGATAATTAAAACGAGAGCTCGCGATTAATTTAAGGAAATTATGTGAGGAAGTAAACGTAACGATTAACTAATCCAAGTTAGTAGATCGGTGAGAAGAGGGGGAGAAATACCAAGTTTGTTTTCTTATTGTTCATTGTTGGTCAACGACCGCCTCTATGTTTCTTCTTAATTATGTTAGAATCATTTATACTTATAGTTGCATTGTCTCTATGGGATCGACCTTGACTCGCATTTACTATACTACGATGTACCTAGTATTCTTGCTAGTAATATCGATGTTAGTGACTTACACGGAATCACCTGATACTTGGGAGGGCCATTTCAATAGAAGTCATGGCCTCCGATCCGTAGGTTAGAGCGAACGGTGTTTCTCCGGTTGGTGTTTTGATTGTGGTGCGGAGTGCCCATAGTATGGCGGGCAGCTCGTCCACCCAGCCGCCTGCTTTTGCTTTCTCACTCACGCTCTTTTTGAGCATCTTGATTATCTGTCTATTGCCGGCCTCTGCTTTTTCTTTCTCACTCACGCTCTTTTTGAGCATCTTGAATATCTGTTTATTGCCGGCCTCAGCTTGGCCATTGCCCTAGGGATAAGCTACGGACGATTGCCAGTGCTTGGCCTTGAACTCCTCACAAAAACTTGAGAATTCCTTTCTGAACTGCGTTCCGTGATCTGACACTACTACTCGTTGGATGCCAAAACGAGACCATATTTTGTCGTGTAGAAAATAAACCGCATCCTTTGCACCTATCTTAACCATAGTCTTGGCCTTGATCCATTTTGTGAAATAATCCACAGCCACTATGATAACTTTGCATCCACCCCTTCCCGGTAGGAAGGGTCCAATGAGGTCAAGACCCCACATGTCGAAAGGCCACGGTGCGACCACAATGCTCTGTTCAACCAACGGTAACCATGGGATGTCCGCATGTTTCGGCACTCTAGACATTCTCGACTAGCTTCTCCGAGTCCTTAGGATTGTCACCAATAATACCCATTGTGACAACCTTCTGGGTCAAGGAGCGACTAGCGGGATGGTCCCCACACACTCCTTGGTGAAGCTCCATAAGTTTTTTCTTGCCTTCCTCCTCTCGGACACACCGTAATAAAGGTTTAGTGGCTGACCCCCTGTAAAGTGTTTCGTCGTGAATGACGTACCTGGATGCTCTTTTTCTGAGGGTGTGAGATTTATCCACCTCGACGGGCAAGGTGACCAATTCTTTGTAAGCTTGGATTTTGTAAATCCAGCATGGAGCCAGCATTGGTGCATCGATATCCATGATTTTTGTTATTTTGATGGTAGGTACAGCAAGATATTCCACCATGATGGACTGATCCGTGTGTCACAGATTTTATCTAACAAAGCAAACAAGTAATAAAATTTATAAATCCGGTATTCCCCAAGTGTAAGGATCGTAGTATAGCGATTAATACCGGAGTCGGTCACAGGGAATCGGGGTATCTAGTTCATTAATTTTCCTAAGGTTGTTACTACTAAACCTAAACTAAAAACGATAAAATAAACTGGACAGAGGATTGTCAGTCCAAAGCCAGGAAGGATAAAAGCGATAATAAATAAATAAAACTACAACTAAGAAAACAATAAAACAAACTATCATGATAATGATCAAGCAAATCAACATAGAACAAACATGATCCACCATCCCGCAACCCTTAATTCTTCCCTAGATTATCTTATGATGATTCAATCAAAGTTGTGGTTCACCTAATCAAAGGTATGAATTCCTACTTCCGTAAGTAATCCGTCTATCAATCTCATCATCTTCCGATCTATAGAGATTAACGCTCTCAAAACAAGGTGCAAGATTTATTAGATCTAACAACCTAGAAATCTAACCTATCAACTTCCGTTATGTCAAGGTTAAAAGTCTAATCTTTCCTATGGTGATCTAAGGTTTACACCGATTTCCATCATACGGCAAACATCAAATAGCAATACATATTCCGATATCGATTGCATAAACAAATAAACAAAGGAAAGATACAAACTTGAAATTAAACTCACAAAATATCCAAAGGAAGAAATAAAACAGCTCTTTGAAAAGTTTCCCATGGTCGCCTCCAAGTTCATAGCTTCAGGACGACACCATGAATCGAACAAGAATAGAAAAACGAAAATAAAAACCTAACTAATCCATGAACCCCACCTCTCCCAAGAAGGGGGCCGCTAGGGTTTTTCTCAAATGAGTATGTATCAATAAGAGTGAAAATCTGATGTTATTAGGGTTGGGGCGCAGCTGCTATTTATAGAAAACTAGGTCGGCTAGGGCTAAGTCGGTTTTGGACGCCCGTCCAGACCTTCTGGACGCCAGTCTGGTGCCTCTGGACGGAGGGGGACGCTCGTCCACTATGGCGTCCAAACTCTCTGAATCAACTTTTTCTCCTGGACGCCAGTCCACTTCTTTAGACGCCCGTCCAACCTGGACGGGACCTGGACGTGCGTTCAGCTCTTTTTCTTCCAAATTCATCTTGATCTTCATTCCAGCTTCATCTCTATCTCTTTCCTTCCATGCAAATCATCACTTGAACATCTTTTAAGCTCCTTTCACCTTATGCAAGCGTACCTACATCACGATAAAAACATGCAAAATGTAACATCTTACATCTAAAGATATTTATCCAATAAAATCACATAATTAGCTCGATTTTGCACTTTAATACTTCTAAAACTCATTTGCTCAATATTTCAATATAAAGCTCGATTTCTATGAGAAACATACGAATATGGAGAGAATTGTTACAAAATATATCCTTATAAAACGTATAAAATCACCCTTAACACCGTGATTTCTTCCTCAGGAGATAGTTTTGAAAGATAGTCTGACTGCTCATTATCTTCTCTTTGAACTCTGATAAATTCACAATAGTGGAAGTCGGATCTCAATCGTCTAACAATCTCACCATATTTTTCGAGGATGCCGCAACGCGTTCCATAGTCCCCTGAGATTTGGTTGAAGATGAGCTGAGAATCGCAGTAGACTTCAACATTCTCCACCCTTAGTTCTTTTGCCAGTTTAAGTCCAGCTATAACCGCTTCATACTCGGCTTGATTATTCATGGCAGGGAACTTGAACCATAAAGCATTTTCGATTTCCTCTGTTGTCCCGGGTTCAATTAGAATAACACCGGCCCCGCAACCATTTTGGCTTGACGCACCGTCGACAAATAGTTGCCAGCACTAATCGGGTTTTCTGGGAGCCGTAGCAGGCTCAAGTGGTATAGACGAACTTGGTTGAGTCGAACTGAAACTTGACTCGACAATGAAATTTGGAAATGCTTGAGCTTTGATAGCTTTTCTAGGTTGATACTGAATATCAAAATCAGTGATATCGATAGCCCATCGGAGCACGCGACCTAAATGGTCGGGGCTATGTAGTATTTGGCGCATTGGACTATCCGTTAAGACAATTATAGTGTGTGAAGTAAAATTGCCTTGAGTTTGCGGGCAGCGATAAGAAGCGAGTAGGCTAATTTTTCAACATTAAAATATCGACTCTCCACCGGACTGAGAGCCTTTCGTACATGATAAACGGGATTTTGGAGGGTTCCGGCCTCCTTGACAGGAACGGCGGAAACAGCCCGATCTGAGGCTGCCAGGTACTAAAACAAAACATCTTATTCTACAGGGCTAGCGAAAAGAGGTGGCTTCCGCCAGGTCTTGTCACCTTTGAGTATTTTGAAGAAGGGGAGACATTTTTCCGCTGATTTGGAGATGAAACGACCCAACGCGATGATTCTGCCATTGAGCCTCTGAACCTCTTTGATGGTCGTGGGTTCCCGCATGTATTGCAAAGCCTGTATTTTCTCTAGATTAGCCTCGATTCCCCGACGACTAACCATAAACCCAAGAAACTCTCCTGCCTAAACACCAAATGTACATTTGGCCGGATTGAGTTTCATTGAGTGCTTACGGACATTACTGAAAGTCTCTTGAAGGTCAGCGGCGTGACCGTCACCAGCAGACTTGACACCCATATCATCTATATATGCCTCCATGATTTTACCAACCTGCGAACTAAAAACTTTGTTGACCATCCGCTGATAAGTCGAACCCGTGTTTTACAGCCTGAAGGGCATCATCTTGTAATAGTATAAGCCTCCAGCAGCTCTGAAGGCCATTTTTTCTTTGTCAGACTCAGCCATCCACACCTGATGATACCCCGAATATGCGTCCAGGAAACTGAGAACCTCATGTTAGGAAATCTACGAGGGAACGTAGCGCAATTCAAAACATTATTTCCTCTGACCAGGATCGACTTCGTTTAAGCAATACACAAATAAGCTAGTAGACGGTGGTTACCTTGCTTGATCTAAAAGATCGATACTTTGACCGTCTAATAAGAGTAGTCGTGCACATAGCCGCCCAAGTGTTCGGCCTCTACCGCTAGTCCACATGAACAACCCGCCAGAATCCACCATTGGATTGCTACTAGAAAAATCCGGCTGCTAGACCGGCCTTTTCTCTCTCTCAAAACTCTCTCTAAGAAGCTCTCTATTTTTCACAAGAACTATTAGCTCTTGGAGTTGTGATGGACAAGAGCTTGACACCCACTTCCTATTTGTAGGAAAAGTGGCGCCCCAGACAGAGTCGAAAGGAAGAAAATCTTTTCCTAATAAAATAAGGAAAATATATTTGATTGATTTATCTAATTAATATTCAATATCTTATATTAAATATTTTCCCTAAGATATATATAGACAATATCTTATATTGAATATATTTTTATCTTATTACCATAAATCTATTTTCCAAAAATCAATTAATATCTATTATTAATATTATGGTAATCTTATTAATTAAATTACACAATTCAAATGTATCCAATACTTCAAAATGGCGTCCCATCCCCACTTATTTGGGAATTGAGATTTTTCTTTAATTAATATAATATTATGATTAATTAATTTGCAAAATCAATGTGTATCAATATACACAATAATTTCGATATGCATATCTAATATATGTATATTTAATTAATCAAAAATTTAATATCTTGTATTATATTTATTCATAATAAATAAATACCACCATATTAATTTACCATTATAACCATTATAGTACGAGATAAATTCTTTCCTTATTTGGTTATCAACTATAACCACATTTTAATCCGGCTAGATGTTCATATGTGTGTGACTCGATAGGCTTCCGAATATGTTGGCCGTAGACACAATGTGCAAATTATGAAAATGTCCTTCATGCCTAACGATCACGGGATAGCATCTAGCAACACACCGTGACCCCCAATCATCGGAAGAGTCAAATTCAATGACTACAACTTTCATGTGAAACAGTTACCGTGTACATAGAATCCTATCGCTGTAATAATATCCATACGGTCGTACGTCGAATGTCAAACATTAACGACCGTATCTTATAATCTGAATATCATACTCCCTCGAAGTAACTCATTTACTTCCACTTTGCAATGATTCACGAGAGTAAGACATTCCTTATAAGAAGGCCCTTTCGGATATTCACCCCTACTGATATGGTACGCGATTTCCAGATGACCAAACATGTATACTCCGCATGCTTCAGTATCACACCCAATCACTACCGTATAATCGCCACATGGCTAGAGGAAACCTCAATAGTGTCAAAGCATGACAATCCACACCGTGATACCATTAGGACTCCGGTCCTAAGGATAATTACACAACCGCCACATAGTGTGGCACTTAACAGTGTAAGTGGGTCAGTCTAACGTACGCATTCTCTAATACATGTCCACGTATAGTCCAAGTGTCTCTACGCTTCGATAGATGAGATATATCCATGCCCTTAAAGACAGAATACATCTAGTACGTGCTAGCATGTTCGTACTATCAATGCCCTGTTTAATAGAACATCAGCCTAGAGACATTTAAGTTTCAAAACTTATTAAAGTGATTAGAGATCTCATCAACCATAATCGCCTATCATGGTTTCCCTATCACAGTTTAATACTAAGGACTTTATCATATAACAATTCACAATTGGTTCTTTAAAAGAATGAATATATGACAACAAAAAAGCCATTTAATATATGTATAAACACAAAGAAATGGTAGAAATGATCCGACCCGGTCGGATCCGGTCCAACCCGATTGTGTTTAAGACACTATTTCAACAATCTCCCACTTGGACTAAAACCAATCACTCGCACACACAAGACAAAGTTGAAACACAAGAATCTCATGCAATACTCACAACCAGCCCTAGGCATGAACGGATCGCTATCTGTGGGGACTCAGACTATATTCATATCATGTTCCAAATGACCAAGTCAAAGGAACTACCTCAACACACACGCGGATCACTGACGAGACCTTGGTCCTTGCTTCAAGAAATGAATCCACTTACTATATCAGCTATATAGAAAAGGTGGAAGAACCGTACAAGGTTCAATAAATGAACCTTCTAGATCCATGTACTGCTCCCGCTGCGCCTCCAAGGCACTATTGTGTTTTGGCCTAGTTGTAGAATTTACAGTGACCCATGGCCAAGAACATTTCTAGCTTACTGTATCACTTAATCAAGTGACTGCTAACCTAGACTGTAGCTCCCACTCTCCTTCGTAAGACTCAAGATATACGTCTGTATAACTATATTTATCTGATTCCAAGTTTCGATAAACTAAGAAACCATCCGTAACTTGTTTAAGGATATTCTCGACATTCACCAGATTCACTTTCATACTTGCTCATGACTCTTCATGGACTATGAACATCTGGCATTATCTTTATGATGGTTCATATTTCAGTAGGAAAGGAAACCTTCCATAAGCATCATCTTTCACCTTATCTTTAGGACTAACGTCCTAACATAGATAGATCTTGAGAACACCGGCTAGCAGTATCCCCTGTCGCGACCTTTGCAAAACTCTTTTAGCATCACATTTATATAGGTAAACTATAATCTAATAGCAGTTAAATCTATCACTATAGATTCTTATTTGAAAAAATAAGAACTGCTAATCCAAGTGCTTTCGTAAAGAACTTGAACTACCAAACATTAATTGACAGTGACATGGGGTGATAATTCCCGAGAGAGATATCCTATACCTTACTCGAAAATCGTAACACACTCCCACTATTCATCTAGCACATTGGGCATATCCTTCTTTTGACTAAATCATACTCCTTTGATTATCAAACAAATAA
Organism: Gentiana macrophylla; assembly: GCA_026214975.1. Taxonomy (NCBI): domain Eukaryota; kingdom Viridiplantae; phylum Streptophyta; class Magnoliopsida; order Gentianales; family Gentianaceae; genus Gentiana; species Gentiana macrophylla. The sequence continues at coordinate 70,271,955 of CM047807.1, forward strand.
ATCGTCTAGAGAAACTTGTTTGAGTCCATAAATGGATCTCGTGGGCTCACATATCATGTTATCATTTATGAACATCGGGTTGTTTGCCCAATGTCTTCATCACTATCATATAGCCATGATACGAAGTTATAACAAGCATAGTCTGAATAGAATCGGGCTCACCGGGCGACATAAAGATAATTATAAGGTTTACACCCGTGCACTTTCAAATCACTATATAGCTTATGGTAATTACATTACTATCCATGTCAGCCTTTCAGGGACATACCCTCTAGGTAAGACAAACTAGGTTTATAACCTGGTTGTCACTGATGGAATCTAATTCAGATATTATGGCTCCTGGCCATATATCTCAATCTTGCCTTTCAAACATTCTTTCATAAGTCGTGAGATATTCATTTTTCAAGATAAACATACCAGCAACCTTTTCAGGCTTCTGGTTATCCACAGACTTACAGAACTTTTGTGTGCACTGAGCAGTGTTCTACACCTCATTGCTATGTTCCGTCTGCTTACGTTCCAATGGTTGAATATCTCCTTGTGGGTCTCAAACTACCTTTGAGATCTAAATCTACTCCCACTGTTTCTTTTGGAAGAAACACTTCATCTAGAAGACAGCATGTTTGGAGACAAACATTTTTGCTCGGCAGACAAGTAAATAATATCTAGCGTGCTTGCTAAAATATTCCACAAAGTTGCATATGTCGTACTAGGCTCCAAGCATTTCTGACTTTGCCTATGACAACTTCAAATCATCGGTTAAGATAGATTCGACATTATCCTCTTCCATATCTAATATGGAATTTATTCAACCTTTATTCTTTGGAACTCGGTTAAGTATAAGGGCACTATCCCGAAACGGGTAATGGATACTTCACATGGCTTGTGTCACACCTTTATCATATAAAGTGTTGTTTCCATTTTGGGAACACAATCTAATTGTGTATCCTAAAGATAGTATCCTTCAAGGGAGAATCTGATTCTATTTCAGACATCTTCTGAAACACCCTACAGATATTAATTGCTTCAATCCAATTGAAGATTAATTCCTAAGCAGTTCATCAACCTCATATTCGTACTAGCCCGAACTTTTTGGGCTTTCCGAATTATGCACTTCACTGAGTACACTTGACTATTTCTAAATATAGTCGTAGAGATTAATAAACAATTATTTGTGGCATTAATTGTCACAAGCCAACAAACATCGGTATGTTTAGGATTTGGACAACTTTCTAGATTTTGTAACATTTTCATAAAAGTGTATTTTAGTCATCTTTAGATAAGATACGTATTACCCACATGATTCATAACCACATGGTTCAGACGTTATCAAAATGACATCTGATCACACGATTCCCCTCCATAGAGACTATGTCTAGAACGACCACCAAATATTAAGGATAATAACCATATAAACATTTAGTTGAGATTTCATCGCATATATCAACTATATAGTGACAACAATCTAGTATGTTAGATTCAGTGACCTTTCAACTTTATCGGAATAACATTTATTCTTTACAATTGAATATATATGTCTACTAAATCCTAAAAAGCAACTGAAAACATGTTCTTCATAAGAACCGGAACATAATAACATTTATTTAGTTCCCTTATCAGTTTACTAGATCCAAAATATGGTAAGTGTCACAAAGTTTGCTTCACCTTCCATACCTGCATTTAATCTTTCTAATTTAATCACACTCGTAAGATATCATATATCTTAGAGTCAACTTTGAACTTAGATAGATTTATCTAAACTCACTTGCCTAGAATAGAAACTTCAATAAGTTATCTATTTAAGCACGTGCCCTAACTTTCCTTTTTAATCATTTAAGCACTTGAAAAATGTTTTTTATTGTAGTCTTCAGAAGACTTAAGAAAGATCACAAGAGCCATGTCTTTAATTTCCTTTCATAATGAAAATATAAAGTTTATTAAATAGTTTATTTAACCTTTTGAATCGTATTCAAAACATTGACTATTTAATTAACCTTTAAGCAATGATATAATTAAGTCGATATTTAAATCTTACAATTTTGAAAACAACCTTGCCAAAATTAGATGTGGTCATTCTTATCCAACGTTTGAGTTAATTGTCACAGAATGATCATCTTGGATCGTATCCAATATATGATTAATTTGTTGAAACTTATTTCAAATGATTTAATCATATCACGAGCTTCCGCTTTCATTAATTATTAAAGCCTTGGAGTAATCCATCAAATATGTAGGCTCATTGTCTCTAACTACTATAACGGGATTGCTCGTGTCATTGCTTATTTTTAAAAGATTAAAATTACTTAACCATACTTGAGAACTTTTCTCAAATGTAACAGTCATAATTTGGTTTTACTAATCGAGAACTAAAAACATAAATATAAAAGTTTGCTAAACAATACAACATAAAATAAAGATAAAAGAGTGTTGTTGTTTATACATGCAAAATCAAAAATGGTCTTTTGATTTATGATTTTGCTCCCACTAGTCAACTACTCCCAATAGACTTTCAAGAATCTTTTCAAAATTCTTTAGTGGCCAAGATCCTATATGGTTACCCCGATTCCCGACGAGGGCTGATCAACCGGAATAATTCGAAAGGTAGGTAACACTTTACCAATCACATCTCTATGTGACTCTTTGTCGTTGACTAGTCAACTCTTTGACAATTCACGTCTTATGTGGTATTCAACCCATTGTCTCTAAAATAAGACGGTCCTGACGAGGGTCAATCACCGCCATACTCTAGTCAAGTCATAACCCAATAATCGCGAAATCTCATACAATCATATCTCAATAACGACGATATACCTGAGGTAGGTCAACTCCCGATGAGGGCCGATCAATTGGATCCGAACAAGGGCTCTTCACCGTCACTATAATATTGGGAGACAATATTTTGACTTGATTTTCGTTGTGGAAGTTTTTACGTAAATTAATTCACTTAATTAATTTAATTACGGTCTCATCAAATATATGTATATCTATAAACATACATCCTATACATTTATCTAGATCGTGCCTAGTCATGCATCTATCGTAACATATAAAATAAATACAAGCACAAAATAAATAAATGCGTAAAGTAACTGGTATGATCATGGACTTTTCCTAGGTGCGGTTTCGAATACAAACTGACGAAACCGCGAGGCACTATATAAAGGTATCTGCAACCGCCAATAGGATCTTTAATGCGCTATCTCCAATGGGATCTTTATTCTTCTTTCTTTGGTCTCCATCCTCTGTTCCATTCTTGTTACATTTAATTCTATCTAATAAAATAAATAAATCCGCCGCACACGGAGGGGGGGGCTAACCGGAATGGGATAAATGCATAAAATAAACTAGGTCACGTTTTTCATAACGGCCTAGGAAACTTTTTAAACCAACAGAAAAATTAAATCATTCACATCTATCATATCGGTTGAGTCCATGATCAATCGGGGTCCATATAATCATATTATATCTACTATATCTAATCCATACAATAACATTTTATGAAAAAGATAAAATTAAAATTTAACTACTTGTGTCTTAATTAATCAATTAACGTTTACTGTATTAAATAATTTTATCCAATCAATTAACTAATTAACATATAATTAATTAAATGATTTTAATCGAAATAAAATTAACGATTAATTTTAAACCGATTTCAATTTTAATTTTAATTAATTAGAACTATTCCAAAAATAAATCAAAATTAAAATTGGGTCTCTTTTGTTTCTTTCCTTTTGATTCCTAATCAAAAGGGATGCCTTTGGTTTCCTAAACCAAAAGGTATCTCCCTTGGCCATTTCCAAAATCAAAATTTTGAAAAGGGCCTAGACCTACGCCTTTTTTCCAAAATCAAATATTTTGAAAAGGGCCTAGGCATATTCCAAACAAAATTTAGAAAAGCCAATATTTTGGTTGATATCTCTAGCCACTTTCCAAAATAAAAATTTTGAAAATGGCCTTAGCTTAGGCCTTTTTTCCAAATCAAATATTTGGAAAGGGCCTAGGCCTATTCCAAACAAAGTTTGGAAATGCAATTATTATTTTAATGCCATGTGGCATCCCAATAACCCAAACTATTTGAGCCATTAGTTAGCCACAAGACACAACTAAACAAATGAGATATTAATCACAACTATGAACCATATAGAAACACAAAATACACAAAACAAAATTTGGAGATCCACCAGCTTTGACCGATCAAATGACGCCGGCAGCAGGTTGCCCTGCTGCCGCCGCCGCCAGTCGGCCAAGCACCACCAGATCTCGGTTTTTTTTCTTTTCGTGTATCGTTTTGCAAATCAAAAATCTTTCATGTTTTAACTACGTGATTTAAACGAAAAAATTAACTATGCAAATTAACATGCTTATTGCTTAAGCTCGAAGCTCGCTCCGATACCACTATTAGGAAATCTACGCGGGAACGCAGCGGAATTCAAAACTTTATATCCTTTGACCAGGATCGACTTCGTTTAAATAATAAACAAATAAGCTAGTAGAAGGTGGTTACCTTGCTTGATCTAAAAGATCGACGCTTTGACCGTCTAATGAGAGTAGTTGTGCATGGAGCCGTCCAAGTGTTCTTCCTCTACTGCTAGTCCACACGAACAACCAGCCGGAATCCACCATTGGACTGCTACTAGAAAAATCCGGCTGCTATACCGGCATTTTCACTCTCTCAAAACTCTCTCTAAGAAGCTCTCTATTTTTCACAAGAACTATTAGCTCTTGGAGTTGTGATGTACAAAAGAGCATGACATCCACTTCCTATTTATAGGGAAAGTGGCGCCCCAGACAGAGTAGAAAGGAAGAAAACATTTTCCTAATCAAATAAGGAAAATATATTTGATTGATTTATCTCATTAATATTCAATATCTTATATTAAATATTTTTCCTAACATATATATTGACAATATCTTATATTGAATATATTTTTATCCTATTACCATAAATCTATTTTCCAAAAATCAATTAATATATAATAATAATATTATAGTAATCTTATTAATTAAAATACACAATTCAAATGAATCCAATACTGCAAAATGGCGTCCCATCCCCACTTATTTAGGAATTGAGATTTTCTTTAATTAATCTAATACTATGATTAATTAATTTGCAAAATTCATGTGTATCAATATACACAATAATTTCGACATACATATCTAATATATGTATATTTAATTAATCAACATAATTAATATCTTGTATAATATTTATTCATAATAAATAAATACCACCATATTAATTTACCACTATAACCTTTATAGTACGAGATAAATTTTTTCCGTATTTGGTTATCAACTATAACCACATTTTAATCCGGCTAGATGTTCATATGTGTGTGACCCGATAGGCTTCCGAATATGTTGGCCGTAGACACAAAGTGCAAATTATGAAAATGCCCTTCATGCCTAACGATCACGGGATATCGTCTAGCAACACACCGTGACCCCCGATCATTGGAAGAGTCAAATGAAATGACTACTACCTTTCATGTGAAACAGTTACCGTGTAAATAGAATCCTATCGTTGTAATAATATCCATACGGTCGTAAGTCGAGTGTCAAACATTAACGACCGTATCTTTGTTGAGTATTTTGTGGTTATAGTTTATATGTTGATTAATTTTCAATATAACATATCCCCTAATTTAAAGCTTTTAATTATAATTTTATTAAAAATGCTATTTAAACGATTTAAAATATTTTATGATATGTTTTATGTTATTTTCAAGTTTTGATACAAATTTATATATATTTTTTTTTGTGTAACTAATGCTGAATCCTTTTGTCCAGTCCGTTTCTCCAACACAGGTCCGGCCCAAATTTTTTTTTGAAGCCCAGCCTTTTTACTTCCATAACCCTACACCCGTTCCCCTTTTCATTCCCATTTCCTGAAACCTATTTTCCTTCTCTCCCTCAGCCGTTTTTCTCCTCTGCAACCCTAATTTCCTCCTGCCGTTTCCTCTCGTTCTTTATGGCGGATCTTCGATTCCAGAAAATATGCTACGCCCTTCTTCTCCTTCCTTTTGCAGATGAAATCAAGCATTCAATGCTTGGATTCTGTCCTTATGGCTACTCGTTTTGACACTGATTTGTGGAAGCTCCGACCTTTCCTCTTCAGTCTCTGTTTCGAAACGAAAGAGGTGATATCGTTTCATTTATGCTCGCGATTCTTTCCTTTTATATGTTATCTTTCGATCGTATGCACTAATTGCTCGATTCTACAGAGCTAAACGTTGAGAATTGAAGCGCTTGATTCAAGATTAAGGGCGGTTATGGTATGAAATCGGGATTTCATCACCCCGATTTTGCTCTGATATGCTTGAATGATGAAAGTCTCAAACTTTCCGGTTCTGTGCCTTCAGCATGTGGAAAAGACGAGCCTTGTTGACTGATTCGAGGCTTTATTGTTCGATCTTCAGAAATCATAGTCAACCCTAAATCAGGTCGTATCTTTTCTAAGTTAATGTCGTTTTTATGTCAATTTATTTTACCGATTTGAATATGACTTCACTTTGATTTTATGCTATTGGTTTGTGTTTGTAGGTATGACGGTTCGTGAAAGCTAAAGATCGAATCTAGCACCAATTCAATCCTGGTTCATCGAAAATTGAAGTGATCTTTGGTTCGATGCCTGTGGTACTCTTTTCGATGACTCACCTTGCTCGTAAAATGACTTGACCTCACGGTGTGTATGCGGTTGGGTTTTTGATCGAGGTTAGTACTTGGAAGTCAAGGGGTCGAGTCAAAGTGAGGTAGTGACCCAATGATGGCTAAAACTCAGTTAAACCAAAGTCAATTGGCATCATAGTTCACTTTGGTTTAATTCGAGTTAATCCTTGGTTCAGTGAATGGTAAGTTGTATATTCAACATCGAACCAAGGTTCGGGTTGCCTTACACTGTGCTATTAGAACTAAGTCAAAAGAAATCAGTGGGTTTAAAGTTGATTTGCGTGGTTAACCAATTTGGTAAGGTTCATTGTTTGACATCACTCTCTCTCTCTCGTTTGCCTAACGGCCCTCCTTTAGAGAGTATGTTTAACACTTTGAACCAACGAAGGACTCGGGTAACCATGGCTGGAAAATCACTATTGATTGCATCGGATTTTCAGGATTTCTTTTGATTGTGTTCACACAAACCTTTGAGGTTCAAGTTATACCTCAAGGCTATAAATAGCCAGTCACATTAACTAGGATTGCAACAACTCAGAATTCCCATTCTTGAGCAATCCTACATTTTATACTACTTGCAAAATTTTCTCTTTCGCTTGTTAGTGTCCTAGAAATGTAAAGTTGGTCTTGCAATCGCCTCAGATTGGTCAAGATAGAATTCTCGTGATCACTATTGAAAAGAGTGGTTCTCGCTTCAATAGCTTTTACTGCACTTCGGATTAAGGTCTTCTGGTGTCCTTTGATTGAGGTAAACATAGTTGACTTAATCCTGCGGTAATTTTCTGTGTATGACTGTTTTTGATTGCTCTGTTGAGTGCTTAGCAGTAGTCTTTGTCTGATACTGTCTTTGCTGTGTTTTGGGTCCGAGTGCGTTACGTTGGAACTCGATTTTGGTGATTGGCTCTAAGTTGATCACGGCCTTGACAACGATCCGATTGGTCTGCAGTACCAAATCGGGATCGACCAGTGGGTTCTATTGTCATTTCGTGAGTCCGATTTGAGCCAATACCTTAAGTCTCGCTTCTTGCATCGGCATGTAAGTCCGTGTAGATTCTGTGCGAGTGTTTTGTTTTTGTTCCCCCACAAACCTTTTGGTTCCAATATTGATCATCACTAGACTTCATTGTTATTGATAATCAAAGTTGGAACACCCCATGTGTGTTACATTTGATCTTGCACTGTCCTCTTTTGGTGAATCCTGAAGTCGCTTTTAAATTGTCTCACACTTTCTTGTATTCTTTGGACTTAAACTCCGCCAAACATAGCCTCGATCGATCTCGATCTTAAGAACAACTCAAGATAGCTAGTTTTAGTTATAGTGCACTGAACACTGTATTCAGTCCTTAACGAGTCCAGGTTTGATAATCTAGGTGTTGCATCTTGATTATCACCCTTGAGCTTTGACTGATAAGTTCAGTCCTGAATTCTAATTAAGAGTTTGTATCTCAGATCGAATCGCTTCATCGTATTTTTGATAATCATCTCGAGTTTTGACTCGATCGTTTAAGAACTCTTTGCATCTTGTAATACTTTTCAGCCTGCTAAATCTTGAAATAAGTTTCAGCTATATATAATTTTTGTTGAACCTTTGTAACAGTTTTTGATCAGTTGCTTTGTAATAGAACAGTCTGCTAATACGGCACTATAAGATCCATTCAAGTTGTTAATATCAGCCTGCTACTTGAATTTATATTGTGTTTGCTAAAACCTTTTGTGTTGATCTTTTTAAACAAACCTGCTAGTAGTTTTGGTTAATTAGATTCACCATTAAGCCAAAATAACCAAGTGCTTTTAAGCAACTGTTTTTATCCTTTTATTTAACAGAATCGGTTTTGACTTATCTTAACTCCTTGAAATAACTTTCTTAGATCACAACTTTTTAATCACTCCTTGATCACCATAGGTTTTATAACACAAGCGAATAACCGACTAAGTTAGCTTCCGCCTTAGTTGTTTAGTACTTGTGTTGATTTATCGAAAAAGAGTTCATAAATTAGTTAACACTCTATTCACCCCCCCTCTAGAGTGTTTAGTTGCGCATTATCGATCCAACAATCTTATAATCTGGATATCATGCTCTCTCGAAGTAACTCATTTACTTCCACTTTGCAAAGATTCACGAGAGTAAGACATTCTTTATAAGAATGCCCTTTCGGATATTTACCCCTAGTGATAGGGTACGCGATTTCCATACGACCAAACATGTATACTCCGCATGCTTCTGTATCACACCCAATCACTACCGCATGATCGCCCATGGCTAAGGGAAACCTAAATAGTGTCAAACCATGACAATTCACACCGTGATGCCATGAGGACTCCGGTCCTAAGGATAATTACACAACCGCCACATATTGTGACACTTAACAGTGTAAGTGGGTCAGTCTAACGTGCGCATTCTCTAAAACATGTCCACATATAGTCCAAGTGTCTCTACACTTCGATAGACGAGATCTATCCCTGCCCTTAAAGAAAGAAGACATCTAATACGTGCTAGCATGTTCGTACTATCAACGTCATGTTTAATAGCACATCAGCCTAGAGACATTTAAGTATCAAAACTTATTAAAGTGATTAGAGATCTCATCAACCATAATCTCCTGTCATGGTTTCTCTATCACAGTTTAATACTAAAGACGTTATCATATAACAATTCACAATTGGTTCTTTAAAAGAACACATATATGACAATAGAAAAGCCATTTAATATATGTATAAACACAAAGAAATAGTAGAAATGATCCGACCCGGTCGGATCCGGTCCAACCCGATTGGGTTTAGGACACTATTTCAACACCTCAAACCCAGAGATGGAATCAACTAACCGATCGATTCGAGGAAGTTTATAAGGATCCTTCGGACAAGCCTTGTTGATGTCCGTGAAGTCGACACACATCCTCTACTTGCCATTATGCTTCTTTACTATAACTACGTTCGCTAGCCAAGTGGGGTAGGCCAGCTCCTTTATGATCCCTGCTTAAAGAAGCTTTCCGACCTCTACCTTAACCGTGGCCTCTTTCTCCATTGTGAATTGTCGAGCCTGCTGCTGTATGGGTTTGAAAGTAGAGTCGACGTTGAGATGAATGAGGGCGACGTCGGCCTGGACTCCTCTTATGTCCCGTAACCACCCAGGCGAATGCATCTAGGTTTTCTTTGAGCAGCTTAATCAAAGTTTCTTTTTCAGAGGGACTCAGATGAGCTCTTATTTTGATCTTTTGTTCGGGATACTCATCGTTGACAATCACCTCGACCAACTAATCCTCGGCTGTGAAATCGGGCACATCCCTGACTTGCAAAGTTTCATATTCCACTTTGATAGGCATGGGTTCTCCTACCACCCTGATCATATTGATGTTCACCATATCATCAGGTTGTTCTATCCAGGATTTCTTGTTCGCCGTCCTCATTTCATGTATATAGGTGAGGACGGTTGCAGGTTCGCTGATTGATGTTCTGACCCTATCCCCGACGTAAAACTTTTCCCGCTGATGCGGTATGGATGTGACCATCTAAAACAATTTTAATGTTGGCGTTCCGATTATCATGTTGTAATTTGATTGGATATCGACCATGAGAAATGTTACCTTTTCAGTCCGGAAAGATGCATAATCTCCCATCTGCACATCCAAGTCGACGGCCCCCTTGACCCTTTTTCTTAGGCCCGCCCACTGACTTAAACTCAACTATAAACTTGTTTATCAAATCGTCCTAAGATATAATCAAAACCGAAGGGAGACCGCGGACCCATGACGCCTCTCTATCCTGCATCGACCCCACAAAAGCTATGCACCACGCCTCACTGCTAGGCGTACACATACTGATCCTACTCTGGAAGGCTGAGAGTCAATACAAGGGGTCAATAGCTCCATGATAATTAGTAAAATCCGGGTAGAGTACCACCTCTCGAGGCCGCCGACAAGATGTTCGGATGAAGGACGCTGGTGCCCCAGGTAGGATTAACCTCTTTTCTGGTCCTACCCATTTGTAATTCCTCTATCTGCTTTCTCATTATACCCATCTCATCCTTATTCCCTGGGATAGTTGGGAGTTGTGTATAACTTTCCTCGGCCTGTGATTCCCTTTGTCCTTCCACACGTGTACGAACCTGTCAGGGAATTTTAGGCCGTCCTGGGGCTGCACCGCGGTCGTCGACCACGGGCCCTAAATGGACTAATGCTAATTTCCTTCCCAACTTTGGTTGATAAGTGGCATGACTGCTCCCCTCTCTCTCTGACCGCTAAGGTTGAGCTGTTTTCTGTGCGTTCAGAGTGGGTTGTATCTCCGTCGGTGCTGGTATGGGGGAGATAAACTTGCGGATAGATTGAGGGGGCAGACCTTCCGCAATGATTAGCATGTTACCCACATGCATTTCCTCTACGCATTCCATATGCGCCTGAAGAGCTACCGTATAAAGGCTTTGTTGTAAGGGTGTTCCCCCTACTGAGACTACATCCTGCTCGTCATTCGGACGAGAGGCCCTGTCAATACCTTTCCTGCGGCTCTTTCTAATCGCCGTCTCATGTATCTCATGGACTCGGGTCCTTTCCCTTATATAAGCCCGCATATCGGCCGTGATGTCCTGTCCGGCATCGGCCCCGGTGGATAGAACTCTCCTGCTTGTTTCTCCACACGGCGTGTTCGCTCCACGTGAAGGGCCCTGGTTGCCCGCCTTAATCGGTATAGCAGGTATCATGTTTTTCCCGCCAGTCATGTTTGGCCAATATATTTTACAGATATTTTGCTTGACATTTGTTGGTACAATATCCTCCAATTTCCCAAACTGATATTTTTCCCCAGGTGACTTAACAACCAAACACCTCTCGTATTACTTGAAGATCTGAAACTGACCAAGAGTACATACACCAACCTGGGTATTAAGAAGGACTCATATATGACTTTATGAAGACGTTCCTTTGAGTAGAGACGGTTTGGACGGAAATTGATGATCCTTGCTCTGAGTTTGTTGCTGAGATGACGAAAACGATGACTTCTAGGCTGGATTACCCCAGGAAATCAAAGCATTTGCTGATCAGAGAATCGAAGAAGGCTGTTGACCTCGTCGATGACACTGTGAGACCGAATTTACGGTGGAGTAAACTCTTCAAAGATGCTGAATGATAATGATTTTCCCGGTAACGGAGCCAACTGAATTGCGGTGAATAATAGATTTACGGTAACAAGTTTATATCGAGGATATATGGATGTATATGAATGATTCCTCCGGAGAGAAGGTGGTGGATATCAAGAACAAGGCTGTCGGATTACCGCTTTATGAGAGAAAACACGAGTGAGCCGGTCCACGAGTGAGTAGCTCTGTGTATTAGTTCTTGGATGCTTTCTATTACATTGTGATCCCATATATATAGGCTAGGACTAAGTCGGTGGACTTTTCGTGACAAGACAATTAAAAGGATATAATTAGAGATAATCATGCAAATAATACAAGTGGACCGGCCAGCTGTCTTGAGAATTATGGCGGACAGTGGACTCTGTTGTAGGTCGGACTCATATCTGCCTTGTCTTGATGTCAGCCTGATTATACGGGTAGAAATCACACGGAGTGGAGGGGTCCGACTTACGACCATCGGACAAGATCCAGCTTACAGATTGCGGACAGGACCCGACTAACGAACGGCAGTTAGGGTCCGGCCTACGAGCTGCGGACTGAGCGGATGGGGGCCCAAGATCTGTTATTGGGCCATGAAAACAGACCCACTCTAGATGAACAGGGTCCCAATCTAGTTCGGGTATATCACTTCTTATCCCAGATTTCTTGATTCTTCCATAGCTGTAAATTTCATCTTCAGCAAGTGTGTAAAGCTCTCAAAACTCTGACATTGACCTCATTTCTTGTGTAAACAATGTTTCGTAATGCAAGTTCATTTGTATGGCTTTGAATCATCATTCCATTTGATCAATTGTCTCTCCGGGTTTCATCTTAAACTCTTAGAACTTTTTCTTGGCTAATGTGACTTTGCTTTCCTTTATAGAATCTGAGCCTTCACACACGAGTTGTAGCTTGCTCCATAGTTCTTTAGCCGTTTTGCAATCTTTGACCCTCAGATACATGTTGCTATCAAGTGTTCTGTAGATGATATCAATTGCCACATTGTCAAGATTTGATATTTTTCGATCATCTGCATTCCATTCACATTTAGGTTTAGGAACTCTATTTGTACTCCATTGATTTTCTATGCATGAGTGATCTCAAGTGCTCCTTCAGTCAGCACATTCATCATCTCGTCATGGGTTGCTGCCATATATGCCTGCAAACGTCTTTTATAGTCATCAAATCTGTCCATGCTGCACAGAAGTATTCTGCTGGCATACTGATTGTTGTCCATGAAGCAAACTTGAAACTGAACTATGAAATTTTTTTTCTAGACTATTCAAAAAGATCAACTAAAGGATAATTTCAGAACAGATCCTTGTATGAAGAACACTACTCCGATACCAATTGTTGGTTCTTTGGAAAGGCTGAACACAAGTTTAGAAGGGGTGAATAAACTTCTCCCTAAAAACTTTGCAGAGTTGAGATAACCGAGCTGAGAAAAAGGACTGCTGATGTTTTCTACAACTGAGTTAAATGCAGCGAAATTAATGTATAACCTTTTTTAAGTTAAGTTAACATTTTGAAAATATGCTGAGCTGAGTTTTGGTGCAACTCAGCTTTGTGCTTGGTGTGAGGCCAATCAGTTTGCAATTCATTAAATGCTAGAACAAGTAAATTAAATAACTGAAAGTAAATGCTTAAAGTAAATATGCAGAAATAAAAACACAAAGAATTATAAAGGTTCCAAGTGGTGTAATCCTGTCAGTCATCTCTTTCCCTATGATGTAAAAGGAAAATTTCCACTAGACTTCTTGAGGTTACAACGGTTACAAAAAGTCCTAGTTGATTGTCCTTGACTAATCCCTAGCTTCATAATCTAAACACTTGAACAATAGGTTGAATTTCTGCTCTCCAAATGCTTCACTGGTCCTTAAAGGGTTGAATTGCCTCTTCACCAGCTTCACCACCCACAGTCTTCCTGACTGCAAACATCTGTCCTTGACACCCTAGACTGGATGCTTCACAGTCCAGACCTTTGATAAAATCAAAGTTGGGTTGAATCAAGAAAGTTATTCTGACTTTGTTGAATCTTCTAGTGTTGGTTCTTGATTGATCTTGAATGCTTGAACACTTAGAAGATTTTCTGGATTTGTCTCTTAAGTTCGAATATGATAGCAATGACTTAGCAAAAACTCACAGAACATAGGCTAAAAAACTTGTAGCTTCGATGTGCAAAGGTTGTTGTAGGTGCTTGATCCTTTTTGCTACATCCTTTATTTATAGAGAGAAATCCAACGGTCATATTTTGAATTCCTTTACGTTCATATTGGATTCCATGGAATATGCTATCATGTTGTCAGATATGTCAGTGTCCTCCTGACATGTCAGACATTCAACCAATTAGAATGCTTGCTCTTCAACGTTCGAATGGTTCTTCAGTTTAACTAATTGGTTGATTTGTATACTTTCTTTGAAATGACTTTTGATTTACTCAAATTTTCATTAAATAATCAATTAACTCGCTTTTAATCTTCTTCAAAACTGAGTACTTCTTATTCATCTGATCTTGAGTTTTTGAGAGATCAGAGTACACCACTTTTATCTTATTAACTAAGATCAAATTGTCCTTATGGATTTTAGACCTTCAATACAAGGTATATAAAGTCAGTCCAGGCCATCACTGACTTATCTGAATTCTAACTTTATATCCTCGGCTTAAGTCTTCGTAAAACTGAGTTTGTCCCCTCTGCCTTCTGTCTTCAAAACTGAGTTTGATCCCTCAGCCTTCATAACTGAGTTTGTTCCCTCAGCATTGAGTCTTCATTTTTGGATATGGACAACTGAGTGTGATCCCTCAGTGAACCATTCTTGATTAGATTTTAGCTTTAGTCCTAGACTCCACTAAAACCTATTCTATTACAATCATTGTCTGATATAACCTATTCAAAACCAGACTCTAATAAAACATCTTTTAGCTTTTCACTATAACAGCTAGTTTCAGTACACTTCATCAATGAGGTTTAAACAAACAATTAAATAGCAAGTGATGAATCATCATCAAAATTCAATTTTATTTCTAAGAGATTTTCGTCAAACCAACTCATAAATAGTCTTGAATCACCTTAAAATTTGCAAACCTTTAAAGTTGTAAGAGCTTTGACTTCAACCCAACCCGAAACAGAACACAATTTTTATTGGTTTTTCTATTAATTTAATTCTGTTTGCGACAATTGCGACATAATGTCATTCTCAGTTCAGATTTTCTGCACAAGAGACGTATCTCTCCAGCCCTGTTTGTCAGCTTTGTGAGACACATGACGAGACCGCGATACATGTTATGCGAGACTGCTCTTGGGCGAAACAGGTTTGGCTCAATATGATTCCTGGTACCGCCTACTCAACCTTCTTTGGGATGGATTCCATTAGCAATCGGGTTGATTATAATTTGTGTTATTCGGGTGCTCTTCACTTTGATATGGAATTCTGGAGATACATATACCATGAAACGATTTATGGTATATGGTTTTGGAGCAATAAGATGGTTCATGAAGAAAATGTTTTGCATCCTCCCTTGCATGTGTTCATTTCTAAAACTATCAAAAGGGCTAAAGATCTACGTTTAGCTTGGATTTTACCAGATGTAACTTAGAAAAATGGGTAGCCGTTCAGTTCTTTTTCTTCAAACAGTTGTGAATGTTACTTTTGAGTTTTTAATACAAAGATCATTTCTTAAAACTAATCTGTTTGGTTTGGTTTAAGATTTTATAAACCCGATTCAACAACTAGTATGAAAAAACTGAACTCAACCGAGCCCGACCCAAGAGGGAAATACTTGTGTGGAGAGTATATTTTGATGTGAAGTGACGAGTAAAACGATCAGAACCATATGGTTTAAATACACAATAAAACTGTGTGCTTTCTATTGCTCTACACGATGTCTCCACACGTGTGGATAGGGGTGTACACGATTCGGTTCAGATCGGTTAATGGCCGTAACCGAAACCGAACCGAAATTTTCGGTTAATTGAAAATCCGAACCGAACCGAACCAAAATAACCGGTTCGGTTTGGTCGGTTAACCGAAACTTTTGGTTAATTAAAAATACGAACCGAAACCGAACCGTTTGTAAAAAACCGAAATGAGCCGAAATTATCGGTTGATTAACCGAAAAAACAAATTTCATTCAAATTATACAATTACAACAGTTTGATTCACTATATCGTTATACACGGTTTGGTTTTTCCGATTTGGTTTGGTTCGGTTTCGGTTTAGATATAAACGGTTTGATTTTCGGTTCGGATAATTTACTACACCAACCGTAACCGAACCGAAAATTTCGGTTTTTCCATTTTGAAAACCGAAAATCGAACTGTAGCACTTATTAACCGAACCGAACCGAACCAAACCGAATTATCCCGATTCGACTCGATTTTCAGATTATTCGTATTCGTGTACACGCCTACTTATGGATACACCACACAAGCATTTCCCGACCCAAGAAGCTCAGTTTAAAACGCTGTTTCGAGCTACACAAAGATCGGATTTGAGGTGTAAGGAGGTCGGCTCTTTGCATGTCAATTATTGTGATTTGAACTGACAGGGCCTTATACCAATCGCCAAGTGTGTGGTCAAATATGCTCTCTCGCAAAGAGCAATTACTACGTCCAAGTATTATGGTTTCTCAGCAAAAGGACTAAAAAGTTATTAAATTATATTATATTTTTCTTTTCTATTCTTAACTCAAAAGAATTCTTGTTACAAAAGATAATATCAGTCGGGTGAAAAGATATAAGGAACATTTGCGGATGATAGTGAAAAATGCTTTCAAGCATAGATTTTAAAAAAATATTTAGTTTTCAGACATATAGACATAGATTTATAAAAATATTTAGTTTTCAGGGCATATAGGCTATGTTTGGTTTGAAAGGAAATATCAATTTCTATTTATTTTTTTAATTAATTACATTATATCGTTTCTATTGATTTCTACTTTTTCCCTTTCTTTCTTTCCAAACACTACAAAGGAAATTTGAAATCACTCATTCCTCATCCTTTTTCTTCGGTCACATTCTTTTCTTTTTCCTTTTATTTCCTTTTAGACATCTTTCTTCAAATTTCTCCACCATTAACTTTAAACTATATTATTGGAATTAAATATTGCACCCCACATGCTATTTAAATAATGTGGTCACCAACTGATCAAGAGTTTCATTTGATACTGAGCCACTTTGATCATCAAAACCCTTTCTTTTATGGAGTGGCCAAAGGTGCATTATTATCATCATCATCTCTTAGCAATTAAGATTCATAGAAATTATATCTAAATTCCAAGAATCTAATCTTCATAAAGATTATTAGAATCTAAAATAGTATTCTTTTTCCCCTCAAAAAAAAAAAAAAAAATAGTATTCTTTTGCATCAATCCATATTCCCATTTCTACATTCCCCACAAACTCATATCTACCTTTGTGGATTTTTTTTTGGATGTGGGGATATGGAATCAATTCATTTTAACCTGAGTTTCACATGCCTCTATGCAATAAACAAATAAACAAATAAACAAAAAAAAAAAAAGGCAAGAAAACTAATAACTTCCATTTGAATCTCTCTTCCTGTCAATTAAAAGGAATATTGTATATTTGTGTACAAGGAGGAAATTTTACAAATGATCAAAAATATTAGTATCTTAGAGAATTATTACATTCTCAGGGCATGGTTTATCCCTAAAACCCTGAGATATATCTCATTGTTCTATAACATTGAACTAAAACAATTAATCCGAATAGCGAAAGATAAATTGCCTTGAAATTGCCATATACTATAGAAGATTTAATGATGTTTTTTTTTTTATAAAAATGCTTGTGAGATTAAGTACCAAGATGTGAATCGATCAAAACTTGTGCATTTGATCAAGCAAAGCACTCAAATTAGCTGGATCAAGTGGATCGTTTTTATTAAAGCTCGAACCCTCGCCCAAAGATGCAGAAAAACCAGTAGCTGCAGGAAGACCCATGTCATCATGATCATCATCATTCATATCAAAAGTAGTTTCTTTAACGAGTTTCTGAACCCACGATAAATCAGGCTCCTCCCCATTGTTACCATTCTCAAATGATGATGATCTCCTAAGCTTACCAATGTCAGATGTTGAATCCCATTCTTGATTTTGAGACGAACCCCAGTTCGTCCAAGATTCTCTAGGAGAACCCGAGAGCCCCGTTGAACTGGAGCCAAGAAGATCACGTGAGCTATGACTTCGGAATTGTTGCAGCTGTCTTTCACGTTGTGCAAGCATCGACGTCCTTGCGCTCATAGGGGAAATCGGTTCCATACTTCGAGGAGACATCCTGCCAGATGATGGAACTCCAAAAGATGCCTGCAACAAAGGGTGATCAAAATTTTTCGGTGTAAAACTTGTCTTGATTGGAGATAACATCATTTGCTGCTGTTTAGATGGATTAATAAGGGCAGCAGTAAAAGCACAAGAGACCAATGCTTGATCAAAGTATCTCGGCGATGAAGAACTTTCCACTGCGAATAGATCTTCAAGATTTGAAGGCGCTAGGGCGTTGTTTGAACGAGCAACAACGTTTAAAGAATATGAGTCGGTATTTGTTTGACCCAGTTGAGATATTTCATCACCGAAATGCTGTGGTTGTTGAATATTGATATCAGGTGATGAACTGAAGTCTGGATTATGTATATCTCTTGCATTTAATGATGACCTTAACCGGCTCGAGTGAAGACTGCTTCCTGATAGATACAATGCAGGGACATTAGGTTGATTCCATCCCATATTTGAAATCATGTTACTACCAGAAGGCGACATAGGTGGGCTGTAAGGTGACGGAGACATGATCGAAACAGATGAAGGAGAACCCGGCAACAAATTCATCGCTGCAGCATAATCGATAGAAGTAGCTGAACGAGGGGAGGGTACAGCTGAACCAGTTGAGACATACAATGGACGAAGTTCTTCTTGCGTGTGCGCAAAGAAACAAACCCTCCTGTTGCAACTTACACCGTCTTTACAAATCCGTGTCCTATATTGAGCTGGATGAAGCCAACATTCAAACACCCCATGTGCGTATTCACACATATCCCCTCTTCGACAAGCTCCCTTCCTAAAATCAGGGCAAGGAACACAGCTGTAGTGATATTTCCTAGGATCCCTTCTTCTAGCATTTTCACCGGGATGAACAAAAGGGCATTCGGTCCAATCATGTGAGTATGCACGAGAACAAGGCCGAACCTTAAACGAAAACATTCTGAACTCATCGGTCGAATATACGCCGTTCTTGATGTCAGGAAAGGATGGATCAATAGGATATTCTTTCTTCTCCATTGCAGATGAAACAGGAAGATCATGATTCTTAGGAGAAGTAGTGGAATCTGAACCAGATGACGAAGATCCATTAACTGGAGACGGAGAAAGAGGTGGAGAATTCAAAATTGCATTAGGATTAAGCAATCTTTCAAGTGAGAGTTTCATTTCATTAAACTTTGGTGAGACAACAATGACCTCAACAGGGCGCTGACCGCTCGCATCAGTCAAATTCGGATTAGCACCCGCTGCTAACAGCATCGTCACTATCTCAACTGCGCTCGTAGATCCACCAGATGCAGCACAGTGAAGGGCTGTGCTCTTGTCCTTGCCACAAGATTGATTTACATCAATCTCATTTAAAGATAAGATCATTTTCACAACATCAACACTACCGTATGTTGCAGCAACCATCAAAGGAGTCCTATTTTCAAGAACCATCTGTTTTGATCCCTTTCGACGCCCGTACCACTTTCCGACCTCATCAACAATAGATGGATTCTGATCAGCCAACTTTCTGAAGCCATCAACATCATTGTTAGCTGCCAGTTCCAGCAAGTCTTCCGTCGTGGCAGACAAATCATTCATGTTCTTTAATGTTGGAAATGCTAATCTTGAAACCGAACCTGAAACTGGGAAGATCCAACATTAGCATCCATAGCTTACTAAGTAGTAGTAACAAAAGTGACTTACATTGTACAGGATTTGAAAGAAGCCAACTTTTTTTTTTTTGCACATAAAGAAAGAAAGTGACTCAAAAGTTATTTGCCTAACCTCATCAATATACTAACTAAATGAAAATTGGGGATTGAGACTAATAGGTAAATGGGTACCAAGGGAAGTGAATACTGAATTATATAATAGACCCACAAAATTATTGATCAGCAATTTCTTTCTAAAAGAAGAAGACTTTGCCATAACTGGTTACTAGGAAAACACCAAAAAGAAGAAGGGTTCTCCTACTTTGATGCTGAAAAAGTGTAGCTAAAAAATTTCATGTGTCACCATTCACCAAACATAAATAATAAGTTTACCCATTCAATCCCTTAAAAGGAATAGACCACAGCTTTATATACTAAAATGTTTCTTCCTATTTTTAATTTTTAGTTTTCTGTAATCAAGAGAACAAATTTTATCAGAAATCTGAACACAAATAAGTAGTTAACCATAACCAAATGATAAAACTTCAAAATTAATAACTACGGAAAAAAAAAAGGTGGAATTTGTGGTGGTGGTGGTGGGGGAGGGAAGAGACCAACAAAGAAAAATGAAACAAAGAATGGACCAAAAAAAAAAAAAAAAAAAAAAAAAAAAAAAAAAAAAAAAACTTTACCAAATCAAAGAGAACCCACCAGACAAACAAATTAAAAGAACCAATATCACCCAAAAATGAAAAAGAAAGAAATAACTCCTTTATTTTTTACTTAACTGGCAATTCAATCCAGTATTCATTTCATTAGTTAACAAGAAACAGTACTGTATAAGCATAAACCAAAACAAACACAGAGACGGGGAAAAAAAATTCACTTCTTCAAATTCTTAACAAATAACAATTAAAAAATAGAAGAACCAATCCCATTATCCAGAAAGTACTAATTCTCTGACATGCAAGAATAAATTTATATAAAAAATCCAAGAAGACCTTTCAAAGCTCCACCAAGTAACTCTGAAACTTCAGCAGCAGAGCAGCTTCATTTCGGTCTGCATGCAAGTGAACTATGAGGAAAAAAAAATTCAAAAAAAGATGTCATCTTTTCCCAGATCTAAACACAAGAATTCAATGAATTTGAAAAAAGAAACATCATCAAGAAGAAACAGATGATGTTTTACTTTGATAAATCAGTTGTTGAATCTCTTCATCGCCATTTCCTATGTACACTTTTTTCTTTTTCTCTCCCTAGTGAATTTTCTTTCCCTTTTATTCTCTCATACATAAACTGATGATCGTTGAAATTATTAAGGGAGAAAACATATATTTATATCACGATAATGATGTGGGGGTCCCTCTTTTTTTTAAAATATATTTTACTGATTTTTTTTTTTTTGATTGTATTTTATTGAAATCTTTTGTAGTAATAAAATGCCTATCCAATGGAACTATACTTTTGTAATCACGCAGAATATATAATAATAATATATAATAAATAAGAGAAATGAAAGTCTTTGAATATTTTTACAGGAAGTGGACTATTACGTCATTTTCTGTTGGAGGATGTATTTGGTGTTACTGAACCGCATATAAATTATAGTAGACCGTCAATTAGATGATATATGTAACAGCATAATATGCTTTCATCATCTTGCACACCACTTATAGTGTAACTATTAAATATGTTTCTAGGCAATGTAAAGTCCATGAATAATAATTTTTTGTATGGCGTGGTCATGTATTTTTTATTTTATTTTTTATATTCTTATTACAACGGTTGTTTCCAATAAATGACGTAATATAATTTTGTACCGTTGATTATAAAGATTATAATGCACACATAACATTTAAAAACCCATTAAATCTTTATAAAAGTATTTTCGTCTTTTTAGAATTGTTTTATTTTTCTTTTTCTTTTTCTTTTTTAAGTTTTTCTTCGTCTCCAAGTCACTTTAAACCAACCTAAGTCTCGAATTGGCTCTGCAGGCGCATGGCGTCATAAGTTTCGCGTTATCGAGGTTTTCATGAAAAAATTTGGGGTGCTTTCCGAGAGTGCCCTTGCAAAAGTGCATGGGTCAATGTCCGCCGACTCGGTTTTGACCGCTTACGGCTCGTGTTGCAGTCACAAGTGGTGAAATCGGCGCTTTTGGTTCCAAAATATGTTTCAGTTCATCTATCAAAGGTAGAATCATCGCTGCGTTCGTTTTATTCATGTTAGATTGTCCCTTTGTTCGTAGGTTCGAGTAGATTTGAAGGATAATCATCATTTGTTCGCAGTTGGTACGTTCATTCGGTTCGTTTAAGAGGTAATGAGTTATTTTTATAATACGGATCCGTTTTGGTTTAAAGATCATGATTTTAATTCGTTTTGTTACTATTTTATGTTAAACTGCATGAACATGGACATGATTATGTGTTTATGGTAACTTCCGGGTAATTGTAAGTCAGGGAGCGAGTCTGTAGGTGTTGGTCGGGCTGCTTTCCCGACCACTATCTCGGAAATCGCATGCTCTAAAGCCCCAAATTTGCTTTCTAGCCATTTTGTGACATATACAGTGTTTTCAGGACGTTATTTGGTTTCCTGGATACATTTTTTGTAAACTGTTTTCATGCTAGTAGTGTAGATAGGATAATAGTTGAGTGTTGCTATGGCTTTTGTATGACCACGTAAGTTAGATATTGGCTAAATCACGAGTCTATGTGCATTATGCTCTCTTACTTGCATTATGATAAGGTCTAGTTAGTTATCCAGTGACGTACTGAACGGAGTACCATGACTAAGATTCATGTCGGACGTATGACTACTTGTATTCCCCATGTTGTTTTGAAATGATGTGTTGAATAGGGTACCGTGATTTTATGTGTCACGTTGGAAGTATGACAGCTCATATTCCATGTGTCGCAACATTCCATCACGTTAAGTATCTGGTTTTAGGTGCTAGACAAGAACGCGAATATGCTAAGTAAAGTCATTAATGAAACTAAACAAATATGTGCAAGATGAACTGAATGTGGTCAATAGGCAAGATTTTTTAATGCATTATTCAAGGTTAGGTTTTTAAGGTAGTTTTCCGGATGGGCAAGTTATGCTTTTAAACTGTATTGTAACTGGATGAAGTAGATTCATATCATATCTCCTGGCATTTGACGAACATGAATTTCCCTTTTGATCTTCTTTCTCCTTACTAAGATTCGTGCATGAGCTTACTCATTTTTTAGATATAAGAAGATATGCATGTGCAAAATGTGTTTGATGATGAACTTGGAGAGCAAGTTTAGGATGAAGCACGGAGTTTTCATATCTTTTAATAGTTGTTTTTTTGAGTAAGGCATGTATGCCAAGTTAATCATAGTAGTTTCTTTTTTTAGCCTTATTGGATTTTAATGGATTTAGTAGTTGTTTCAGTTATTTATGAATCTAGTTATGTAAGAAGTGTCTCTCTTCGGCGTGGTGTCTTTACAGAACACCTTAAGGGTCATACCTCCGAGTCTCTACATGTCTCTTTCTTCCACGCTTTTCTTTATTACTCTACTATGATTTCAGACATACGTGGGTTTTAGGTTTTTTTATTTTCTTAAAGTCACGTGTCAAAAATTCAATTTATGGATAAGGATCCGGTATCTAAGAGCGGGGCATTATAGTTGGTATCAGAGCCTAAGTTAGGATATCTTGGACGTAAACACTGCAGTCTAGGATGTTGTTCTTAGGATTTAATCTTAGTATGGGTGTATTCCTAGCCTTCGTTCTTTCTCAGATGTGGGAAGCGGAAGACGTAATAATAGTTCTTAAGTTAGTCAGTCTAAGCAAGTTTCTCCGGATCATCTTTGTCGTTATCTCCCTATTTTATTTGTGTTCCTTTTTTTTCCAGGTGCATTACGCTTCGAGGACGAAACTTCCTATAAGGAGTGGAGAATGTAAAACCCCTCAACATTTTGTAAGGGTATTTTTTCTTTATAGGAATTGTTTTTTCCCTTTTATTTTTAGCTTTTCTTTGGCTCCAATTCACCTTAAACCGACCTAAGGCTTAGTAAAGTCTGTAAAAAGGCTTCAGGAAGCCCTAGAATTCATAAGTTTTTCATTTTTGAGGGTTTCAGAAATAAAGTTGTGAGCTTTCCCGAGAGAGCTCTTAGACTTAAATTTGACCATTCTCGCTTCGTGTTACGGGCCTGAGTGGTGAAATCGAGCAGTTTTGGTTCTAGAATCCGTTTCAGGTTCATCTTTTAAAGGTAGAAACATTGTCGTTTCTCGTTTAATTCATAGTTTGATCATATCTGGATTAGAATTCATTGTATTCATGTTAGATTGTCCTTTTATTCATATGTTTGTGTAGATATGAAGGATAATCATTGTTCGTTTGTAGTTGGTCATTGATTTAGTTTGCTAAGAGTTAATGAGTTTTTCTTATGAAATGGATCCGTTTTGGTTAAAGATCATGTTTTTAATTTGTTTTGTTACTGTTTTCTGTTAAACTGCACGAACAAGGACATGATTATGCGTTTAAGGCGGCTGCCGGGTAACTATTGTTGGTCCGCAATACACGGCATGTGAGAGTTCAGAGGGGGTGAATGAACTCTCTTTGATTTTGGTAGTTTTTTACTGAGGGATCAAACTAGAGGGATAAAACAGACTAGTAAAGTTACTCGTCTGTTTTACTATGCTAGTTTGATTCACAAATGTTATGTTTAAAAATAAGCCTTGGCTTGGTTTTCAGTGTTGTGTAGTGTGCAGCGGATTTTGCTAATACTTAAAGTAAATTGCTGAAAGTAAATGAGTCAGAGAGTTTTTATCGATCTTCTGAGTGGCGTAATCTCTTATGTGACCGCTTCTTCTGTGACTTATGAGGTATCACTATTGTACTCTACACTAATACAATAGGCAAGTGTCCTTGAAACCCCACAGATGCTTCACACTCTAAATAGCCAATTCTTGACAGCCTTCAAATGCTTCATTGGTCTATTTGCACGCAGCTCGTCTGAAGAACTCTCCTTCTTCATGACTCATCCGTTCCTCTATTCTTTCACACATTCTTTGATGCTTCAACAGGTTCAGATTCCTTGGTGATTGATTGTTGAATAATGATGGTGCTGCATCACAATGATACAAAATAAGAGCTTTTCTGGTTTTGCCTTTGAAGTTTGATTTGCAGCTCTTATATCAAGTAGATCACTAGATGTTTATTTGTAGTGCCTTTGAAGATCTTCTTGATTTTCTTGATGTAGAGTGGTAAGCTTGATGATTATGATATTTTTTTACTTGCAATATTTCACTGTGTTGATCACTCTCGTATTTTCTCTTTTGTTCTTGTATTTGTACTTTCCAGGTGGTAGATCAACCGTTGGAAAATGAGTGGTTCTCAGTCTGAGGTAATTGCTCAGCTATGAATTTAACACCAGTTTTGGCATCAGGTTCTGCAGCCTTGCTCGTTCCTTCCTTAGAAGATTGTTGCGTATCAAATCCTAACCCAGTTCAATCTCCATAGGGTTTTCCGGATTTGAATCCAGTGGCTGAACTTGATTGGGCAAAAGATTCAGTTGATGCTCCTGATGTAGTAGGCTGATACTGATTCTTTCCTTTATCAGTTCGAGTCAGATTCAACGTGTTCAATTCAGACCTAAATCGTTCGACTTTTAGAATTAGAGCTTCTTTCTTTGCTTTAATTGACTTATAACCAGCTTGTATAGTAACCAGCTGATTCATCAATTCCTCAAGTGTTTCCTTTAACAGATTTCTTGGATTGGAGTCAGCAGTCAAAGAACATGCATTTTGAACGGAAATCTGAGCTGAGGAATATTTAGAGTCAGATTCACATGCTTCATTTGGATCCTCCATGTGAGCCATTAGAGCTATGTCATCTGATAATCTTTCAAAGCCAGCTTCATAGTCTGATTCATCTCCGGCTAAAAGTGCTCTTCCACCAGTTCTTTATTGCTGAGTCTTCTTTCCAGTTAGCTCTGGACATTCAGCTTTGTAGTGTCCAGGCTTTTTACAGTTGAAGTAGAGATATTCATTGTCTTTCCTCTTTTCAGGAGTCTTCTTGATAAACTTCTGAGTGACTGAATGTCCACTCTTCATTCTTCGAATTCTATTCATCATTAGGGCCATCTGCTCTTCCATCTCATCCAATTGTTGAAGATTGTTAGATGAGGTTTCTTGATTTTCATTTGAGGCTGTTGCGAGTGCTGTTGTTTTGGGTTCCTCTAGAGCCTTGATTATGGCAGTTGTGCTTGTGAAATCCTTGCTGAATTCATAAGTCTTCAGGTCTGAGAAGATTTTGAAGGAATCTTCTATATCAAGTCTTATTGATTATTCCATTGCTACGACCTTCATTTTCCAGCCCATGGGTAAAGCCTTCAAGATTCTTGTGTTGATTTCTTTCTTGGTATACTCAATCTTGAGTAAAGCTAGTTCATCCATTATGGCGCTGAGCCTTGTTTCCATCTGATCAACATTCTCGCCTGACTTTATCTTGAAATTCTCAAACTTCTGTTTTGCTAATGAGATCTTATTTTCTTTGATAGAATCAGTTCCTTCACAAACTAATTGAAGTTTCTCCCACATTTCTTTTGCAGTAGTGCAATCCTTGACTTTCAGATACATATTGCTATCAAGAGTTCTCAGTATGATATCCATGGCAACGTTGTTCAAGTTATTCATTTTTCCATCCTCACTGGTCCATTCGCTTTTGGGCTTGGGAACTCTAACTTGATTTTCACCAACAGTTTGCATGTAAGTGATCTGGATAGGTCCATCATTGAGTACATCAATCATCTCATCATGAGAAGCTGCTAGAAAAGCCTGCAAACGACGTTTTTATTCATCAAATTTGTCCATGTTGCACATTAGCATCTGTCTGGCATACTGATTGTTATCCATTGTGTGAGTGAATGAAAAACTGGATTATGAAAAGACTGGAAATTGAAAGACTAAGCTTTTTCAGGAGATCAACTAGAGGAGATAGTTAGAGCAAGTGAGTTTTCAACAATAGCTTGTTAAAGAACACTGCTCCGATACCAATTGTTGGTCCCTTGGAAAGGCTAACACACGTTTCAAGGGGGTGAATAAACTTGTCACCAAAAACTAGATTAATTAACAATTAAGGTTCAGTTTTAACTTGTGTGGAGTTGAGCTGACAAAGCTGAGTCCAAGTCAAACTGACTTATTCAAAACTGAGTCAACCGTCAGTGGATTTCAGTTATAGCCTTTATCTGGATCTTGTTGATACTACAAGAAAAAGCTAAGTATGAAAAAATGAATTCTGGTGAATGTCAGTTTGTGAACTATGTATGCTTGTAACAATCAGTTTCAGTATGCTGAATAAACAATAATAAATGCTGTAAAGTAAATAATAGAATGTAAATACGTAAAGTAAGTAGAGCAAGAATTATAGTGGTTCCAGGTGGTGTAATTCTGTCAGTCCACTCTTCCCCTGTGACGTAGGAGGAAAATTCCACTAGAACTTCTTGAGGTACGCAGTTACAAAATTTCCTATATGATAGTCCTTGACTAATCCCTAGCGTCACTATTTAAACAACTAAAGAACAGGTTGGATTGCTGCTCTTCAACTGCTTGAGCCACTGGTCCTTAGAAGGTTGCATTTCCTCTTCACCATCTACCACCACAAACACAGTCCACCCGACTGTAAATGTCACAACTGTCCTTGGCAACTCCTTGACCGGATTGCTTCACAGTCTAAACCTTTGATTAAGAATCAAAGTTGGGTTGAGAATCAATAAATTGATTCTTGCTTGTGGTTCTTCAAGGTGTTTAAATCCGGATATAATCGATGTAGCTTGAACACTTGAAGAAATCTAGATATGATATTGTTGAGCGCATTATTGATAGCAATTCGAATGAACTAGACTTGTGCACAAAAATGCTTGTAATCTTGTGAATTCGGTGTTTGATCCTTGGTGCAAAGTCCTCTATTTATAGTGTGAGGTCCAACGTTCATCTTGCTTGAATTTGAACTGTATCAGATGGCGTAGATAAAGTGAAATTAGAATACTTGACCACCATAAACCAATACTAGCAAGAGGACTAGGTCCATCGTAGTATAGCTGTAGCGAATCAAGGTCGATTCCACAGGGAACCAATTGTGGATCATTTATATACAAACAATTACTTATTCATATCAAGGACACGAAGGCAGTCTACGACCAACAAAAGACAAGAAAAGGTAAATGACACGACTCGACACAACACAAATAAAGACACATAATTAATCTCCCCAATTATTATGTTATCGTTTGGATCTAGAGATTCTATATAATTAAGCGATACTCGACAACTATAAATCCGATTCGTATTTCTTTTATATTGGCTACGGGAGTCATCCCCTAAATTAGATCTAGCTCCGGGTAGGCCATCTAGATCACTATGCTACATCACGTGACTTCTCTTTTCTCATATGACTTGCACGCTTACAAAACTAGGGATGCCGATATTAACCGTATTCCTCACCTAGGCAACATTACTGTGATTAGGCGTACTTCCTAAGCGATCGCATCAGTCTCCGTCCCATTAACACTAACTTTTTAGGTATCATGTTAACTTACGATTTACGTATAACTAGGTGCTAGCAATTCCCAAATATAACACAGATCTAGATCTCGCTGAAAGTCCCGGAAGATCAATTCATGAGCCGACCTAGGAGCACTATATTGGTATTTCCTAATAATACGCTAATTAAAACAGACGAGCAATGTAGCCGTAGCCATACCTACTAAGATAAGAAATTCTAGGTGGACAATCACACCATAAAGACGTGGCTAGATTGACTCGGCGAAAAACTAAATCTTAGCGTTTCTCTATACTTATCGGATAAAATAGAAGTTCATAAAGTAATTATATAGATCTACTAAAAACACGGCTGTCGATCATACCAAAGTCATCTATAGGTCACCGGATAACAGATCTGGGTGTGTGGATCGTTATAGACAAGGAATCCCCACTGCCTCATATCGTATCCTTAGATCTACATCGTTCGGTGAAGAACGAACAACCTCAAACGATAAACAATAATTGGGGACTTAATTACAAAGAACTAAGAAGAAATTAATACAAGAACTTACATTATAGTAGAACTTGTATAAAAACCACTCTGAGGAAAACTGAGAACTTTATTATAATTCAAGAGAAGTGTCTAAGGTGTAAAAGTGTGTGTATGGCGTGTATGATATACCTTTATTTATAGGGGTTCAAGCTAATTAAGAGATATACTTCAAAATATCAAAACAAATAAGAGATAACTCTCGGCCGATCAAAAAAGAATAATGCGCCCCCCCTTCCATGCGCATTCTCCATTGGCGCCACTCTTCGGATTGGTTCGCCGGCTCTTGTCATGCCTTCCTCCTCTTTTCGTGCTTATCCGATCTTTATCTTCAATATATCCATATTTTCTTGGATTTATCTTGTAATTTAATTTATCCATTTGTAATTATCCTCCAAAATTATCTCAATCTATAAAATAGATATTTATCCCAAAGTAAATAATAAAATAAAAACGGATAAATACCAAATTATATAATAAAAATGGATAAATACCAAATTATATTTTATAAATCACATAACATTAAATAATCAATATAAACCTGCGATTCATTATAAAATATATATTATTAATCTCGAATTAAGGTCAATGATGATGACTTTTACGGGTATAATTTGACCGTCATCAACTACCCCCTACTTAGACTTTGATCGTCCCGAACAAAGCATCAATAAGTCATTCCCCAAGACAACATTTTCCAGGGTCGGATCATACTTACACAAGAAACTCGAGTCAACTCATACCATTCATGCTCATAAGGTATCCATTATTCACTACTTTCTATGAACCGAAGTGATGTGTGCATGTGCATTTGGTTTTATCTATTCGTGGAAAGATTAAAGTTTATGCTAACTTCGCAATCTCAACCTACCAACATTAGTATTCCCACTTCTTAAGCCTCGCAATGGGTAAAGACATGGTGCAATAAGCAATAGCGTTATCTAAGAGGTTTTTGGACTTGGAGACCGAGAAAAATACTCGAAGCCTCTTAAAAGTTGAATTTTTTCATTTTCATATTTTCAAGCATTAACACATCTCAAGAAAGAAACTTGCTTTAAAAGTAAATTATGCATTGCAAGAATCCCCTTTCACGGATTGGTCAATAACATTGAATATTACCACAAGCGCGAAGCTACTTTGGTAATGTTACTACAAGCCCAATGTTTAACATTTTGTCAAAACACAGATAAATCTCAAGCTTATTACTCCGCTTAGATGGCTAGAAGATAGGAATACATCAGCAGATAAATATCGACTCTAAGTCTGCATAACTAGTCATCTATGCAATGTACACATAATTCTTCAGTTATTATAATTTGCGCGGTAAAACTCGATTCAAAGATTGAGTAATCGAATAATAAATAACTACTTGCAACAATCGGCATGAATATCCTTAAATTTACATTCACATAAGAATAAAATGATCACGTACTCATGCAACTTGGTTCCTTTCCTATCAATTCTTGGCTAGGAACTCACAATTCTAAGGGTACGAGATAAATAATATGGCATTTATTCAATTTTTTCAATTTTTCACCGTTTCCTTCGGTTTTCAATTATAACATATCATATCATAGCTAAGTCTCCTACCCCCCACTTAAACATGGCATTGTCCCCAATGACAAATAAAAATGAGAATTTAAGAAAAAGACTTAGCTCTGGAAACGGCTCTCAAGTAGATGCAAAACATCGGAGTAATCCAAGCACGTCGTGGAGAAGCAAGTGAAAACTGCTTAAGCAAACCAAATAAAACTCCACGAAACCGTTAATAACATGTCAATGGAAGTTATAAAATAATGTGGCGATAATTAGATATAAAATATCCAAAAACAAATTAAGCCACTTTATTCCATACAACCAATGACAAGGAAAACCAAAGAGTTAAAACGACTTGTTCGTATACCTAATTCTAAAAATATATATAGACGCAAAAAGAAAAATACTAAATAGAAAGAAAAATAAACAAGCAACTAAAGATGGTAGTCTTCATCTATAATCTCCACCGCTTAAATATTCTTAAAACCGGGTGGAGAAGACAAATATCAAAAAGCATTACCACGTGTGGGAGAACACGAGGTTTACCAGATGGATAAGGTATTTAATCCAGCGTAAAAGAGAATTTTGGTAAGGTATAACAGATTGAATGTGACCTATTGGCTAAAGAATAAAATCAAATACTTATCGCAGACGCTTCACGTTTTGATTGGATATCAACAACCTAGGGAGATGTAGCTTCTCATCGAAATTACTAATAACCCAATGTATCACGTAAAAGTCATAACCGTCATCAACAAGGTCGGATCGGTGTGATATCAAAAACTCATCATCTATATGTGCCGGAAGGGTCGGAAAAATTGTGAAACTGAAATCTTCCGGTAAAAAGAGAAGTAGTATTTTGATCGAACCAAAGACTTTTAAAATCTAGCTAGGTGCAGAGCTACACTTACCCCAGCTAGGATTATGAAAACCAAAATGATAAAAGATAATCAGTAAAACTTAGCAATATTTCTAATTCCGCAACACAAGGGTATTTGGTAAACAAAATGGAGGTTGAGAGTATGATGGGTTTAGAAAAAGATATATAAGGATGGTAAGAAAAGATAAAGGGTGGGTAACAAATTGTGTGTTGGGTGGGTATTGGTTAAGGGATTGGGTTAGGGTGGGAGAGTGAAATAGATGGAAAGAAAGAGAGGGGATGAAAGAATGGTTAGAAATGTGAACTGTGAGGCAGATTGGTGAGAGAATAGAAAGGTTGAAGGGTGAAAAGGTACAAAGGAAAGGATAAGGGTAGTTGTAGAATGAATTGCACACAACTTTGGATTTTCACTCAGATCGCCATTCTAAAAAGTTTTGGAAGTTGACCAAAAAGCGTTCTTGTTCGCACCAATCATTCTCTGTTACATTTTCA
Source organism: Gentiana macrophylla (assembly GCA_026214975.1). Taxonomy (NCBI): domain Eukaryota; kingdom Viridiplantae; phylum Streptophyta; class Magnoliopsida; order Gentianales; family Gentianaceae; genus Gentiana; species Gentiana macrophylla. The sequence goes on from CM047807.1 coordinate 70,303,614, forward strand.
GTAATTCTCAAGCTCTCTTAATGCTTCAATCTTAAGGTTGATTGCTAACTTTCCTTTTCTTTAGCAATTTCTCGACTCTCCTACAGAACTCTATTTCACATGGCCTATATTGAGTAAATTTTTTTTGCACATCCTTAGCCTAATGGCCATCGGAACACGGCAAAATAAAAAACCTCAACATATGTCACGTTACTCTTATTGGACAAAAAACCTAAAATCCTAAAAAGAAATCCTAAGGGTTTTAAAGAATTAGTTCTGAGTTTAAAGTCCTCAGCTCGACTTTCCAAAAAAAGTATCCTTGTCAGTCATCCTTCACGGCTCGCCAGTCTTTGACCCTCCGAGCACTATAAGAGGTGGGCTCGTCGCTTTTGTGGATTAATACCCTTCCCATGGTTGTGAGACCTAGGAAACGACATTTATCCATACCATTTATACAAAGCTTTCACCTCGGCTCTCGTTTTAGGAACTAGTGAATTCTAGGAAGATTTAGTCCTAAGGACCCATTTTAATCACATCCTCTATAATGCTTCTTCATTATGCTCTCTCAAAACTCAACGTCTTCTTTAGATTGATAATCCTTAAAAACTACACAATCGTTGCTCCCATGGCCACTAGAAGCAATCTCATGCATAGGACAATGAGATTTTAATAGAACTACGAGGAACTCTTTAGTCACTGCTTCCTTCAACTACTACATGTTTCCTTACACCCTCTAGATGAGACAGATTTGGGGCAGAACATTCCACACTAATAAAATAAAACTTACAAACCAACTCCAGGCAAAGATTCTCATTCAGGTTCATGTAAAGACTAACTTATGTTCAAAGAAACAAAAGATAGTAAAACATAAGCAAAAAAGGTAGTACCTTGCCTTCAACATTGTGCCACGAATAATTTGAACCTTAATATTTATTTTCTCGGAGCCATCTTGGTGTTTTAAAGGTGTTTCTTCCATTGCTTTCCCATCGTAGATTCATAGATCCACATGTTGCTGGGTTATTTTCTCAGCGCCCACGAAAAATTACTGACTCAGATTATTTCTTCTCTAGTTTCTGCAAACAGAAGAAAAATAAAACGGACCGTAGACTGATTTTAACATGGTTTCCTATGCTACTATCAGACCTACGGATTAAACACACGGAGATAAACAGACACGTGAAATTCCATAAAACAGAACCAGGCTCGGTGGCAGCGAGAGGCAGTCTCGCTGGGAGCGAAACCAGCTGTTCCAGATTCTGGAATTTTTTTACACAGAGTAGACAACTAGAGGGACTCAAAAACATAAAAACAGACTTTAAAACAGAAAACTCGACATGAATAAAAAATTATTTATATATAAAATTGACCGTTGGTTCCCCGGCAACGGCGCCAAAAACTTGATGACATAGATCAAGTGAAATTAAAATACTTGACCACCATAAACCAATAGTAGCAAGAGGACTAGGTCCATCATAGTACAACTATAGTGAATCAAGGTCGATCCCACAGGGAACCAATTGTGGATCATTTATATACAAACAATTACTTATTCATATCAAGGACACGAAGGCGGTCTATGACCAATAAAAGACAAGAAAAGGTAAACGACACGACTCGACACAACACAAATAAAGACACGTAATTAATCTCCCCAATTATTATGTTATCGTTTGGATCTAGAGATTCTATATAATTAAGCGATACTCGACAACAATAAATCCGATTCGTATTTCTTTTATATTGGCTACGGGAGTCATCCCCTAAACTAGATCTAGCTCCGGGTAGGCCATCTAGATCACTATGCTACATCACGTGACTTCGCTTTTTAGGCCTCCATCTCATATGACTTGCACGCTTACAAAACTAGGGATGCCGATATTAACCGTATTCCTCACCTAGGCAACATTACCGTGATTAGGCGTACTTCCTAAACGATCGCATCAGTCTCCGTCCCATTAACACTAACTTTTTAGGTATCATGTTAATCTACGATTTACGTATAACTAGGTGCTAGCAATTCCCAAATATAACAAAAATCTAGATCTCGCTGAAAGTCCCGAAAGATCAATTCATGAGCCGACCTAGGAGCACTATATTGGTATTTCCTAATAATACGTTAATTAAAACAGACGAGCAACATAGCCATAGCCATACCTACTAAGATAAGAAATTCTAGGTGGACAATCACACCATAAAGACCTGGCTAGATTGACTCGGCGAAAAACTAAATCTTAGCGTTTCTCTATACTTATCGAATAAAATAGAAGTTCATAAAGCAATTATATAGATCTACTAAAAACACGGCTGTCGATCATACCAAAGTCATCTATAGGTCAACGGATAACAGATCTGGGCGTGTGGATCCTTATAGATAAGGAATCCCCACTGCCTCATATCGTATCCTTAGATCTACATCGTTCGGTGAAGAACGAACAACCTCAATCGATAAACAATAATTGGGGACTTAATTACAAAGAACTAAGAAGAAATTAATACAAGAACTTACATTATAGTAGAACTTGTATAAAAACCACTCTGAGGAAAACTGAGAACTTTATTATAATTCAAGAGAAGTGTCTAAGGTGTAAAAGTGTGTGTATGGCGTGTATGATATGCCTTTATTTATAGAGGTTCAATCTAATTATGAGATATACTTCAAAGTATCAAACAAATAAGAGATAACTCTCGGCCGATCAAAAAAGAATAATGCGCCCCCCCTTCCATGCGCATCCTCCATTGGCGCCACTCTTCGGATTGGTTCGCCGGCTCTTGTAATGCCTTACTCCTCTTTTCGTGCTTATCCGATCTTTATCTTCAATATATCCGGATTTTCTTGGATTTATCTTGTAATTCAATTTATCCATTTGTAATTATCCTCCAAAATTATCTCAATCTATAAAATAGATATTTATCCCAAAGTAAATAATAAAATAAAAACAGATAAATACCAAATTATATAATAAAAATGGATAAACACCAAATTATATTTTATAAATCACATAACATTAAATAATCAATATAAACCTGCGATTCATTATAAAATATATATTATTAATCTCGAATTAAGGTCAACGTTGATGACTTTTACGGGTATAATTTGACCGTCATTAGTATCAACGTCTATATTTTCAGATGTCAGGTGTCAGTGACCGTTATGACATGTCAGTTTCTCATCCAATAATAATCCTTGAAATATAACATTCGAATATACTTTCAGTTGCTTGGATGGGTGACTATAAAACTGAGTATCCTGATCAGTTTTATACTGAGTATGCCAGTTTTCAATTTGTTTATTGACTTAGAGCATTAACTGAGTTTTTACTCTTTTTCAAAATTTCAGTACTCTATTTATCTGATTTTATGTGACTGAATTAGATCACACCATTCCTTAAACAAATCGTCTAAGATATCATTGTCCTTAAGATTCTTAGGTCTTCTCCAAGATCCATAAAGTCAGTTCAGGCCATCGCAGACTTACCTGAATTCTAACTTTACAGTCTCGTCTTAAATATTCACAACTGAGTTTGAATCCCTCAGTTCTTCAAATACTGAGTCTGTTCCCTCAGCCTTCAGTTCTAGATAAGTCAACCGAGTCTGTGACCCTCATCGAACTTACCTTCTTCAGTTCTAGGTGTATATCTTCAGTCTTATGTTAAGTTCCAGTTATCTAGATGATTTCCAGTTTTCAGTTTTACGACATTTCTATCTATTACAGTGCTTGTCTGATATAACCTGTATAATTATCAGACTCTAGTAAAACTCATACATTCAGTTTTAAACATCTTTTATCTTTCCACTATAACAGCTAGTTTCGGCACTTCATCAATGGGGTGTAATAAAACATGTTCTTGAATAAGAAGAATCATAATCAAAACTAAATTTTATTCCCAACAAATTCAATTATGAGCCATTAGTTATTCCCCCCACACATGCAACAGTCCTCGCCATTGGTGAATTTTAATTCATTGTTCAGCTACGGGTACAACTCCTAATGTTGGTCCCAGAGAAGGGTGAAACTATAGTCAGAGGGGGGGTGAATGACTATAGTGGAGTTTCAAAAACTTTTCTTCTTCTAGTTAAAAGCTTTTGGGCAGCGGATAAGTCCCTTCTTACTATATTGTTTTCAAATCGGGTTAGACAGTCACAGATGCAAATTATGATGTATGCAAATTAAATGAATCTTTGTAAAGTAAATTGCGAAATTAAATTGACACAAGGCTTATAGTGGTTCAGGGTGGTGTAATCCCTTAATCCACTCTTCTCCTGTGATGATTGGAGGAATTCACTATTGTTTTCACAGATACAATAGTATGATTGTCCTTGGCTTCCCAAGCTTCACAATCTACAAGACTATCACTCCTTGACTGCAGCGAGCTTGGTGATTCGGTCTTCCTTCTCTTGCTCCTTTAAGATCAAGATCCTTCAACAAATTATCACAGATTCAACTCCTTCTCAGATGCCTCTCGATTCGATTTGCTTGATTTGATGTGAATGTGATTCACACACTTGCTTGATCAATCCTCGATTACGAGTATGACTTTGTAGCTTTGAGGTCCGAGTTGATCACTAGATGTATCCTTGTAATTTCGAGAGAGAAGGCTTTTCAAATTGTGAGTTTCGCTAGATTTTTCTTTCTTGATTGTGTTATTCTTTTTACTCACAATGCCTTCTATTTATAGCCTTGAATACCTTCGTTTTTGAAATTCCGTCCGTTGGCTATATTAATGAGGGAATAATCCTTGATTTTATTCTTGATTCCCCCTTAATTGTATTCTCCTTAATTTCAGTGATCGGATTCTTTCTTCAAACGTATAGCGGATAATCCGTCCTTGATTGATCCTTTAATGATTTGAGCATTTAATGCATGATCTTCTGAATCTTCATCGTATATCAATTCTGGCCTTGTAGGTGTCTCTTCGTTGTTTCTAGAACGGTCGAGTGAGCCTACTGACTTAGCCGTCACTTCTTCTTCGTTTGTTTTGTTTTCTCTTTGCCGAAAGTCGGTTTACTCCGCCCGATTCACTGCTTTCCTTCTTTGTTCTAGTATTTGGAGAGTCTTTGAACTTCACTGATCCTTGATTTAGGTGAGACCAAAGTGTACACCATATTTGAACATTTGAGTTTTATCATTTAAAACATAACTTAGACTTATCCAAGGTCATCACGGACTTCCTTGGTTATAAGTCGACCATAGTGTCTCATTTCTTCTCTCTTTGGTGCTTGGCTGGCTTTCCTTTGCCGAATATCTGCTTTTGCTTTGCCGTCCTACCAACTAGTACAATACTTGTCGACTCAACTTATACAACATGTCGACTCTAAGTAAAGACTTATACAGAGAATTCTAACTTATTTCGGGCTTGCTATAACACGACTAGTATGGCCATCATCAAAACATAATAAAATGTTCCTAACAATTTCCCTTTTTTGATGATGCCAAAACCCTCATAAGCTTTGAACATAAGTAATCAAGATTTTCATAATACACAACAGATAAAAAGTTCAACAATTTTATTCATCCATCGAAGGGTAATAATTTCTAAGACTTTATTCAAGTGTTACAAACTACATTTTGCTTAATTCAGCCTTGTACCTCTTGAATTTGAAGTTTGAACCTCTTCCATGTCTTTCAGGTCAATTTGAAACTTCCACTTCAATGAAGCCAAAGTCATGTATTCAGATACACCCTGAAAAACTCTTTTGGCAAAAGTCATTGAAATCGTGGCATGGTCTCATTTGCCTTAGGTTCTCCAAAATATTTTTCAAGTCTTTCCCTAGCCTCAAGAATATGTGAATTTGCAAACTTGAGGCTTTTGTAGAGACTCCACTTGCTCTGTTTTCCATTCTCCCCATAGGGTTGAAGAATTTTGCCATATATTTGAATTCCTCTTGCTTTTCAAATTGGAAAGTCTTACAGTCCTTTGCGGATAGTAGTATGGATGAGCTTGGTTTATTTTTGGCTTGTTTGAGAAGTGCAAATTCTCTTTTGACTTTATTGTAAAGTTTGGCCATATTGGTTCTCATCCTTTCATCCTGATAGCTTAGCCAATCAACCCAAGCTTCATCTTGTGAGGAGTGAGGATAAAGTCCTTCCTGTACTCTGAAAAATTCTCTTACATGGTCCAAAGACATCTCGCATCATATTCTCGCTTTGCTTTGGTGACCAGTGTAAGTTCAGGCTCACCAAGATATTTGGAGCCGCTGCTACTACCTCTGTGGTGTTTCCTCCGTGCTTTGATCTGTGTTGGTGTGCAGATCCTCTTTCTTGACTAGATCCAGGCCTTTCTTTATCTGCGGACTGTCTCTATCATCATCTCTTCTTTGCATAGGGTGAGGAAATCCAATGCAGGGTTCCTTTAGGGCCTTTTCCCTTTCTTCTCTGACCCTTCTTTGCTGTTCTTCTGCTTCATTTCTGATTCTTATTTCTCTGTCTCTTGCTCTCAGTTGTTCCTCAGTGAAATTTGGAGGTCTGATTGTTGATCCTTCAGGCTTATCCAGGTTTTCCCCCTTTTTGGCAGCATCATCCCTTTGCTGGAGTAGGATGCTATTGGTGGCCTCTGCCGTTCCAATCAGAGAATCAAGTTTTGATTCAATAGATGTGAATCTTTTGTTATGATCATTCAATTTCTCATTGACACTCCTAAGTCTAGTGCCAAAAGCTACTGCCAGTGATTCGTTTTCTTGGGAAATGTGTTGCCTGAGGCCTGCAAGACTGTTAGTGATATTGATGTTGAGTTGCTTCATCAGATTTCCTTGTTGTTGAACAACAATATTTTGTGCATCAATGTATTCTGCAATGGCCTGAAACTTGTTTTCAATGGAGGAGCTTTTGTCATTAAAAGCTGAAGTCATGGATCTGAGATACATTGCTTGTTGTTCCAATTCTTCAGCCAGCAAGTCTGCCGCTTTCTCAAAAGTTTCATTTGTAATGCCAGTGTTCACCGAGAGAGTGCATGCCTTGTTTCACCAAGCTTCGATCCGTTTGTCATCCTTTGTCTTGATGTTGAGTGACATCTGCATTTACATCTTGATCTTCAAGAATTTGGGTAGATGTATATCTTTGGTGTGGCTTGATTTCTTTATTCCCCCTATCTCTATGCCGGGGTTGTCTTTACCGGATTAGCGGCGGTGAGCGATGTCCACAACGTTTGTCTTTGTTATGGAGCGTTGACGCACAATGATTGAGTAATTGTCTTTCTTTGAGTTGTAGACTTGCCGGAGGCTTGTGGTTTCAAAAATGTACGAAGGAGAGTAGTATCATCAATTGCATCTGGTACAGGAGAGTCCTCTTCTTTGTCTTGACCAAGATCATCATCATGATGATCATTATCATCATTATTATCATGATCATCACCATCATCCTGATGATCATCTCCACCATCATCTGAGCCGTCACTTTGTCTCCCAGAGGTTTGGGGCATCTTTGCCTTGGCTGCATCAACCAATTCCCATAGTGGGGATTCATCAAGTACTCCTACAAGAGTTGTGATTCCCAGAAAATCAAATAACCATGCTTCTTCAGTAAGCATGCGGTCTGTGTCTTGAAGTTGTTGTCTGGAATCCCCTTCCTTCCATTCAAGATATTCTGCAATTCGATCATCTATATCGTTTGCAGACAAATGTACAGCTTCTTCTGGAGAGTCCTGATCGTCTTCAGTGTTTTCTTCATTTGGATGCTGTTCATCCTCACTGGCATTTGCTTCTTCTTGCTGTGCTTCCTCATCAGAATCCGCCTCTTCTTCTTCTTCATCAATCAATTTCCCAAAGTCTGTCTTTTCCAGACTTCGCCGGACCTTTTGTTTCTTTCTTTGTCCTGAGGTGTTGTGTGAGGATTTCTTCCTTTTTCTTCTCCTGCCTTCTTTTGTGGTTTGACATAAGTAAACATGACTTTGGATTCATGCAGTCTGTGGAGTTGTACAGTGGGGACTTTGAGACATTGCAACAGATAGTGCAACTGTGTCCCGTATGACTTTTTCACCCAGAATTGTCCTTTCATTGTCTTTCCCTCTTTTATCGCTTTTTCACCTGTTTTTACTTCACCTTGGATTGGTTCTTTGATTCTCAAAAAGAAGTATTTTGACCAATTAAATTGCAGCTTGTTATAGATGATTCCCATTAGCCGCATCCTAATTTCTGTCATGGCATGATTTGCTCCCAACTTTCATTCAATGGTTTTGCCAATTAGGGCACTGAACTCATTAAAAGGTTGCTTCAACTCAGATCTGAGACAGTTGACTTTTGTGGATCCTGGGTTTGCCGTTTTGGCAATGATTTCCCAGAATTCGTCCAAGTCCTGTGGTACCAATGTCACTTTTGCTTGACCCTTATTTGAAAGTTTGAGATGTTTTCGAATTACCTTTGCTGTAATCACAACGTCTTTGCCATTTACAGATGCTACAATCTTGTCTTCTTCGAACTTGTCACCTTCTTCAGTAGGGAGCCCAGGCACGTATTGTGCATTTTCCGGAAGAAATCGACTTTCATAGCACACCTCGCTTATTGGAGGATTGAGGAAGGTGGATAATTTTAGTTTTTCGCACCTACGCCGCCAACCGTTTGGCATGCTCATCATTTCCACACGCTTTTTGGGTAGTGTTCGCTTGGAAGAATGAACCAGTGGCAATCGATTTTTCGTACCCGGCTTGGGTGATTGAGGAAGATGATGCCATTTTTGAGAAGGAGAGGGTTTAAAAATGAACTTGAGTTTGCAATAGAGATAAACAAGAGTAGGGTTTGTAATTTGCAAGAGAGCGTAAAGATCTCTGAAAATCTCTAAGTCTTGTTTATATAGTGCGATTTTGGGTAGTGTGAACGTGGTTTGAATATGGAAGGATTTAGTGACATAATGGCGTGATTCTGCGTATAAAAATCGCGATATTCGAGTGGAGTGGGGGTGTGGTTTGAGGCAAGTAATGATAGAGCCCGGGAATCAAGGAGTTTATAATTAAAAAAAAATATAATTACCTCCATGATCATAATATGATCGCCACGTGTGTAATCTTTCATAGAATAATCCTCCAAAATTTCCTTATTCTCCACGTGTAATCAGAATTGATTTTGTTCACACTCTTAATTTATCCAAGTCTTTATTTCGGTGAAGTGCCTTCGCTGGCCTCTTAGCCGTTCTATAGGTTCTTTACTTAGCTGCTCCATTTCACTGTTCCTAACAATCAGTTAAGTTACCTTCGCTGGATGCCAGTGCCTTACTTGCTGCATCTCCTGTAACGGCAAAGGTCGTACCAGTTAATGAAGTCACTTAGCCGATTACTCCAGTTAGCCGCTATTTGATGCTTAGTCAATTTCAATCATCCCTAACTCAGTTCTCAACATACTAAATCTTTCATAACTGAGTTGTTTAGTGAAGATGTCAGCCAGTTGATCTTCAGTGGGTATGTATTTTAGGATGACATCTCCCTTTTCAACATGGTCTCTGATAAAATGATGTCTTACATCAATGTGCTTTGTTCTTGAATGCAATCTTCGATTTTCAAAGTGATAGATATTGCACTTGTGTTATCACACATGATTGGAATTGTTCTCTCTTCCACTCCATAGTCCCTTAGTCATTGTCTTATCCACAAGATTTGTGCACAACATGACTACCTGGCCGCTATATATTACCTTGGTTTGTTGATGTAGCTATGGAGTTTTGCTTTTCACTGAACCAAGAGACTAGTCTGGTTCCTAGCATTTGGCAAGTTCCAGAGGTGCTTTTTCTATCTATTTTGCATCCAGCATAGTCAGAGTCTGAATATGATATCAATGTAAATCCTCCATCTTTTGGATACCAAGTACCAACATTTAAAGTGTTTCTCAAGTATTTGATTATCCTTTTAGCTGCTAGAAGATGTGATTCTTTTGGTTGAGCTTGAAATCTTGCACATACTCCTACTTGCAAATGCTATGTCAGGTCTGCTTGCAGTTAAGTATAATAATGATCCAATAATTCCTCTATACAATTTTTGATCAACATCTTTTCCTCCTTCATCTTTTCCAAGTATGACTCTGGCACACATTGGTGTGTCTGCTGTGCCACTTGTATTCATCCCATACTTGTGTATCAAATCTCTTGTATACTTTGCTTGACTAATGAAAATGCCATCCTTCATTTGCTTTACTTGAAGGCCAAGGAAGTAGTTTAATTCTCCCATCATGCTCATCCCAAATTTGCTCTTCATCGGTTTGCAAATTTTCTCACACAGCTTTTCATCCTCTGATCCAAAGATTATATCATCAACATAGATTTGCACTAGCAATGTGCTTGCTCCTTCCTCCAGGTTTAAAAAAGAGTCTTGTCAATAGTTCCTTTGCTGAATCCATTCTTGATCGAAATCGTGATGAGAGTTTCATACCAGGCTCTAGGTGCTGTTTGAGTCCATAGAGGCCTTCTTGAGTTTGTATACTTTGTCTTCTTTTCCTTTAATTTGAAATCCAGGAGGTTGTTCTACATAAACTTCTTCTTCCAAGAGTCCATTTAGGAATGCACTCTTTACATCCATTTGATAGACTTTGAAGTCCTTGTGTGCAAAGAAATGCTAGAAAAAGTCCGATTCCTTCCAATCTTGCTCTTTGGAGCAAAAGTTTCATCATAATCTATTCCTTCAGCTTGGGAATAGCCTTTTGCAACTAGCCTTGCTTTGTTTCTACAACAGTTCCTTGCCTCATCCATCTTGTTCCTGAATACCCATTTTGCACCAATGATGTTGGCCATTTCAGGTCTGTCAACAAGTTCCCAGACTTCATTTCTTTCAAATTCATTTAGTTCTTCTTGCATGGTTGTGATCCAATCTGCATCTTGGATTGCATCATCTATGGTCTTGGGTTCCACTTGTGATAGAAAGCAGGTTAGCATGTGCTCCAGGTTGTCTTCTCTTTCGACTCTGTGTGAATGTCTCCAATGACTTGTTCTTCGGATGGTCTCTTAGCCAATTTAGATCTGGTTGAAGTTGATCTTCACTTGGTGCTTCCATACCTTCATGCTGAGCATGAACTTCAACTTGAGGAGCTTCATCTGGTGTATTGGTATGTGGCTCCTCTTGATCTTCAGAATGATGATTCAGGATAGTAGTTGGTATGGTTGCATTTGTATAGATTTCTCTTTGTGGTGCTTTCTCTTCTTGATCTTGAAGCTCTTCACCATTTGTGTTTGGTTCATCAAAAACCACATGTATTGATTCTTCAATCACCAAGGTTCTTTTATTTAGTACTCTGAATGCTTTGCTAGTGTCTGAGTATCCCATGAAGATTGCTTCATCAGCCTTCTCATCAAAGGTATGCAGTTGATTCATGTTTAAGACAAAACATTTAGATCCAAACATATGAAAATATGAGATATTGGGTTTTCTACCATTCCATATTTCATATGGAGTTTTTCCATGGTGTTTGTTGATGATTGATCTGTTTTGTGTATGGCATCTTTGTTTTTGTCGCTTGACCCAAAATCTCTTTGGTAAACATGCTTCGCTATCATTGTCTGTTGCTTCCTTGATAGTTCTGCTTCTTCTTTCTCGCTACACCATTTTGTTGTGGAGTTCTGCTTTCTGAGATAGTTGATGTAATACTCCATTTTCTTCACAATAGGTTACGATAATTTCATTTAGAAATTCATTGCCTCTATCGATCGATCTTGATAATCTTTAGTTCTTTCTCATTCAGAGTCTTCTCAACAAATCTGGCAGCTTCTTGAGTGTTTCTTTCTTCTTATTCATGAAGATGGTCCAGGTGTACTTTGAGAAGTCATCCACCACTACAAGAGTGTATTTCTTACCACTCACACTCACTGGTGTGTGGTGGTCCAAACAGGTCTATGTGTAGCAGATGTAAAACTCTTGTTGTAGATTGATGAGGCTTTGACTTGAATGAGCTTTTTATTTGTTTTCCTTTCTGACAAGCATCACATAAACTTTCCTTTTTGAATGTGATCTCTGGCAGGCCTTCAACTAACTTGCTCATTGATAGTTTGTTGATGGTCTTGAAATTCAGGTGATTTAATCTTTTGTGCCAAATCCAGCTTGTTGATTGTTTATTCTTGACAAGTAGACATGTTTCTGCCTTAGCTGTTCTCCAATCCACCACATACATGTTGTCTTGTCTTCTTCCTGCAAGAACTATTGTGTTGGTTTGACTGTGAATCACTTTGCATCCTTTTTTGGTTGAAGTGCACATTGTAGCCTTTGTCACAAAATTGACTGATGCTCATCAGATTGAAGTTAAGTCCCTTGACATATGCCACATTCTGAATCTTTAGTTTGTTCTTGATTATTGTGCCTTCCCCCTTAATTTTGCCAGGGTTTTCTTTACCTCCAAATGTGACTTTGGGTCCATCAAAAGCTTTGAAGTCAGTGAGCCATCTCTTGTTTCCTGTCATGTGTGCGAACATCCACTGTCTATGTACCGGACATCCTACAAAATGATTAATTAAGTTTAGGTACCCAACACCGTTTGGGTCCATACTGATAGCGATCATGCCTCCCATACCAAGGGTGTATCCAAAAGGTCTTCTTTTGGATAATTGAAGTCATCAACTTCATATGTATAAGGCATGGCAGAATAGCTTCTAGTATTTTTACTGAAGTTATTCTGATACTTTTCTCCACCTTTTGGTGCATTTGCATCCTTCTTTACTTTCCAAAATGCAGTAGGAAACCTTTCTTGCTTCATGTGTCTAGGAACAGATTGGTTTTTCTTAAACACATGATGCATTTTGTGGAATGGTTTCTTCTTGTATTTTGCAGGAGCAACATTCCAATCATCCTCTGAAGGGTAAAGTCTTCCTTTTCCTTTCAGATGGTTTTTGTTCTTGATTGACTGGAATGAGGATTTAGTTTGCTGTTTCACTACACTGGGTTTTGACTTCACCGGAACAGGATGATCTGTTGGAGACATGGTCTGTCTCTTTCTAAATTTTGGTCCACTAGTGGTCCTCAATTTAGAATTGTGTTGACCATTATTCCTACGTTCATCCTGACTGTTGTAGCCAAGACCAGATCTGGATCCAAACCTTTTTGGGGGTTTGTAAGCTGGTGCCTTTAGTGGTGCAGTGGATACCTTCACTGGTGAGGAGATTTCCTTAACTGATCTGTTAATAACAGATGTATGATCATCTGCTTTTTGTTGATCATTTAAGTAGGTCTCCTTACTAGTTAATTCAGCTTTTGCTTTATCCAGTTCTTTCTTTAACCTCTTATTCTCTTTCCTTAGATCCTTGCATTCCTTTTCCAGAATTTCATGATTCTTTTCAATTTCATCAAATTTAGTCATGAGATTTTGGACTAGGTCTCATTATATCTAATGGAAGACTAGAGGATTGTGCAGTGTTAGATGTGGATGCATTAGATGAAGAACAGGAACTAGATGTTACCTCAGTTTCATCTGACTCTTTAGCCATTAAACATAGAGCAGTGTTCCTAGTATCAGAACCTGTTCAGATCTAATTTCTGGTAACAAGGAGATCACATATTTTCAAAGTAGTTTTCAAATCTGAGTTTTTCATTCACTGTCATTTATATCTTCAATTGCACTGATGGATTCCTCAAACTTCTTGTCAAAAATACCTATTTTCAATGTTAATAATTTTGATGAATATAAAATAAGAATGTTATCTCATCTTGCAGCAACTCATGAGGAGATGCTAGATGTAATCAACGACGGCCCAATCATGATCACTACTGTGGTAGGCACAGGAGCAGATCAAGGAAAGGAGATAAACAAACCCAAGAAAGATTGGACCAAAGATGACAGGAGAAGAGCAAACCTAGACTTTGTAGCAAAAGATATGATCTTAAAGACTCAAGCGACAACATGTTCATGAGAATAAAGGATTGCAAAACAAAGAAAGGAGATGTGGGACAAGTGGCACTAATCAATGAAGGATCTCAAGCGAGTCAAAGAAAATAAACTATCATTTGCAAAAGCGAAATTTTGAAAATTTCAAGATGAAGGCAGGTGAATCCATTGATCAGATGGACAATAGATTCTCAAGCATCATCAGTGAACTGCAACAGCTTGGTCACACATATCCCCAAAAAGAAGTATGCTTGAAAATCTTGAGAGGACTACCTGAAAGATGGAAGATCATAACATCAGTGATCAGAGGAACAACAAATCTTGCAAGCACTGACACTCTGACACTGATGTCCCAATTAAAAGCTCATGAATTCGAATTGAGCGGCGAAGATGGTGCTCTGGCGAGACACACAAAATCACCGCATTAGCCGCACCTCAAAAAAGTAACTTTCTTTGAATGCATCAACAAAGAGACACAAGAACTAAAAGAATGGTAGCTTTATTAGTTAAACGTTTTGTGAGTTTAAAAAGAAGCCATTCAAAGGAAATTCATCATCAAACAAAAAGTCAAGCTCAACCAGAGACATGAAGAAGAAAGATGATGAATACAGATGCTTCAATCGCAACAAGAAAGGTCACTTCAAGGTGATTGTCCCGAAGAAAATGACAAAGATGATGAAAAGAAGAAATACAAAGCATCCGAAAGAAAAGGAGCAAGAAGGCACTTAAGGCGAGAATCCAGCGAAGATAAGCATGAAGAATCATCGACAATGACTCGGATGATAGTGATGAAGAAGACAGTTCGAAAAATGAAAAAGCATGCCTATGTCTCATGACCAAAGATTGGATGAAGATAAAAGTGACAGCGCGCTTACCGTTGTACTAAAACCAATTGGTGGTAGTAAATGTGCTACTTTATTTCCTTATACCACACCTTCAAAGCGCCATGGGTTGAACGCACAAGGCGGGCAGAGTGCTGTATACCCAACAATCTCCCCTCCAGCACCTGCTACCCACTCAACCGTGGTTTACCACGAAATCTTTGTTGCCGGATTCAACCCACGACCTTCTCTCGATACCAGTTTTTAGGATCAAGCGCTTACCGTTGTACTAAAACCAATTGGTGTTAGTAAATGTGCTACTTTATTTCCTTATACCACACCTTCACAGCGCCATGGGTTGAACGCACAAGGCGGGCAGAGTGCTGTATACCCAACACCTAACCCTATCTACTCCGACAATGGTAGTAGACAATCTATACGCAAGCTACCCTCCTTAATTGGTCCGTAATAGCCCATACGCATAAAGAACTAGAGCTGATGATATTGAGTGCTAACTCATACCGCAAACCCGCCTAGACCGCTGTCGACATTGATCAGCACGTTCCTAGGGTCCATTCAAGATAATGTCCAAACATAGCACTTCACTATTCGTATTTCATGCTAGTTTACGATGACATGCAAATAGTTGATCAGGCAACTAACATGTAAATTAAATCAATCGATCAACGTAGCTGGCGCCGATTATCATGAATTAGTAATTTACTAGGTATTCAGATCTAGCGATATAGACCGTTGCAGATCTGAAGAACGAAACCACTATTTCATCATTTCTTCACCAATGAATCAGATCTATAACACATGGGGTAAAATAAACTAAATAAGAAATTAAAAATACTAGTTGAATAGAACAATGATAGATCTACATCTTGGATAAGACAAAAAATCATACCCTCGAAGATGAGCGTAGATCTCCCTCGGATCTCTCCCTAGGCGGCGACTCAATCGTCTCTCCGACCAGAACTCATAAAATAAATAAAATAAAGAACAAAGAACTTTTATTGCATAATTTGCCTTGAATAATTTGGGTACATTGAATTTTGAGGCGAAACCTCTTATTTATAGCTATCTAAACCGACTTAGAAACACCTAGTTCTACCCCTCATCCAAGAAAATGCGTTTCGGAAGGATCTTGAATCTCGGTAAACCGCCAGTACCTCCTGGTAAACCGGGGGTATTTTTGTCCTTTTTCTTCTGCCGACTTAACGTGGAATGTTCTGGAATACCCTAGGCCCATTCTTTCGTTCAGTCCACTCCAGATTCGTCCATGATGCTCAGCCCAATATTTCGTATCCTGAAAATAATCAAATAATGCATGAAATAATATCGAAACAGGGAAAATAAACGCTAAGTGCATATTTCTCGACTCGCAAACCTGACATATGCTATTCAACTCAAATGGTTCATATTTATAGGTCGAAACAACTATTTTCAGCTCATAATGGATAGAATGTTGATGCCGTAGGATAGACTATTTTAACCATCATCAACTACCCCCCACTAGCCTTTTGCTCGTCCACGAGCAGAGTATCAAGGCGGAATGTACGTCCAAGAACAATCCCCATCAACTACCACACATTCAATAAAGATTTCCGGCAGAAACATACATTCAGCCACAATCCATAAGCTCTCAATTAATCACTACGTACCACGCATCAATGTGTCGTGTGATTAATCAGTCGTGATAGTGCGTTCGTGAGGAGAATCTAGTTGTATTAACCACACAATCTTAACTTACCTGCGCATACACTCGCTAATCTTGCCTTCATTCTTGGTTACACAACATGGTACCTTAATCGGGTCGGGCGGACTCGGGGACTGAGCATCGCTCTTATGTCCTCATTTGTTTCTTTTTATGCGAGGGTCGTGCCCTTTTTACACGAGTTCACTTCTCTCACTGCCTTTATTGCATATATTTTTCTTTTTTTTCTTCTGCAATAGCCGTGCGTTTTACGCTCCATCAGCTTTTCTTGGCAGATTTCCTCACTTTTTTCTCTTTCTCTCACAAGCCCGTTTTGTCCCGGTTCCTCTTCTGGCATTCAAGTTGCTTCCCTTGTCTTACAACAATTTGTTAAAGAATATAGACAGACAAATAATGATTCCCGGTTAAAGCAATTTGTCATCTAATCTTAAACACTTCTCACTTAGATTATGTGCTCAAATATTAATTGTAATGATAGAATAATAATTAATAAGGTACTACTTCACGCAACATAACATATGCTCATTCTTCCATACTAAATTGAATATGCTATAGCTCACTTCATATTGAACTTGGGCTCCTTTTCTACCGATTCCTTACTCGAAAACGTGCAATAAGCAAGCTAAAAAACGTGTTTTAAAAATTTCAAAATTATTCCCTTTTTCGACTATTCAGCAACATTATTCCCTTTTTTTGACTATTCAGCTAGGACGCCTACCCCCCACTTATTATAGACATTGTCCCCATTGACTAATAATAATGAAAGAAAAAGGTACTTAGCTCTGGAATTGATCAGCTGAGTCAAATCCAATACCGGAGCAGAATCATTGGCACCCAGGTCATTCCTCTTCCAAGTCGTTACCTGCTTCCAAAATACTTCCAAAAACTGTGAGTAACATGTGAAGGGCAGTAAGAAAATAAGGTGGTGGTTATTATGCATACCGGAAGAATGCGCAAAAAGAGTTTAAGCCACTTTATTCTTTTATCGGCCTAAGCAAGATGCGAAAAATTTTACGAGGGTATCACATGAGAATCGTGAAGGAAAAAAAACATATATCTTTAGCCAGATGACAGAAGATATATGTGATGAAAAAAACCTTACGATTGTCATGCTACTTTGTTGACTCAAAATAAAATAAAATAAACAAAAGCAATTGTTGGAAATCAAATTTATGTTTTGATGATAATTCATAATACTTATTCAAAGTATTATCTTAACCTCGCTGATGAAGTGCTGAAGCTAGCTGTTATAGTGAAAAGCTAAAAGATGTCTAGAACTGAATGCTTAGGTTTTACTAGAGTCTGATAATTGTATATGTTGTATCAGACAAGCACTGTAATAGTTAGTGTGTCGTAAAACTGAAAACTGGAAGCCATTCAGAAAACTAGAAATCATCAAGATAAACAAACTGACTCAGAATACACGTACATGAAACTGAAGAGGATAAGTTCGCTGAGGGACATAGACTCAGTTGGCTTATCTAGAAGTATGAAGAACTGAGGGTCATAGACTCAGTTATTGAAGATTGAAGAACTGAGGGATCAAACTCTGTTATGAAGACTATGTCGAGACTGTAAAGTTAGACTTCAGGCAAGATTGTGGTGATCTGAACTGACTTTATGGATCTTGTATTAAGACCTAAGAATCATAAGGATAATGAATTCTTAGAAGACAATGAGTCATGGTGTACTCTGATTAAGTCAATTATAATCAGATGAAAAACTGGAGTACTGATGTTTGAAGAAGAGTAAAATCTCAGTTAATGCTCCAAGTCAGTCAAGAAACTGACAAGTGATAATAGCAGAATAAAACTGATAAGGAAACTCAGTTTTATATGTCAGCCATCCAACAAACTGATAGTACAATCGAACGTTTTAAAGGAAGGAATTTTATTGGATGAAATACTGACACATCAGAACGGTCAGAAAATATAGCCATTACAAGATAGACATTGATACAATTCCAATTGATGAAAGATGAACGTTGGACCTCACACTATAAAAAGAGGACTTTGAACCAAGGAAAAACAACAGAATTATTAAGATCAACAAGCATTTTGTGCATTAGTCTTAGTTATTCGAATTGCTATCATCTCTGCGCTATAACAAGATCATTTCAAGAATTTCTTCAAGTGTTCAAGCTACAAAGAATTTATCAAGAATCAGACACTTTGAAGAACCACAAACAAGAATCAATTCATTGATTCTCAACCCAACTTTGATTCTATATCAAAGGTTTAGACTGTGAAGCAAACCGGGAAGGTTATGTCAGGACAGTTGTTACAAGCAGTCGGGCAGACTGTGTTTATGGTGGTAGCTGGTGAAGAGGCTATTCAACCCTCCAAGGACCAGTGTTCAAGCAATTGAAGAGCAGCAATTCTACATGTTCTACAACTGTTTAGATAGTGAAGCTAGGGATTAGCCAAGGACTATTGTTTAGTACTTTTTGTAATAGTTCACCTCAAGAAGTTCTAGTGGAATTTTCCTCCACTTTTACACAGGGAAGAGAGGGCGTACATGATTACACCACTTGGAACCTCTATAATATTCGCCTTATTTACTTTACGCATTTATTTATTTACTCAGCATTTACATACAACATTTTGATAGTTGATTGTTATACACTTCACAGTTTTCAAACTGACATTCATCAGAATTTAGTTTACCACACTCAAATTTTCATAAAAGAATAACAAGATCAAGAAAAAGGCTAGAAATATATCCATTGCCGCGGTTGACTCGATTTTTGCTTAAATCGCTTTGACTTAATCTCGACTCAGTCAGCTTCACTCCACACAAGTTTTAACTGAACCTTAAATTGTTTTAAATCCAGTTTAGGAAAGTTTTTGGTGACAAGTTTATTCACCCCCCCCTCTAAACTTGTGTTAGACTTTCCAATGGACCAACAATTGGTATCGGAGCAGTGTTTCTTTGACAAGATATCATTTGCTCTATATCTCCTCTAGTTGTTCTCATTTGAAAGCTAAGTTCCAGTTAATTTACTATCAGTTTTCACTCACTCACAATGGATAACAATCAATATGCGAGATAGGTGCTTATGTGCAACATGGAAAGATTTGATGAATATAAACGTCGTATGCAGGCTTTTCTAGCAGCTACTCATGATGAAATGATGTATGTACTCATTGATGGACCAATTCAGATCACTCACATGCAAACTGTTGGTGGAGAGCAAGTTCGAATCGCAAAGCCCAAATTTGAATGGACTAGTGATGAACGCAAGCGAAACAATCTCAATAATGTTGCTATGGATTTTATCCTCAGAACTCTTGACAGCAACATGTACTTAAAGGTGAAAGAATGCACAACTGCCAAGGAAATGTGGGACAAACTACAACTTGTTTGTGAAGGAACATATTCAATCAAGGAAAAAAAAATTTATGTTGCCAAACAAAAGTTTGAGAATTTCAAGATGAAATCTGGAGAAACCATTGACCAAATGGAAACAAGAATCAGTGCTATCATGGATGAATTAGATCTACTCAAAATTGAGTACTCAAAGAAAGTTATCAATACAAGAATCTTGAAGGCATTACCAATGTGCTGGAAAATGAAGGTCACTGCTATGGAAGAATCTAGAAGACTTGACATAGAGGATTCATTCAAAATCTTCTCAGATTTGAAAGCTTATGAATTCAGTGAAGATTTTACAAGTACAGCTGCAATAATCAAAGCTCTGGAAGAACCAAAGACCAGCAGCATCAAATGACAATCAAGAAAACTCATCAAGAAATCTTCATGAATTGGATGAGATGGAAGAACAGATGGCTCCAATGATGAACAGAATTCGAAGAATGAAGAGTGGACACCCAGTCACTCAGAAGTTCATCAAGAGGACTCCTGAGAAAAGAAAAGATGATGAATATCTCTGTTTCAACTGCAAGAAACCTGGACATTATAAAGCTGAGTGTCCAGAACTGACCAAGACCAAGAAGAATTGGTAGAAGAGCACTCCTTGCTGGAGATGAGTCAGATTATGAAGCTGGTACTGAAAGACTATCAGATGACACAGCTTTAATGGCACACATGGAAGACCCAAATGAGGTATGTGAATCAAATTCTAAATACTCTTCAGCTCAAATTTCCATGCAAAATGCATGTTCTTCGACTGCTGACTCCAATCCAAAAAATCTAGAATTAGAAGAAACTCTTGACGAATTGATGAATCATTAGTAGTGACTATTCAAGTCAAGTTATGAATCAATTAAAGCTGAAAAAGAGAATCTAATTCTTGAAGTTGAAAAATTGAAGTCTGAACTAAAAATGTTGAAAGTGACTAAAACTAATAAAGAAACAATTCAATGATCGACCATCTTTGCATCGCCAGTGAGCAACTGAATCATTTGCTCAATCAAGTTCAGTTACTGGATTCAAATCAGGAAAACCGTATGGAGACAAGACGGGTTTAGGATTTGATACACAACAATCTTCCAAGAATAGAACCTGGAAAGCTGCTGAACCTAGTACCAAAACTGGTATTAAGTTTGTAGCTGAGCAACTTCCACAAACTGAGAAAATTGCTGAACCAGTAAAGCCAGTATCACATAGGATAAATCAGTTTTCCAAGAAAGCAACTGGATCTACCAACAAGGGTAAACCAAATGGTAGATCAGATGTATTTCAAGAAAACTGAACTGGAAATCAACTACCAGGTCCCCAAAAACCAATCAAGTCAAGAACCAGAAAAGTTTCAATCAAAGTAAATCCAAGAATGTCAATCATTCAAAGACTCACACATTCAGGGGGAAAGGAAGACTATACCCCACTGATGATGATTGGAATTTTACTGCATCTACTAATAAAACTGATAATTGCAATCATTCCAGACAGGAAACTTATCACAAGTTTCAGTCCAAAACTCAGCAGAGAGCTAATCTCAGTTCTTAGCAAAAGCCCCAGTACCAAGGTCAGCCCAGACCTCAGTACAAAAGGAATGATGGTTATTATTCAAGTTTTAATAGAAAGCATGATGGAAATAAATTCCAGTCAAAAGATCTGAGAGATCATATAAATAAGACACAGTCCAAACATAGACACTATGGGAGTGTGGCTTACATATATGAAAACAAGTGCAACAATACCCGAAGAATACCTAAAGGATATATCCCCAGAGTTGTACTGACAACTGACCCCCATGGACCCAAACTGAGTTGGGTACCTAAAATTATTTTATTTTTATTGCAGGATATATTGTACTTTGACAGTGGTTGCTCCAGGCACATGACAAAGAGTAAAGACTGTCTCAGTAATTTCATTGCAAAAGATGGACCAAAGGTTAATTTTGGAAGTAAAGACAAACCTGGATACACCAAAGGTTATGGCACCTTGATCCGGAATGGACTTACAATCAAGAATGTATCTTATGTAGAATGATTACACTACAATCTACTCAGCACCAGTCAATTCTGTGATATGGGATACAAAGTAACTTTTGACAAAGAATTTTGCATTGTCGTTAGCGAATCAGCTTATCAAGTTGTTTTAGCCGGAAGGAGAAAATAGAATATGTATGTAGTAGACTGGACAACAGCCGTTGCTGAAACTTATTTGCTTGTGCATACCAAATCAGAAATCAGTTGGCTATCGCACAAGAAACTGAGTCATCTTAATTTTGATGACATCAACACACTTGTTAAGAAACAATTAGTCATTGGACTACCAGAAATCTCATATAAGAAGGACAACTTATGTGATGCTTGTCAACAAGGAAAGCAAACAAAAGCAAGTTTCAAGACCAAGTCTCAGCATTCAACAACTAGACATCTTGAACTACTACATATGGATTTATTTGGACCTATCACACCAATTAGTATCAGTGGAAAGAAGTATACATTGGTGGTAGTAGATGATTTTTCAAGGTACACATGGGTAATCTTCTTAACCAAGAAAAGTGAAACCAAGCAAAGACTTACAGAATTACTCAAGAGACTTCAAAATCAGAAATGATTATCGGTTGTGAAGATATGATCAGATAAGGGAACTGAATTCCTCAACAGTGTGATTATTGAATATTGTGAAGAAAATGGTGTTTTACACCAACTTGCTGCCATGGGAACACCTCAACAGAATGGTGTAGCTGAAAGAAGAAACAAAACACTCAAAGAAGCAGGAAGGACTATGATCTGTGAAGATAAACTACCTAAAAGATATTGGGCAGAAGCAGTTAACACAGCCTGTTACACACAGAATAGAGCTCTTATGAACAAAAGGCATGAGAAGACCCCTTATGAAATTTGGAATGGAAGAAAACCAAATGTTTCCTACTTTCATGCTTTTGGAAGAAAATGTTTCATACACAACAATGAGAAAGATCAACTTCATGTTTTTCATTTAAAGTCGATGAAAGAATTTTTCTAGGATACTCAAGTGTCAGAAAAGCTTTTAGAGTACTAAATAAAAGGACACTCAAGCATGAAGAATCAATTCACGTGGTATTTGATGAACCAAACTTCCCTGGTGAAACAAGCGAAGACGCACTGCAAACCGGTTTCTCGGTCTCGCTTACAGTCTCGCTGAGAACCGCTTTTGTTGACATTGGGAGACTACAAAATTCAGAATGTTCAGATCCAGATCAGTCTCAGTTTCCAACAACTCAACAAACCACACCTAAACTACATGTTTCTGATCCAACTGAAGAAATTCAAGGACCAGCCCTTGAAGAACCAGTCGAACAAGATATACATCCTTTGATGCAAGCACCTACGTATCAATGGATGAGAGATCACCCTAAAGAACAAGTTATTGGTGATACTCAAACTGGCGTTCGAACAAGACATCTACTAGATGCAATGATTGCATGTTTTCTATCTCAATCTGAACCTAAGGAAATATAAGAAGCTTTGAAAGATCCATATTGGATACTAGATATGCAAGAAGAACTGAATGAGTTTGAAAGAAATCAAGTATGGGAATTGGTAGAAAGACCAGTTCATGTGAATATTATTGGAACCAAATGGGTTTTCAGAAACAAACTTGATGAAGATGGGAATATCATCAGAAACAAAGCTAGACTTGTAGCTAAAGGATACTCTCAAGCAGAAGGCATAGACTTTGATGAAACCTACGCACCAGTTGCAAGGTTAGAAGCAATCAGACTATTTCTTGCCTTTGCAGCTCATAAGAAATTCAAAATTTACCAGATGGATGTTAAAAGCGCATTCTTGAATGTAATTCTTGAAGAAGAAGTATATGTTCTACAACCACCTGGATTTGAAATCAAAGATCAAGTTGATAAAGTTTTTAGACTAAGGAAAGCTCTTTATGGACTAAAACATGCACCAAGAGCTTGGTATGAAACTCCATCTCAGTTTCTAGTAGATAATGGATTCATCAAAGGGACTATAGACAAAACTTTGTTCAGAATGAAAAATGGTGAAAATACTCTACTTGTTCAAATTTATGTTGATGACATTATTTTTGGATCGGAAGATGAACAATTATGTGAGAAATTTGCAAGTTTGATGAAAAGCAAATTCCAAATGAGTATGATGAGAGAATTCAATTACTTTCTTGGATTACAAGTTAAACAATTAGATGATGGAATTTTCATTCACCAAACCAAGTATACAAGAGAACTTATCAAAAAGTTTGGTATGGAAAAATCAACTGGAATTTCTACACCAATGGGGACCAACATCAGATTAGATGAAGACAAAGAAGGCAAAGATGTTGATCAAACACTTTACGAAGGATGATTGGAAGCTTACTCTATCTTACAACCAAGTAGGCCGGATATATCATTTATCATTGGTGTATGTGCAATATTTCAAGACAAACAAAAGGAAAGCCATCTCACAGTTGTGAAAAGAACATTAAAATATCTGAAAGATACAGATGGAGTTGGAATTTCGTATTCAAAAGAAGGAGAATTCAAGCTAATATTTTATTCAGACTCAGATTATGCTGGATTCAAAGTGGACAGAAAAAGTACATCAGGCACATGTCAGTTACTAGGAAATAGACTTGTGTCATGGTTTAGCAAAAAGCAAAACTCAATATCAACTTCTACAGCTGAAGCTAAATACATAGCAGCTGGAAGATGTTGTGCTCAAGTTTGATGGATTAGACAGCAATTAAGGGATTATAGGATAGAAGAAGGAATGATTCCCATAATGTGTGATAACACAAGTGCAATTGCAATCACTGATAATCCATTTTTACACTCAAGGACAAAGCACATTGATGTGCGTCACCACTTCATAAGAGATCATAGGATATCACAGTTCTTTATGTACCCACTGAAGATCAGTTGGCAGATATCTTTATAAAGCCATTGGACAAAGACAGATTTGCCAAACTAAGAACTGAATTGGGGATAATAAAAGTCAGTTGAAATCAGTTAAGCCAGAAATTCGCCAAGGGATTAATCTTTGTTATCTTTGAGTGCGCTCACTTAACATATTAGTCATTGACATCAACAATTTCAAATCGATCAACTAAAATCGAACTTTATCGAAATCGACTAATTTGACTTGATCCTCGCTTTCTATCCCACCAACTTGAATCAAAGGTTGACAAGATAAAAGTGACAGCGGTTATATCGCATTTAATTACTGCAGTTCTTTTTGTCAGAATATTGCGTGTACATCCCACGACTGTTAGAACAGTGCATACATCGGTTACCCAAACCATCATGGAATTTGAAAAGTTCTACTACTCAAACCGCCAGTATATCCTACCTATTTATTCAACCCTCGTTCACACTATTTTCAATCAAATTTCAAATTCTTCGTCTCTTTCCTAAAAACAGAATCAGACTCTTCGAAATCCTTTCCTCTCAAAAATCAATTTTTTTTGTGTTCACACCCAGTTATGGCCCCTTCAGACAAATCAAAACAAGAAAGATTGATCACAGAGTTAGATGAATTTTCACTCGATATCTATGAAGCAATGTGCAACAATACTCTATTAGTAAGTTGGATTTGTAATAAAATCCAGAAACAACCAGGTCTAAGAATTCTTCTAGTAGTTAAATTCAACGAACCACGTGATATGGAAGCAATTCTGCAATTTTTGGGAGAATATGCGATTGGTACGAAACTATCTGATCACTACAGTTCATGGAGATCGTATTGCTGTCAATGAAAGAGTTATGAAGTCATTATTCGGTTTCATGGATTCATCTGTGACATCAGTAGATTTGACTACTCTACCATTGCAAAAAGAAGCTTTTCTGAAGCAACTTACTTTCTCTAAGGAACCAGTAAAAATTGATAGTCATGTTGACAAACTCAAGCCAAAATTTGCGCACCACAGCAGATGGCTCAGCAAACATGTCATTGGAAAATCCAAAGGAGTCAGTACACTATCCGAAGAGAATATTTATCTGATGAACATAATTTGGGATGAAATAGAATTCAATTGGGCAGGTTATGTAGTCAATCAGATAATGAAGCAGCATTTAGCCGAATTAGACAGTGTACAAAGAGCTCAAGCTGAAGGTCAGGCAACTGTTGGTAGATTTCGACTGAAGAAAACACTCAGTGGAATCATTCAATTCTATCTGGAAAGACTCAAGGAAGGGAAGCAAGCAAGACAATATGCAGCTACAAAGGAAATCACTGCAAAAACAGGAACAACTTCCCAACCTGAAGCCGGTTAGAAAACTGTGTCTCAGCAGGAAGCTGAACACAGAGGAATCAAGCGAAAGGCAGACTCAACACAAGAAAGATCAGTTGTAAGATGTTTATACCCAGCAACCTCAAGTAAGACAGCACCAACTGAGGGGGAACAACAACAACAATTGACAACTGAAGTTACAAGGAAAAACACTCTTGTTGATAATACTTCTCAATTACAACATCAATCAGTTCAGCAATCAGCCCCAGTTTTTGAAGCTGATAAAATTGTCAGACGAATGAAGATGAAGCTTAAACCAGAAAATTCTCGTGATGTTAGTTTACAGACTGAAGAGACGTTACTCTTGGAGAAATTGAAAATCGGAGATTTATATACTCTATTTCCTATATAAGAGTTTCTTGAAAACTGTTTCAAAAGATTTACTGAACTAGCTCAAAGGAGAGAATCAGCCACATCATCTGTTTCCAAAGAAAGTTCAAGGAAAAAGGATGATGATGAAGATGATTATACAAGGACAGAAGCTGATGAATTTCCTTTGCATTCAGAAATTCAACCTCAATCTCTAGCTACGCAAACTATAAGTCAGCAAGAAGTGTTGCCAGTTGGAAATCAGACAACTAACACTCAGCAAGCAGCTGATGGAACTGATAATCGAACTGATGATTATTGAAGATATCACTCAGCCCAAGGATCAACCTGAAACGACATATGATCCTTCTGACATCCTAACAAAGGATGAGTTGGCCAAAGTTCATGAAAACTTGAAGATTGTGCTCAGTCACAAGGATGCACAAAATGGCCTTCTATCAAATATTTCAGGATATCTTGATTATAGAACTTGAACAGATGTCTCAGTTCATGCAAGACTAGAGATGATCCACAAATCCAGTTGAAGTTACGCTTGAAAATTCACATTATTTAAACAGAAACTAGAAGACTCAACCGCGCGATATAGGGAAACACATGCTCGTGCTCACCGGCATATGAATCAAGACATCTACGGGTTAGAAACTCGACTTAAGGAAGTAATTGCTTCTCAAAGAACGTATATCGGCCGACCAACAGCAACCCATGCTTTGGTAGATCAATTGTATGATGCCAAAAAGGGGAAGTCAAGAAGAAAAGTGAAGTTACTTAAAGAGATGAAGCGACTTGAAGAAGAATTGGAAAGATACAAATCAGATCCTAAGTTCTTAAGGAAAAAGCTAACTGACGAGCAGCTCATTGAGAAATACAGTCAACTTGGTGAACAGAGAGCTACTCTTACAAAGGATCTGTGGATGAAGTTTATCAAAGATCACAATCCTATCAAAGCCAAGTACAAGGACATGACATTTGAAGAATCCTTGAACTACTTTTTATCTGATGTATTCTCAAAAGCAGAAAATGGCACAATATAAGAAGAATCAGAGGATTGATGATAAACTGAAGATTAAAGACAAGAATGAACAAATGAAGGCTGATGTAGTATAATTTGAAAAATACTACTTAAAAGAATCAGACTTACCGAAGCTATTTCTATGGAGAAGATGGAAGGAAGGAAGTCAAGTTGACTACAACAAGACATTTTCAAAGGAAGACTCCAAGCTATAAAATGACTATCGTCTGTATGACAAGGAGAAGACGTTTATTTCAGTTAAGAAAAAGCTTAGTCTTTAATCACAATTATTTGGACAAAATGTAACTATTCAAGTCTTTGCTCATTCTAATGAAATCCAGTTTTACATTGTTTTGATCTTTAAGCTTTTCTTTTAGGGAGAGTTTTGGCATCATCATAAAGGGGGAAATTGTTGGAAATAAAATTTATGTATTGATGATAATTCATAATACTTATTCAAAGTATTATCTTAACCTCGTTGATGAAGTGCTGAAGCTAGCTGTTATAGTGAAAAGCTAAAAGATGTCTAGAACTGAATGCTTAGGTTTTACTAGAGTTTGATAATTGTATAGGTTGTATCAGACAAGCACTGTAATAGTTAGTGTGTCGTAAAACATAAAACTGGAAGCCATTCAGAAAACTGGAAATCATCAAGATAAACAAACTGACTCAGAATACACCTACATGAAACTGAAGAAGATAAGTTCGCTGAGGGACACAGACTCAGTTGGCTTATCTAGAAGTATGAAGAACTGAGGGTCACAAACTCAGTTATTGAAGATTGAAGAACTGAGGGATCAAACTCAGTTATGAAGACTATGTCGAGACTGTAAAGTTAGACTTCAGGCAAGATTGTGGTGATCTGAACTGACTTTATGGATCTTGTATGAAGACCTAAGAATCATAAGGACAATGAATTCTTAGAAGACAATGAGTCATGGTGTACTCTGATTAAGCCAATTATAATCAGATGAAAAACTGGAGTACTGATGTTTGAAGAAGAGTAAAATCTCAGTTAATGCTCCAAGTCAGTCAAGAAACTGACAAGTGATAATCTCAGTTTCAAAATGATAAGGAAACTCAGTTTTATATGTCAGCCATCCAGTAAACTGATAGTACAATCGAACGTTTTAAAGGAAGCAATTTTATTGCATGAAATACTGACACATCAGAACGGTCAGAAAATATAGCCTTTACAAGATAGACGTTGATAAAATTCGAATTGATGCAAGATGAACGTTGGACCTCACACTATAAATAGAGGACTTTGCACCAAGGAAAAACAACAGAATTATTAAGATCAACAAGCATTTTGTGCACTAGTCTTAGTTATTCGAATTGCTATCATCTCTACGCTATAACAAGATCATTTCAAGAATTTCTTCAAGTGTTCAATCTACAAAGAATTTATCAAGAATCAGACACTTTGAAGAACCACAAACAAGAATCAATTCATTGATTCTCAACCCAACTTTGATTCTATATCAAAGGTTTAGGCTAGAAACAAACCGGGAAGGTTTTGTCAAGGACAGTTGTTACAAGCAGTCGGGCAGACTGTGTTTGTGGTGGTAGCTGGTGAAGAGGAAATTCAACCCTCCAAGGACTAGTGTTCAAGCAAATAAAGAACAACAATTCTACCTGTTCTACAACTGTTTAGATAGTGAAGCTAGGGATTTGCCAAGGACTATTGTTTAGGACTTTTTGTAACAGTTCACCTCAAGAAGTTATAGTGGAATTTTCCTCCGCACCACAGGGGAAGAGAGGATGTACATGATTACACCACCTAGAACCTCTATAATATTCGCCTTATTTACTTTATGCATTTATTTATTTACTCAACATTTACTTACAACATTTTGATAGTTGATTGTTATACACTTCACAGTTCACAAACTGCCATTCATCATAATTTAGTTTACCACACTCAGCTTTCATAAAAGAATAACAAGATCAAGAAAAAGGCTAGAAATATATCCGCTGCCGGTTGACTCAGTTTTTGCTTAAATCAGTTTGACTTAATCTCGACTCAGTCAGCTTAACTCCACACAAGTTTTAACTGAACCTTAATTTTTTTAAATCCAGTTTAGGAAAGTTTTTTGTGACAAGTTTATTCACCCCCCCTCTAAACTTGTGTAAGCCTTTCCAAGGGACCAACATCAATAAATAATGGTTTTAGAAATAGTTCTGAATTTATAGTCGCCAGCTCGATTGTACTAATAGGGCTCATTCATTCATATTCTGGCTCTATCAACGTAAAGACTTCCAACTCAGGGTTATACTTGTGCTCTAGGTAATGCTTCAGCCTGTGGCCGTTAATTGTGAAAGTCTGCCCAGAGTATTCATGTCTAACTTCACATGCACCTGAATTGAAAACTTTGATGATCACATGTGGTCCATACCATCTAGACTTCTACTTCCCAGGAAAAGACGAAGACGCGAATTATACACCAGCATTTTATCTCTAACTTGAAATGTGCGGTTCATAATCCTTTTATCGTGCAGGCGTTACGTTCTCTCCTTGTAAATCTTAGCATTCTCATACGCTTGAAGTCTAAACTCCTCCAATCTATTCAACTCTAGCATCCTCTTTTCACCGGCTAAATTCTCATCCATGTTTAGTACCTCGTAGCCCACGACGCTCTGTGCTCGAGTTCTACCGGTAAATGACATGCTTTTCCAAACACTATCATGTATGGTGACATCCCAATCATGGTCCTATAAGCTGTTCTATACACCCAAAGAGCGTCATCTAATTTCAAAGACCAATCCTTCCTCGTGTGATTCACAGTCTTCTCTAAGATCCTCTTAATCTCTCTATTCGTGATTTCTACTTGTCCACTCGTCTGGGGGTGATATGCTGCTGCAATCTTATGTCAAACCCCATATCCCAACATCAACTTTTCAAACAACCTATTACGGAAATGACTCCCTCGGTCACTAATTATGGCATTGGGTGCTCCAAACCTCGTCAAAATGTTTTTTTTAAGAAACCTCAGGACAACCCTGGCATCGTTAGTAGGTAAGGCAACTGCTTCCACCAATTTGGAAACGTAATCAATTGCTACTAGGATGTAACGATTTGATTCCGATGATGTGAAAGGCCCAACAAAATCAATTCCCCACACATCGAATAACTCCACTTCTAAGAAACTCTGCAGCGGTATCTCATTGCAGTACCTTTGCTGCTGTCTTGTCTGGCCCATATTGACCTCCAGCTTCTCTAGAATGACATATGTGCAATATACTTGGAATCTCGTCATCATGGACGCATCTCCTAAGAATGGCATCAGGGCACAATTTGTATAGGTAGGGATCGTCCCAATGATAATGCTTTAGATACGTGAAAAACTTCTTCTTATCTGCATTATTGAATTCCGGTGGTAGGTATCTTCCTGCAAGATAATTCACAATATTGGCAAAACAAGGGTATACCTTGCCCGCTCTTGATGTATGTTGTCGGGACTGAGATTCCACTCGAGCTACCACTGAGATGGCAAAAAGTTGTTCATCAGGAAAACTCTCCTTGATCTCAGTCAGTTGCTATTCTTTCAACAAAGTTAATCTTGACACGTGTGATGTATGACAAAAATATGATTATATTATAAGACTTTTTATTATTATTTTTATGATATTTTAGTATAATTTCATATAAATGCATCAAAAACTTATAAAAATCATAGTTAGTTAGAATTAGATGCATAAGTTATAAAAGCGATATAAATGATGGTTTTAGTGTCGATTTCGTTCGGTGCTTTGTTGCTTTTATTGCAGGATTATACGTTTACCGAGATCCCAAAAGATGACATGTTTTGGAGCCTAAATCATATCTTTTGTGGGATAAAAGATTATGCCATAAGCAAACGAGATCGAACGGATCAACTGTCCTTAGTATTTCTACCGTAACTCATCTTCAACGGACATTTGACCTAACTTAGAGGCATTTTCAGAGAAAAAGTCCTTGATGAAAGTTGTAGATCTTCAAGAGAGCTTTCCAATGAGTATTAAATCATATCAATCAGAGGTCTACAGCTCGAGATAGGTTTTTACGAACATCGGAGATGTTGCATGGCGGCGCACGCGCGGAGAAGGCGAACCTTGCGGAATATTTACGACATTGGCACGTGGAGTCCGACAACAAGAGAATATATACTATTTAACCGGCACGTGCGGTGGTGCTCGCACGCACGCCCGCCTTGTGGTATGGCCTATAAATAGAAGCTCATTGCAAGCTTGGGGAGTTGCACCTATCTTTATATCTCTCTTATATAGATCTCTATCGTCTCTTTTGTTGTTTTTTTAGTTAAATAAATGCTGTAAACGGCACTCTGCCGGAATAATGCGATGTAATGTTGTAATATAAGCACCGTTATGATGCTTGGAAAGATTACGGGAGGCTCGTTGTTGTGGAGGAGTTGTTATTTCCGGGGAATACGACTCTAACGCTACAATTGTAATCTAAAGATGAGCGGCTAAGGTCTCGAGGTTAGAACCACCGTTGTGAAGCCACCATCACCGGAATAAACAAGGATTTCGTTTTCATTTGTTCTAGTGAGTTTCTTGTTCTTCCTTCATGTTTGAATTGTTTATGTGCAATTCGTATGATCTATACTTATGTTGCATGCTAATCGAATTTAGATACGATAGTTGATAAATTCGTAGATTACCGTGAAGGAGAATGATAATATTCTTCCAACATACGTAAGTTGAGGGTGAATGTTATTAGATTAGGATTTATATCCATATCTTTGATCCGTAAATGCTTTAGTTGTACCGAGAGTGGTGAACTAATTAAAAGGCGATGAACCGAAAGGAAAATGCCTCTTTTAGCGAATAATAATCCAAGAACTTACGAATGAATATGTGTCTTTCTTGTTATTTTCGGTGGGGTGGTGGATCAACGGTGTGTTCTAGTTGTTTTAATCTTTCTTTAAACAAATTTTCACGTATCGTCTTTCTTTTCACGTTTGCTACCTTAGTTTGTTAATTGAAAATCCGAGATCATAATCATCAACTTTAAAAAAGAAATCGAAGGCAAAGACTCTTTTTATTACAAGTCCTGCATGGATACGATCCGGTTTCACCACTATAGCTGCGAGCCTTCGCACTTGGGGTGACATCGGTTTTATTTTATTACTTGTTATCTTTTGCTTTGCATAAAACCGCGAACAAGTTTTTGGCGCCGTTGCCGGGACTTGGCACGGAAAGTTTTGTTTTCAATTTACGCTCTGCTTCTATTTTATCTACGCTGCTTCGGACTGTTTCGAGCTTGTTTTAGTTTAGTTTTTATTTATTAAGTTTAAAAAAAAAACCCGTATTCCTTGGTTAATCGTCGAGGTTGGGTGATGGATTCTCGGTGAATCCCACTCTGCGGAAGCATATGAATTAAAATACCGAAACCTCGTGGTTAAGGTGTTGGTGTTCGAACGTGGTTTATGAAAACTCGAACTCACAGGGGACCTCTTTTGTATAACCCGGAGCTAGAGCGAACCATCATTCGACCAAACCGACGTCGGGCTTGGATCACCGGACCAACGGACGAGGGAACCACGGAAGGAAACAATCCTGAAGGATACGTTGAGGAGAAGCTCAAGTAGGAGCCGAGGTTGAGAAAATGGCGAGATCAACGGACATTGGCGAGACTTTGCCATGCCATCTACTCGTGAAAGTTAATCCTGCGGTCGTGATTCCCAAATCACGGTGATAATTCGAACTCAAAACTTCTTTAATCAATTTGGTAAGAGGTTCCACATTTCATGGATTTTCCACTGAGGACCCGCACGATCACATTCACTCATTTCTAGAAGCGTGCGGGACTATTTTAATCAAAGGGGTCACTGAGGACGCCCTGAAAATGAAACTCTTTCCTTTCTCACTGAAGGGAGAAGTGAAAGAATGGTATAAATCCTTACCAGTCGAATCCATTACTTCGTGGGAGGATTTGGAGAAAGAATTTCTGAGCCAGTACTTTCCACCTGCAAAGACGGCTCATCTTCTGAATCAGATATTCACTTTTGTGCAATCCGAGAAGGAATCTTTTTACGATGCGTGGAGACGATTTAAGACTCTCTTGAGAAAGTGCCCCCACCATGGGCTGGATAAACAAAGATTGGTCAACACTTTCTGATTGGTTTGACCGAATTGACTAAAGGAATGGTGAATAGTTACTGGAGGAGGTGCATTTACGAGAAAGACACGATGAGGGATGGACGTTGTTTGAAGATATTGCAAAGTATAATTATGCCCCTACCTATGCAGGTGCATCCAATCAGAAAAGCTCGACTGCAGGGAAGTATGAGGTAGATGAGACCACGTTTCTAAAAGCTCAGTTGACCGCACTACAGAAGCAAGTGACGGCAATGAATGTTCGAAGTTTTGTGTGCGACAACTGCCATGGCCAAGGCCATCGCAGTAATCAGTGCCAGCTTGACCCAATCTCTCAGGTCAAAGCTGTTCAAAACAATGTTGTTTGCCAAAATTGCGATACCGTTGGGCACACATTCCATCAGTGTCATCTATTGTTGCATTCAGAGGAGGTGAATGCATTCAATTCTCAAAATTATCGACCTTCGGGTCAGAATCAAAACACTCAAGGGTTCAATTACAACCGGAACCACCCTGGTTTCCGATGGAGTGACCCTTCTGGGGCAGCAAACCCCCATCATTTTCAGGCCCCTAGGCCTAATCAAAGTAATTTTCAATTCAACTCTCGACCAGCATGGAACACCAATCCACCGATCAATCAAAATCAAAATCAGAATCAATCATTTCAGATCTTGGAACAAAAGTTGAGTGAGCAAATCACGGCCAACACTCAATTGGCAAATGCATTAAGTACTCTGACCAGTACAGTGAGAAATTTGGAGGTGCAAATGGGACAGATTTCAGGGCAGCAAGCAAGTCGAACTCAGGGTCAGCTGCCGAGTTTTACTGAGAAGAACCCCCGAGGGGTTAATCTGGTCCAAAATGACCAGAATTCTTGCACCGATCTGTCTGCACCATGGAACTATGGTCAGGATGAGTTGAATGCCATAAATCTGAGGAGTGGGAAAGTGGTTGGCAGTCAGGCCAACCAGGGAAACGAGTAGCCCCTCCTGCGAACAGTGAGGCAGGAGGGGAAGATCTTTGTTCTCCTCAGAAAGATGTTGGGACGACTGTTGAGCCAAGTGAAAGAGAAAATTCTGAAGAAAATGTGGAAGTTGAGAATACTGATGATAAAGAGAAGAATGCTGAGAAGAAGTCAGATTCTAAGTTAAGTTCTGGGAAGCATGTGAGGTGGAAGGATAGGGAAGACAAAGCAATCAATCATAAGACAGCAAAGAAGCACTTCACTGAGGAAGACTTTGCTGATCTCCCTTATCCACCTAGCAAAAACAAGCTGTCGTTAACAGTCGATAAAGAGTATAAGAAGGTTATCGACTTGCTCAAGAATACTGAGGCAAACATTCCATTAGTTGATCTTTTGGTAGGGATGCCAAAGTATACAAAGTTTATAAAGGACGCAGTGATAAGTTCGAAAAAGAAAGCTTCAAGAGCTCGAACACATAGTGTTGAATGGAGAATGCTCCGCAATCGGCCGAGACTAAACTTCCCGTGAAGTGTCCCGACCTGGTAGATTTACGATTTCGTGTACTATTGGGAACAGGGAATTCCACAATGTTTTGTGCGATTCGGGAGCATCAATCAATCTGATGTCTACGTCAATCTTCCAATCTCTTGGATTGGATCAATCTATTACTCTTATACCTATTTCTCTTCAACTTGCAGATAGAAGTGTGAAGTATGCAAGGGGAATTGTAGAAGATGTATTGGTCAAGGTTAAAAACTTCATATATCCAGCTGATTGGGTAATCATGGACATGACCGAGGATGAGAAAACCCCCTTGATCCTTGGAAGACCTTTTCTTGCAACTGCCCGTGCCTTACTAGATTCCCACAGTGGCGAAGTAACCTTACATTTGGAGGATGAGAGTATAAAGTTCAATGTGGGTAATGCAGTGAAACACCCGTCCAGTGACACTTGTTTAGCTATTGAGGATGATTTCACTGATGAGTATGATAAACAAGTGTTCATGGGTAGTTGGGATGAGGAAGAATTCTATAAACTATCTGCAACTTGGACTAATGAGGAATGGATAAAATTTTTAGAAGAGATTGACAAGGAAAGTTCTGACTACCAGGAGGTGGTAAGAAAGATAATTAGGAAGAGGCATGGTGATATGCCAAGATTTGCAAAAGGAAATAAGGCCCATGTCTGCTGGGAGGCCATGATGCTTCAGAGCCCTTATAATAAGCTTGGAGATCTAGAGCTTAAGGGAGATAAATTAAGACCAAGTGTGGAGGAGCCACCGTCAGATTTAGTGTTGAAACCCTTGCCTCAACACTTGAAATACATTTTTCTGAGGGACGGTGATAAGCTTCCTTTGATCATTTCATCTAAGTTAGAACCAAAGGAGGAAGAAAAGGTTATCAAAGTGCTACAAGACAATATCCTCGCTTTGGTTGGCAAGTGGGAGATATCAAGGGAATAAGCCCGATATCTGTATGCACAAGATCGGGGAGCAGTAGAGGATCGAAGAAGGTCCGACACCTCGAGAGAAGGCTAAACCTCTCATATCGCAGGAAGTCGTTAAGAAGGAAATCATCAAATTGCTTGACATGGGTATCATTTACCCAATAGCCGATAGTGAATGGGTGAGCCCCACTCAGGTGGTGCCAAAGAAAGGAGGGATTACTATTGAAAAGAATGACAAGGGGGAAGAGATTGCCTTACGACAAGTTCTTTGGGTATAGAGTTTGCATCGACTACGAAGACTAAATGAGGTAACTCTAAAAGACCACTTCCTTTGCCATTCATTGACCAAATCCTTGAGAGGCTTAGTGGCAAGCAATTTTATTGTTTTTGGATGGCTATTCGGATACTTTCAAATAGCCATCGACCCCCCACTCGATCAAGAAAAGACTACCTTCACTGTCCTCCGGTACCTTCGCTTTACGAAGGATGCCATTTGGTCTCTATGAACGCACCAGCTACATTTCAAAGATGTATGCTGGCTATCTTCAATGGTTTAGTAGAGAAGGTGATGGAAATTTTTATGGATGACTTCTCTGTATTCGGGGACAGTTTCGACCACTGTTTACACAATCTTGATAAAGTTCTATCCCGGTGCATAGAGAAGGACTTAGTCTTAAATTGGGAAAAGTGCCACCTGATGGTGGAAGAGGGAATTGTTCTAGGACACAAGGTGTCCAAAGAAGGTATTGAGGTCGACAAAGCGGAGGTAGAAGTTATTGAAAAAATGGCATACCCCAAAAATGTAAGAGAAGTAAGAGGTTTCCTGGGTCATGTCGGCTTCTATCGGCGGTTCATAAAAGACTTTTCTAAGATAGCCAAGCCTTTGTCAACTCTCTTAAGAGAAGATGTGAAATTTGTTTTCACCCCTGAGTGTGAAAGAGCGTTTAAAGAATTAAAAGACAAGTTGGTTACCTCGCCAATTCTTATAGCACCCGATTGAAAGCTCCTTCGTGCTTATGTGTGATGCCTCTAATTATGCAATCGGCACGGTGCTAGTCGAGAGAGTGTACGGTGTTCAAACCCATCTACTACGCTAGTCATACTTTAAACCCAAAGACAAGTAAATTATGCAACAAGCGAGAAGGAGTTGTTGGCGATGAGTTTTTGCCATGAATAAATTTAGAAGCTACTTGCTTGGGTCGGAAGTTACGGTGCAGACGTACCCATTACGCATTGAAATATCTCATAAGCAAGGTGATGCCAAGCCTCGTTTGTTGAGATGGATCTTAATTTTACAAGAGTTTGATTTTCATATCCGGGACAAGAAGGGTAGCGAGAATGTGGTAGCCGACCATATGTCTCGGTTGACCGATGATCCTCAAGTAGAGTCGGATGAGATTGGAATTGATTTTCCAACCGAGCAACTCATGACTATTGATGTGTGCGAGGTTACTCCGCCTTGGAAAAGGTTCTCCTTGGTTTGCACCTTTTGCAAACTTCTTGAGCGCGTATATCCGGACCACGACTGACATATCGCCAAAAGAAGAAATTCTTTTGGATTTGAACTATTATGTGTGGGACGATCCAATTCTCTTCAAGCGTTGCAGGATGGATTACTCCGTAGGTGTGTCCACTGAGATCGAGCGAGAGGACATTATGGAGCAATGCCATGGCGGACACTGGGAGGTCATTATGGAGTGGGAAGACTGCTGCGAAGATTTTTCAGTCGGCTTCTACCGGCCGACAATTTTAAGGATCTGAGAGAGTTTTGTAAAGGTGTGACCGGTGCCAGCGCACGGTAAACTTTCTCGGCGAATGGACATGCCTCTCCACCCTATCCAAGAATGCGAGGTTTTCGACGTATGGGGTATTGACTTCATGGGACCATTCCCATCCTCGTATGGGAACAAGTACATTCTCGTCTCAAGTCGACTACGTGTCAAAGTGGGTGGAGGCGATAGCAACATCATGAACGACCACAAGGTGGTCAAGAACTTTCGAGGAAAAATATTTTTACACGGTTTGGCTGTCCACGAGCTCTCATCGGTGATTTAGGAACTCATACGCAATACTCCACTAGAAAAGATTTTAGAACGATATGGGGTAAAACACAAAACTGCTACCCCTATCACCCTCGAGGCGAGTGGACAAGTTGAAGTAAGTAACCGAAGCTTGAAAAGCATTCTTGAGAAGACGGTGAATTCTCATAGGACGGACTGGAGTCAGAAACTGGATGATGTGCTCTGGGCTTACAGGACAGCTTTCAAAACTCCTATTGGCACGTCTCCGTTTCAGATGGTTTATGGCAAGGCCTCGCCACCGCCAATCGAGCTTGAGCACAAAGCGTTACGGGCTATTAAATTCTTGAATTTTGATAGTCAATTATATAGAGAAAAGCGATTGTTGCGATTGCGGGAGCTTGATGAGTTCGAGACTCCAGGCCTACGAGAGCTCGAGAATCAGTAAGGAGAGGACTAAATTGCTTCACGACAAGAAAATCAAGAATAGAGAATTCAAAGCGGGCGAATGGGTTTTATTATATAATACCAGGTTACATCTGTTTCCTGGTAAGCTACGCAGCCGTTGGTCTGGCCCCTTTCAAATCTCTCAGGTTTTCCCTAGTGGAGCAGTCGAATTGAAAAATAAGCAGGGCGAGTTATTCGAGTGAATGGTCATCGGTTGAAACACTATATTGGTCAAAAAGGAACGACCGGTGGTTTTCCATCTGAACGACATCCCTAGTCAAGCTAGCTCCGATTTTTCGGCACCCGGTGATTTACGTCTCTGTGAATTCTTTGAAGATGTTGTGATTTATGATGATACACCTCGGCTTGTGGAACTAAAACCTAAAAAGAAAAAGAGAAGAACCATAGGAACAAAGTGGATACAGAAGTTTACTGATATGGCCAATACATTGGCGAGACTTTGTTTTTGTGGGATCCATATTATTAACCCCGAGGAAATCAAGAATGAGTCCGGAGAGAGGCTTCAATGGCCTGACCCGGGTTGAAAATTTTTGGGTTGTCGAGCCAACGACATAAAACAAAAGCGCTTGGGGGGAGGCAACCCCGCCTTAATAAAACTTTGTGAAATTAAATAGTTGCTTGTGTGTTTTTATTAACTGAGCAAACGACATTAACCAAAAGCGCTACCGGGAGGCAGCCCGTTAATAATAATAATAATAATAATAATAATAATAATAATTTGGATAAAGACTAGTCTTAATGAAATGTAGAATCTGTATGGAAGATTAACACTAAGCACAACTAAGTCTCATGATGAATGTTTGAATATCATTTAAAGGAAGCGATTAGGTGGTTATCCGAAAATCCCGAGGTAAAACAAAGATAAAATTCAAATACATCATTTCTTGGACTTAGGTTGTTATAACGTTTAGACAAAACCCTTGAGGATCCGGGTATAAAAGACTCACTTCATTTCATTATTTGTTTTTATTCCATGATATTGCCTTGTCTATCATCTTTTGTGCCCCTATCCCCGAGGTACGTCTTGTTTTCCCATGGTGTGCAGGATATTTGCGATAGCGATTGTGAACTTTTAGATAAATCGGTTTACGGTGGATGGTCCACGATCTCATCATTTTCATCAAGCATTTCTGGATCTGATTCGCGACCACTTCCAGAATTGCCACCTTCGAATTACAACCAGCTAAGTTTTCTTATTTTACACATGCTGAGGACATCATGTAACTTAAGTGTGGGGGAGGGTTTTATATGTTGTCTTGTTTTTAAACGTTTATACTATTTATATATATATATATATATATATATATATATATATATATATATATATATATATATATATATATATATATATATATATATGATTATGTGCATATTTTCATTTTATAACTACTATATTCCACTCATTATTCATCGAGGTCGATGTCAATTAAGTAATTGGGGAGTAGAGTAAGTTATAAAATTTTGAAAATATTAAAATTAACGCTATAATTAAAATAAATATATTGATTACTTAACACTTAGTTTTATTTTTCCTAAGTAGAAATAAGATAGTATATAATTAATATAATAAATTTAATATATTTTGATAGAATAAGTTTTAGTAAGTAAAATAGATTAGATGTATTATGATTATATTATATATGTCAATTTTAGATTTTATAAGATTTTAAGTATATGTAACTATACATAAGTATTATTGAGTATTGTTGATTTGAAATTAGACAGATATGCTTATATTTATAATGAAATGTTAGAATAATTTTCTTTTAAAATAAGTATGAATATGGAATCGAGACCAAGGATGACGATTTTTGGCATAATAAAGTTAGACAGTGCTAATATATTTGACCTCACCTCATGACGCTTGCAAGATAGTCGATTCTCGCAATGAGTTCGGATATGTTAGTATTCTATGAAAAAAAAAATAAATAAAAAAAAAATATATCACCTCGAGTCCATTTGGATACTGCCCCAATTGGGGAGTGTGGTTTACCTTGGACAGTATGGGTTTGAGTGATCTCAGGGTGACTGCCTCTAAAGTTTGGGGAGAGTTTTATACTTTTGAGACGCGACGATTGAAAAAATAATAAATAATATTGGGTTGTAATTTGATAAAAAAGGGGTTTTTGAGATGAAAGTTAAGTACGCATTTACTTATCTTCTTCTTTTCATAATTCTTTATTTTTCCTTTTGATCAAACACCCAGATCCTGATCGTTATACTAAGTCCTTGATTCCAATTATTTCATACAAGTTAAGATTAGAGAATAATTTTAATTTTTATTATATTTACTAAGTAAATTATTTAAAATTTTATAATCATGATATTTGATAAATAATTTATCTATGTTATATACACTTTTTATCTTGTTTAATTCTAAGAAAGATATATTTAATATATTTATAATATTGAAATGATATTTTGCTAACTTGAAAGATAATCTACCAAGTATATCATTTTTATTATAGTTTTTATATATTATCGCTATTTTGCTTTATGAGACGACCAAAAGCTAAGTGGGGAGTAGTTGATGTATGACAAAAATATGATTATATTATAAGACTTTTTATTATTATTTTTATGATATTTTAGTATAATTTCATATAAATGCATCAAAAACTTATAAAAATCATAGTTAGTTAGAATTAGATGCATAAGTTATAAAAACGATATAAATGATGGTTTTTAGTGTCAGATTTACGTTCGGTGCTTTGTTGCTTTTATTGCAGGATTATACGTTTACCGAGATCCCAAAAGATGACATGTTTTGGATCCTAAATCATATCTTTTGTGGGATAAAAGATTATGCCATAAGCAAACGAGATCGAACGGATCAACTGTCCTTAGTATTTCTACCGTAACTCATCTTCAACGGACATTTGACCTAACTTAGAGGCATTTTCAGAGAAAATGTCCTTGATGAAAGTTGTAGATCTTCAAGAGAGCTTTCCAACGAGTATTAAATCATATCAATCAGAGGTCTACAGCTCGAGATAGGTTTTTACTTAACATCGGAGATGTTGCATAGCGGCGCACGCGCCGGAGAAGGCCGAACCTTGCGGGAATATTTCGACACATCGCACGTGGAGTCGACAACAAGAGAATATATACTATTTAACCGGCACGTGCCGGTGGTGCTCCGGCACACGCCGGCCTTGTGGTATGGCCTATAAATAGAAGCTCATTGCAAGCTTGGGGAGTTGCACCTATCTTTATATCTCTCTTATATAGATCTCTATCGTCTCTTTTGTTGTTTTTAGTTAAATAAATGCATGAACGGCACTCTGCCGGAATAATGCGATGTAATGTTGTAATATAAGCACCGTTATGATGCTTGGAAAGATTACGGGAGGCTCGTTGTTGTAGAGGAGTTGTTATTTCCGGGGAATACGACTCTAACGCTACAATTGTAATCTAAAGATGAGCGGCTAAGGTCTCGAGGTTAGAACCACCGTTGTGAAGCCACCATCACCGGAATAAACAAGGATTTCGTTTTCATTTGTTCTAGTGAGTTTCTTGTTCTTCCTTCATGTTTGAATTGTTTATGTGCAATTCAGATGATCTATACTTATGTTGCATGCTAATCAATTTAGATACGATAGTTGATAAATTCGTAGATTACCGTGAAGGAGAATGATAATATTCTTCCAACATACGTAAGTTGAGGGTGAATGTTATTAGATTAGGATTTATATCCATATCTTTGATCCGTAAATGCTTTAGTTGTACCGAGAGTGGTGAACTAATTAAAAGGCGATGAACCGAAAGGAAAATGCCTCTTTAGCGAATAATAATCCAAGAACTTACGAATGAATATGTGTCTTTCTTGTTATTTTCGGTGGGGTGGTGGATCAACGGTGTGTTCTAGTTGTTTTAATCTTTCTTTAAACAAATTTTCACGTATCGTCTTTCTTTTCACGTTTGCTACCTTAGTTTGTTAATTGAAAATCCGAGATCATAATCATCAACTTTAAAAAAGAAATCGAAGGCAAAGACTCTTTTTCGTACAAGTCCCTGCGGATACGATCCGGTTTCACCACTATAGCTGCGAGCCTTCGCACTTGGGGCTGACATCGGTTTTATTTTATTACTTGTTATCTTTTGCTTTGCATAAAACCGCGAACAACGTGATCAACCACCTGGTTCTCAGATCCTTTTTTTATCTTTAATCTCAACATCAAACTCCTGTAAGAGTAGAATCCATCTCAACAATCTCAGCTTAGAGTCTTGCTTGGTTAAAGGTATTTCAAAGCTGCGTGGTCAGTGAACACAGTGACTTTCGATCCTATCAGATAAGGTCAAAACTTGTCAAATGCAAAGATGACAGCTAAGAATTCCTTCTCTGTAGTCGCATAATTCTTCTAGGCACTATTTAGGGTATGACTGGTGTAATATATAGGCTTAAAGATTTTATCCTCCATTTGTCCCAGGGTTGCTCCAACTGCCGTGTCGCTTGCATCACACATAAGCTCAAAAGGTTTGTTCCAATCTGGGGCTACCAGAATTGGGGCGGTCATAAGCATTTGCTTCAATGTGTTGAATGCTTTCATGCACTGTTCTCCAAATACGAAAGGTACATCCTTTGAAAGTAAATCAGTCAAAGGTCTAAAGATTTTAGAGAAGTCCTTTATAAACATCCTATAAAATCCTGCGTGGCCAAGAAAGGCTCGCAACGTCTTTAAGTTCGTTGGAGGGGGTAACTTCTCTACTACCTCTATCTTTTCCCTATCAACTTCCATTCCTTTCTTCAAAATCCTATGACCCAACACTATTCATTCTGTAAATGACATTTTTCCCAGTTAAGTACAAGGTTGGTCCCTTCACATCTTTTTAGCACTTTACTCAAATTGTCCAAGAATTTATCAAAGCTATCTCCAAATACAGAGAAATAATCCATGAAAATCTCTAGAAAATCCTCTACCATGTCTGGAAATAACGACATCATGCATATTTGGAATGTTGCTGGTGCATTACATAGTCCGAAAGGCATGCGATTTTATGCAAAAGTTCCATAAGGACATATGAAAGTGGTTTTCTCTCTGTCCTTGGGGGCAATATGGATCTGATGCTAACCAGAATATCCATCTAAGAAACAATAAAACGCATGACCGCTTAATCTTTCTAACATCTGATCAATGAATGGTAGGGGAAAATGATCTTTACGAGTTGCGACGTTAAGTTTCCTGAAGTCAATGCAAACTCGATGTCCAGTAATCAGTCTCACAGGGAATAATTCATCAAACTCATTAGGTTGTACAGTGAATCCTCCTTTTTTGGGTACCACATGAATCGGGCTTACCCATTCACTGTCTGTAATTGGGAAAATGATTCCCATCTCCAACATCTTTATGATCTCTTCCTTAACAACATCCTTTAGTGGTGGCATCAACCTCCTTTGAGGTTGAGCTACTGCTTTCTTTTCAGGGTCCACAGAGATCTTATGCATGCACACTGATGGGCTTATTCCTCTAATATCTTCAATCGTCCATCCAAATGCTCCCTTGTGCTCGCTCAGTACTCGTAAAAGTTTCTCCTCCTCCAAAGATGATAATGACGATGAAATTATAAGGGGGAGAGTATCATCTTGTAAGTATATGTACTTCAGGTTAGATGGCAAAAGTTTTAACGTTAAGTTCCTTGGTGGCTCCTCTAATGATGATCTTAACAGCTTACCAGTCAATTGTAAGTCAAAGAACTTGTGCCATGAAGGTCTATGAATGGTTCCTCCTAAATCCACAGAAGATATAGGTTATATTTCTCGCAC
This sequence comes from Gentiana macrophylla, assembly GCA_026214975.1. Lineage (NCBI taxonomy): Eukaryota > Viridiplantae > Streptophyta > Magnoliopsida > Gentianales > Gentianaceae > Gentiana > Gentiana macrophylla. Next base: position 70,347,656 of record CM047807.1, read on the forward strand.
TTGACCTTTGCTACACCCAGGACAGGTTTCCTCATAACCTTCCTCATCCTTCAGGAGCAAAGTCTCTGCTACTTCAGGGTCTAGTGCCACTTGTTGATATAATTATAAAACAAGCTCATCTATGGCATCTAGCATGTAGCATGCTTCTCCTTCATCTGGTGCATATCTCATCGAATTCATCACATTGAATATTACTTTGTCCTCATTCACTCTCAGAATCAGCTCACCCTTATGAACATCTATCAAGGTCTTACTCGCAGTTAGGATTGGTCTTTCTAAGATTAATGGAACATCATGGTTAGCTTCCATGTCTAGCACCACAAATTCCACAGAGAATACAAACTTATCAACTTTTACTAGAACATCCTCCACCCCACCACAAGGTTGCTTCATTGACATATCTGCTAATTGAAGGGTTATAGATGTTTCATTCAACTCTTTCATTCCCAACTTATAAAAGACAGAGAGTGGCATTAGATTGACACTGGCTCCAAGATCACACAATGCTTTATTTAGGCATACTCCTCCAATTGTGCAAGGTATGAGGAAGCTCCCAGGATATTTACACTTGGGAGGCAGTTTACGTTGCAAAACTGCCGAGCATTCCTCGTTGAGGCATATAGTCTCCAGGTCTAACAATTTCGTTTTGGTAGAGATTACTTCTTTCAAGAACTTTGCATACTCTGGCATTCTGGCCAGAGCTTCTACCAAAAGTATATTCACTTGCAACTTTTTAAACATCTCTATAAACTTTTTGTAATGAGCATCATCATTATTTGGCTTATATTTCCTAGGGGATAGGGTAAAGTAGCAGGATTAATAGTAACAGTTTGTGAAGACTTACCTACTGCCTGCTGCTGCTTTGCCTGCTTGTCTGCTGAATTTTCAGACTCACGGTTTACCAGAGTACTGTCCCGGGTTACCGGCCCCTCTTTTCCTCTTGATTCTGCTGCGTTCTTCTGCTGACTACTTTCTGATTCCCCCTGGGCAGTTGGTATAACTGGTCCATGCAGTTCCTTTCCGCTTCTAGTCATGATTGCATTCACGTCCTTCGGATTCTTCTCAGTATTACTTGGCAATCCTCTCAGAGGACGGGCTGGCACTTGTTCTACAATCTTCCTCACTTGGTGTGATAGATTCTGCACACATGCTTCCTGATTGGTTAGTCTTGTATCATTCTTCTGACAATATGTGTTGAAGTTTGTATTCAGCTCAGTCATGGGTTTCGTAAGTTGATTGACCGTGTCGGTCACAGTTGAGCTCATTTTATCCATGGCTGCTTCCCAACCACCAGACTTATTGAATTGAGGCATGAATCCACCAGCTTATCTCGGTCACTCTCCACCGTTAGAATCACTTTCTCAAAAACCCCCAGTAGGGTCACTTAGTCTAAAACTAGGGTGGTCATGAGAACATGGGCGATATCCACCCCCATAAGGGTTTCCTTGCCTCCCTATATAGTTCACGTCCTCAGTGTTGGTTACTTCAATATCTTGTACTTTCTCAACCTTGGCTATGCGATCATACATTCCATCTATTTTCTCATTCATCGCCATTAGGTGATATAAGATCTTTTGAGAAGTATTTTCTCCAAACACGCCTTCAGCTACTTTGGCCGTTTCAACTTGATGTGTTCCCCATTGACTTGTCAGTGCTATTTGCTCCAACTTTTCTTCAGCTTCTTCAGGTGATAGCAACGCAAAACATCCATTGCTTGATGCATCAACTCTCATTTTCTCACTTGGCCGTAGTCCATGATAGAAACTATGCATTCGTATGGGCAAAGTGATATCATGGTGAGGGCATCTCCTCTGTGCTTCCTTAAATCTTTCCCAAGCTTCTTCAAAGGTTTCAGTGGGTTTCTGCTTGAAATTCATAATATCTTGTCTCATTTGTAGTGACTTCCCAGGTGGGCAGTACTTATTCATAAACTTCTGCAACAAATTGGTCCAAGTTTGGATCCATCCCGGTGCTAGAGACAATAACCATATCTTTTCTTTGTCCTTCAGAGTGAATGTAAATATTTTTAACTTAATGTTGTCTTCAGGTACTCCTGCTGGCTTGACCATGCCGACTATCTCCAGAAAGTTGGTGATGTGTACACTAGGATCTTCGTCCGGTACTCCATGAAAGGTAGTGTAATTAGTCACCGTCTGTATCACATTCGGTTTCAGGTGAAATACCTCGGCCACATTCTCTGGCTGAACAATTGCTGGCACGAATTGCTCGATCATCGGCATTGCATAACTCTGTAGAGTTCTCCTATCTTCTTGTACCACAACTCCTTCTGCATTATGTCCGTTCTGTGCCATGTCGATTTTTGTATCCTCTAAAGGTGGAATCTCTTCTTCCCATTCGCTGTGATCTCCTTCGTGCGAAATCATGTCGTCCGCCAGCCTAACAGATTTCCCTCGAGCTTCCTTTCTCTTTTGCCTAGCAAACTTTTCAATCTCAGGTATGAATCTCTTGAGTTTGGCTGCTGAACTTTGTGTAGCGTACTACAAGACACAAAAAGAAAATAAAAATGTTAATGACTTGCCACATGCCTGGAAGACTAAAAAATATAGACTCTGAGTACTGACTCGATGCTGAACTAACAGAAACAATTCTGCCAAAACTGTGACCCTCGGTTTTCCACGGTATACCCTCGGTAAACCGGAAACTATTTTTCCAGATTTCAGCGAGCAGGACTGCATGCGACTCTAGTAGAAAGAAAATGCAATCTTAAATAAAAAGTATTCTTGACACAAGTCCCCGGCAACAGCGCCAGAAAATCTTGATCGTGTGCAAAGCACTCACTAGCATTAGGACTAGGTCTATCATAGTCGAGTACTGGAAAGTCAAGGTCGATCCCACAAAGACTCGTAAGAACGTCTAATTATCAAGATTGAGCTTGTCACGATTATGGTCTACGACCAACTATAATATAGATAGTAGTAAATTTGGTTCCTCAAACTAACAAGGTTATGCTAGTTCACACGAAGCAAAACGAGTTTCTAATATATTAGTTCAATTATGAGCAATTAGTTATTCCCCCCACACGTGCAACAGTCCTCCCCATTGGTGAATTTTAATTCATTGTTCAGCTACGGGTACAACTCCTAACCCTATCTACTCCGACAATGGTAGTAGACAATCTATCATAAGCCACCCCTTAATTGGTCCGTAATAGCCCATACGCATAAATAACTAGAGTTTGCCGATATGGGCGCTAACTCATACCGCAAAACCCGCCTGAGACAATTTGTCAACATTGATCGAAGACGTTCTGGGTTCTATTCAAGATAATGTCCAAACATAGCACTTCACTATTTGTATTTCATGCTAGTTTACGATGACATGCAAATAGTTAATGAAGCTACTAACATGTAAATTAAATCTATCAATCAATGTAGCTAGCACCAATTATATATCATGAATTAGTAATTTTCTAGGTATTCAGATCTAGCGATATAGACCGTTGCATATCGGAAGAACGCAACGACTATTTTATGATTTCTTCACCAACGAATCAGATCTATAACACATGTGGTAAAATAAACTAACTTCTAAATAATTAAACTAAATAAGCAATTAAAACATAATAGTCGAATAGAACAACGATAGATCTACATCTTGCAAAAGACAGAAAATCATACCCTTGAAGATGAGCGTAGATCTCCCTCGGATCTCACCCTAGGTGGCGACTCCGTCGTCTCTCCGACCAGAACTCATAAAATAAAGAACAAAGAACTTTTATTGCATAATTTGCCTTGAATAATTTGGGTATATTGAATTCTGAGGCAAAGCCTCTTATTTATAGCTATCTAAACCGACTTAGAAACACTTAGTTATACCCCTCGTCCAAGAGAACGTGTTTCGGAAGGATCTCGAATCTCGGTAAACCGCCAGTACCTCCCGGTAAACCGGGGGTATTTTTGTCCTTTTTCTTCAGCCGACTTAACTTGGAATGTTCTGGAATACCCTAGGCCCATTCTTTCGTTCAGTCCACTCCAGATTTGTCCATGATGCTCAACCCAATATTTCGTATCCTGAAAATAATCAAATAATGGACGAAATAATATCGAAACAGGGAAAATAAATGCTAAGTGCAGATTTCTCGACTCATGAACCCGACATATGATATTCAACTGAAATGGTTCATATTTATAGGTCGAAACAACTATTTTAGCTAATAATGGATAAAATGTTGATGCCGTAGGATAGACTATTTTAACCGTCATCAAGACTCCACGTTTTCCACTTTAGGCTCTAATCCATCACTATGCAATACGGAAGGACTAGCTTCCATGAGCGTCTTGTTGTGGTCATTATCTTCTCTCTCTCTCTAAGCATTAGCCTCATAAACTCCTGCTCAACAGTTTCTACTACAACCTCTCGATGCTTATGCCCCTCCTTCTCTATCTCCATAATTTCTACCTTTCCGGAATCATAAGCCATCTTGCAACTTTCCGGCCGATTATCTAGGGGCTCTAAGATTTTGAAAGATACTGCATCATTATTCAACGTCAAAGTGATCTCCCCATTATCAAAATCCATGACTGCTCTGCTTGTTGCTAAGAAAGGCCTTCCTAACAAAACTGGGACACTTGGGTCCTCTGGTACGTCTATAACCGTGAAATCATTTGGAAAAGTGAACCCTCCTACCTTAATCGTGCACTTCCTAAGCAGACCGGCAGGCATATCTCTAGTCCTATCAATAAAAGTCATGGTTCTGGTTTGATTCATAATGACTGGAAGCTTAATCTTTCGGAAGAGGGAAAAAGTTAGAATGTTGCAGCTCGATCCAGTCACAGAGACCTAATCCTACTGATATACCATTAACAGAAATTGGAAGTCGGAACGTGCCAGGGTCTCCTAACATCACCACGGTGTGCAGTGCAGGTAATCTTCAGGCTCAGAGAACGTCGTGTCAGGATCCTCTTCCGGATCATCAGAATCATAATCCGAAGATGATATTTCAAATAACTCGATAGGGAACTCACCTAGACAATACGTATTATACTCCTTTAAGCTCTCTTCAGGCTCTTGCTTGATTGCTTCTTTCTCTTTTTCCACCTTCTTCGTAATAGCTTCATAATGCTCTCTCGGCTTCGATCCAGGTACATGGAAATTTGTGCGATGTTCAATATTATGCGAGGCATTTAAGCTTGACTTGTTTGCTCTTTTTCAACTCTGGTTTGATCGAATCTACGAAGTGCCACGATCTTCCTGCGAAAGAGACAAAATAAAAGCAGAAAAAGGGTTAGCAACTTCTCGCCTTGATTGGGTATGATCCCAAGCATTGTGGACCTACTAACTAAAATCAACGAGGAATAACACGAATATACGAGGTTTGTCGAATTCGATTTTTCAGGCCTAGGTAACCCGGAGGTAACCCTCGGTAAACCGGACCTAAAATTTCTTATTCTGGAATATTAACAGGTGCAGGTTTTATCCAGAATGACTCAAGTCTCAAAATAAAATAAAATAAATAAAAATGACTTCTTAATCATAATTAAAACGTTTATCTTTAAAATTGGCTATTGTCCCCGGTAACGGCGTCAAAAATCTTGATCGCGTGTAAGTCACTAACGTCGATATTACTAGCAAGAATACTAGGTACATCGTAGTATAGTAAATGCGAGTCAAGGTCGATCCCACAGAGACGATGCAACTTTAATTATAAAAAATTCTAACCTAACTAAGAAGCAACATGAAGGCGGTCATGGACCAACAATAAACATAAAGAAAACGTGGTATTTCTCCCTGTCTTCTCACCGATATACTAACTTGGATTAGTTAATCTTTACGTTTACTTCCCCACATAATTTCCTTGAATTGATCGAGCGAGCATTTGATTTATTTATCATCAGTTACGGGTGCAACTCCTAACCCTATCTACTCCGACAATGGTAGTAGACAATTTATACGCAAGCTACCCTCCTCAATTGGTCCGTAATATCCCCTACGCATGAAGAACTAGAATTGCTGATATCGAGTGCTAACTCATACCGCTAACCGCCTAGACAGCTGTCGACACTAATCAGCACGTTCCTAGGGTCCATCGGACTATGTCCAAACTAACACCTCACTATTCATATTTCTGCTAGTTTTACGATTACAATAAGTGGATTGGCCAGATCTAACCTACTATTAATTAAAGCTGTTGATCAACATAGCTGTAGTGAATCCCAGTTTTAGGTTGTCTAAATAATTCATCGGTAAACCGATATAGACCGCCCGGTTTACGAGAGTCGACTTTCTATCCCTGGATCTACATTGCTCACATACGATTAATATAAGTAAATCACGGAGTCTTTAAACATGCAGATTAACTAAAACACATAAATACAAACAGATCTACCATATTTAAGATGAAAAGGAACGTTCAAAGCTTCATACCTTCAACAATGGAGATCTAGCTCGATCTACTCAAGCTAGAGATGGTAGAGAAAATGAGAAACCAGAAATAACTCCTCAAAAGCTTGGAATAACTTTATTTCATCAAATTGTATAATGTATATGAAAACTCCTGAAGAACTATTTAATAATCTGTAGATGCGGCCTTATATAGATACAATGACCGATTTATGACTCTAAAACCCTAACCAACCTAGATAATACAGCGAGAATCAATTTACGTGTTCCCAAGTCCTCGGTTTACCGGCCCTAGCCTCGGTAAACCGGGCTGACTTTTCCCCTTTTTTCAGCAGACTTCTTCTTGGGCTTTAATCACTTGTCCAAATATACTTCTTCTGGTCCAGATCCGTTCACCAATGCTCTAGACTTGGTACATCCTATAAAACATGCAAAACGAGACAAAACAATACCAAAACCTCGGGAAAATAGCATTTATGCAGAATTACGATCCTCGAAACACACACATAGCATTTAACACATATTCCACATAATAACGAGCCTATCTATCCTCTCTTAAGCAGCATTCAGGGTGAATATAGGTATAATTAATGGTACCGTTTAGAGCGGTATCAATAATCAAAGGAGTTTGATTTAGTCAAAAGAAGGGATATGTCCAATGTGCAAGATGGATAGTGGGAGTGTATTGCGATTTTTGAGTATGGTATTGGATACCTCTCTCGGGAATTATCACCCCATGTCACAGTCAATTAATGTTTGGTTCAAGGTTTTACGAAAGCGCTCGAATTAGCAGTTCTTATTTTTGGAAATAAGAATCTATAGTGATAGATTTAACTGCTGTTAGATTATAGTTTACCTTTATAGATATGATGCTAAAAGAGTTTAGCATAGATTGCGAAAGGAAATACTGCTAGCCGGTATTCTCAAGATCTATCTATGTTAAAGGTTAGTCCTAAAGATAAGGTGAAAGATGATGCTTCTACAGGTTTTCCTTTGCTACTGCGGTAGGAACTATCATAAAAGTAATGCCAGATGTTCATTGTCCATGAAGAGTCATGACCAAGAATGAAAGTAAATCTGGTGAATGTCGAGAATATCCTTAAACAAGTTAAGGATGGTTTCCTAGTTTATCGAAACTTGGAATTAGATAAACGTAAATATACAGACATGCATCCTAAGTCTTATAAAGGCTAGTGGGAGCTACAGTTTGGGTCCGTAGTCACTTTGATTAAGTGATACAGTGAGCTGGAAATGTTATTGGCTATGGGTCACTGTAAATTCTACAACTTAGCCAAAACACAGTAGTGCCCTTGGAGGTGCAGTGGGAGTAGTACATGAGTCTATGAGGTTCATTCCCAAACATTATACGGTTCTTCCACATTTCCTATATAGCTGATACGGTAAGTGGATTCATTGCTTGAAGCAAAGACCAGGGTCTCGTCAGAGATTCATGTGTGTGTTTAGGCGGTTCCTTTGACATGGTCATTTGGAGCGTGATATGAAGATAGTGTGAGTCCCCATGGATAGCGATCCGTTCACGGCTAGGGCTGGTTGTGAGTATTGCATGAGATTCTTGTGTTTCAACTTGGTCTTGTGTGTGCGAGTGATTGGTTTTAGGCCAAGTGGGAGATTGTTGAAATAGTGTCCTAAACCCAATCGGGTTGGACCGGATCCGACCGGGTCAGATCATTTCTACTATTCTTTATGTTTTTACATATATTAAATGACTTTTTTGTTGTCATATATTTGATCTTTTAAAGAACCAATTATAAATTGTTATATGATGATTTCCTTAGTATTAAACTGTGATAGAGAAACCAAGATAGGCGATTATGGTTGATGAGATCTCTAATCACTTTAATAAGTTTGATACTTAAATGTCTCTAGGCTGATGTACTATTAAACATGGCATTGATAGTACGAACAGGCTAGCACGTATTGGATGTCTCCTATCTTTAAGGGCATGGATAGATCTCGTCTATCGAAGTGTAGAGACACTTGGACTGTACGTGGACGTGTATTAGAGAATGCGTATGTTAGACTAACCTACTTACATTGTTAAGTGTCACACTATGTGGCGATTGTGTAATTATCCTTAGGACCGGAGCCTACATGGCATCACGGTGTGGATTGTCAATCTTTGACACTATTCAGGTTTCCCCTAGCCATGGGGTGATCATGCGGTAGTGATTGGGTGTGATACTGAAGAATGCAGAGTATACATGTTTGGTCGTCTGGAAATTACGTACCCTAATAGTAAGGGGTGAATATCCGAAAGGACCTTCTTATAAGGAATGTCTTACTCTCGTGAATCTTTGCAAAGTGGGAGTAAATGAGTTACTTCGAGAGAGCATGATATCTATATTATAAGATACGGTCATTGATGCTTGACACTCGACGTACGACCATATGGATATTATTATAGCGATAGGATTCTATTTACACGGTAACTGTTTCACATGAAAGGTAGTAGTCATTGCATTTGACTCTTTCGATGATTGGGGGTCACGGTGTGTTGCTAGACGCTATATCGTTATGCATGAAGGGTATTTTTGTAATTTGCACTTTGTGTCTACGGCCAACATATCCGGAAACCTATCGGGTCACACACACATAAGAACATCAAGTCGGATTAAAATGTGGTTATAGTTGGTAACCAAATAAGGAATGAATTTATCTGGACTATAAAGGGTTATAGTGGTAAATTAATATGGTTGTATTTATTTATTTTGAATAAATATGATACAAGATATTAATTATGTTGATTAATTATATATATATATATATATATATATATATATATATATATATATATATATATATATATATATATATATATATGTGTGTATATATATGGCCGAAAATTTGTGTGTGTATGTCAAACGTGAATTTGGCTAACTAATTGATCATGATATTATATTAATGTGGCGCCAAATTATTGTGTATATGATACATTTAAGTCGTGCAATTTAATTAATAAGATTACCATATATTAATATTGGATATTAATTGATTTTGAAAAAAAATAGATTTATGATAAGAAGATAAATATAGTCAATATAAGATATTGACAATATATTGGAAATATTTAATATAAGATATTGAATATTAAATGAGATAAATCAATAAAAGATACTTTCCATATTTTATTAGGAAAACGTTTTCTTTCTCCTCAATCTATTAGGAAGCTAATCTCAATCAGTTTGGGAGACTAGGGGGCGCTACATTCTATTATAAAAAAGAGGATTGGCTAGTTCTTTTGAATAACACAATTCCAAGGGCTAATAGTTCTTGTGAAAAATAGTTAGCTTCTTACGGAGAGATTTAGAGAGAGAAAATGCCGATCTAGCAACCGGATTTTTCTAGTAGCAATCCAATGGTGGATTCCGGCGGGTTGTTCGTATGGACTAGCGGTAGAGGCGAGCGCTTGGCGGCTCCGTGCATCGCTACTCTCCTTAGATGATCAAAGCATCAAGCTTTTAGATCAAGCAAGGTAACCACCATTTACTTCTTTTATGCTTGTTGTTTAAAGCGAAGTCGATCCTGGTTAAAAGGAAATAATTTTTTTAATTCTGCTGCGTTCCCCCGTAGATTTCCTAACAAGCTACATGATAATCGGTCTCCCCAGGCTTCCCAGGTGATGGTCCCGATTGTATCTTCATGGCCCTTTGATTAATGAGCTAAGGACCTAGTCGGACCACTTCTCCGAGCTCCGGGTAATCTCAAGTTCCTGATCGTGGCAGTTGAAAATTCCAGCAAATGGGCAGAAGCCGAAGCCATAACTACGATCACGGAAAAAGCAACCTAGAAGTTTCTCTACAAGAACATAGTTTGCAAGTATGGAATTCCCAAATCTGTGATCTCATATAATGGGACACAGTTCGAAGATAGAACAGTCAGAGAATGGTGCACCGAGCTGGGCATCACACAGCATTTCACATCCATTGGCTATCCTTAAGCAAATGGACAGGTTGAACAAACTAACAGGCATATCAAAATAGGTCTGAACTCGGCTACAGGAGAAACACCGTTCTCCTTAGCATAAGAATGTAATTCAGTTATCCCCACTGAGATCGGGCTTTCATCCCCCAAAGCAGAGCATTATACCGAAGCTATAATACCCTACTCCCGACCCCTAGGTCCACTGGGGTCATTCTACTTGTGACTTCAATAACTAGACTATAAATTTCAAAATAATCCAATAAATTTACAATTAAATTTACAAATATTCACTAAGTGTTTCCATTATAAAATTACAACAAATGAAATACTACAATTGTCATTTACATAATTTGCATAGCTTGTTTCAAAATCCAGGCCCATGTCATCGTTTTCATCCTCTTTACATCTCCTTGAATCATTACATGATTTAATTTTTAGAAAAAAGCGAAACAAAACAAAAACACAAAGAAACAAAGAAAGCAGTGGTCAAACAAAAACTCTCGTATGAGCCATTTGTGAGACTACGAAAAATGATTGTTGTAATTATAAATACATATATATATATATATATATATATATATATATATATATATATATATATATATATATATATATATATTCTAGAAATCTTGTTCGAGTATTATGCAATAATATACTTGTTTAGAATTTATGTATCAAGTTCAAGTCGAGCAAGCTCATTCGAGATCCGTCAATTCATCAAGTTCCCTTACTAGACATCGATCTGATTTATACGATTGTGTCTACCTTATAACTCCTTCTCTCACACCTTATATCAACAACTAGCAATTTTATAGTGAAGTCTGTTCTTCCGACACCGATCTCACAGGGGCTTACGGAGGGTCACTTGCCTCGGATCCCACAACCACGGTCATAGGCACGATGCACATGACTAACCCGATTGCAAAACCCTCGGCGGGCCCATCGAGCAAGAACGAGAACAAGAACCATGCCGCCAAAGCGGGAAATGTACAAGTACGATATACCATACCGCGCATAGCTGGTAGTACGGTACCATGCCACCAAGATAGAGCATGCAATGTCATTTGTACAAGGTTTTCTTTATCAAGGTATTATTGATAAAGCAAGAGAATTCATAAATCATTTTTTTAACATGATATATATTATATATCTATATCAATGTTAAGATCAAGCACTTACCGTTGTACTAAAATCAATTGGTGCCAGTAAATGCCCTACTTTATTTCTTATGCATTAACTGTGTGGGCAATCTGTCCCAACACCCCCCCCCCTAAAGTGTTGGGCAATCTGTAACATCCCGACTTTTCAGAAAGCATAAAATAGTCATTGGGTGTATTTACTACGACCCATTTATTATTTATCCTATTCATTTAATTAAAAGGGTTTAGTTATTTAATTAAGGAATTTAATTAAATTGCTATAAAAAGAAATAATACCCAAAATCACGATTTCATTCCATACATAAATTCGAAAATAAAAGGGAGGAACAGCGATGAAACAGCGCAGAGATGCGAGAAAAAGCGGAGAACATAAACTTCAACCGTGTGACCAATACGTTAATCTGTTCAAGATGCTTCAGGAGAGAAAAGTGATCAGCGCGAGAAGACGCAACTTTGGAAAATAACATCTCTTAATTTCGTAAGTTTTCAATTTAGCAATAGTTTTTGGTAACCGTTGAGTTGGATCTTCAGAAATTCGTATCTTTCAATCCGTAGCTCTGTTTTTCAGCCATGAGTAGTCGAAACGATCGTCTTCGAGCGTAGATCAATCTAAAAATAGTTTTTCTGCAGTTAATACAGGTAATCTTCAGTTTTGATCACTTTTCAGTTTTGGTTTTCTGCAAAGAAATTGGATTTTAGGGTTTCTTGTTGATCAAATAGGTTTTGGGGTTGAAGATCAACAGTTGTTGCAGTTGGTTGACATTTTGCTGGAAATTAAGGTAAGAGGCTCTTCCTAATGAGTAATTATAGTTTTATAATGATAGGTTGAGTTTTGGTGTTGTTTAGTGATAGAATTCATGCTAAGTTGTGATTAATGAGATGTGATATGTTTTGGTATATTTCTATTGAGTTTTAAATTTCTATTTTTTTTGATTCAATAACATTAATTAAATATGAACAAGATTCGATTGAACTTCTGATTCGTTTAGTTAAAACACCGAATGTATACTTAAAGGGAGTTGAAGTTCGGATCCGTCGGAAGGGCATGAAAGGGCTTGTGCTTTGATGAACTAGAGTTCATCAATGTCTGTGTAATTGATAGGATGTGATGGCTAGCTGTCTAAGTGAGGGAGTAGAGTTGTTAAGGTGAGATTTCATCTTGAAAACACTTAGGTGACTAGTTAATTCACCATAATAATTACATAAGTGTAGTAAAAGCTAAAACGTCATCTATTCTCGGTTGAGCCTTTGATTCATATCGGCGATGTGATACGTTCGATGCGCGAACAACGGCTGGCGGCCTATAAGCGGCTAAATGGCGGTGGAGAAATTACTTGCGACGTATATGCACACCGGGAGATCCGGGACTATCGGTGCTACTCACCGTAGTTGGCAAGTACATCTCGTGGTGGAATTTTCACCATGCATTGTGTCCTTGGTGATGATGTAACCAAGATAAGCTAAGCTAAAAGCGTTTAGTCATGACGGTCGATGGGCATGGATTGAACCCTAGATTGAGTCGGTCTCATAAAGATAATTAATAATCATAATAATAACCTTTCGTTGTATAACTTAGTTATTCATTAGTTTCTCATTTTTACTAAGTACTTTGTACTTACCTGCTTTGCATTTTCTTTTGTATGCATTGTGGGGTGAGAAGACGAACAGGTTGACCAAGTGTAGATGACGACTTTTGAAGACATTGAAGTCTTGACGAAACTTCTAGTTTATTTTCTTTGTAAAGGTTGTAATAGTCTGGTTGTATTTCTTTTCTTAGACTTGTTGTACTTCTACTTTTAAGACTTCGTATTGTTTAGGTCTTTGGGTTTTTCGTCGTTGTGATTTTAACTATCCATCTTTAGTATGGTTGTATCTATTCTTAGTAGCATTTATGTTTTTACCTGAGTCCTTTTAGCTTCTATTTGCTTTTATTTGATACGACGACGTAAAGGCTTGCGTATAATATTAGATTTATTTAATGCTATACGCGCCGAACGTTTCTCTTCCGGATAAGGGCTCGGTATCCGGGAGCGGGGCGTTACAGTTGGTATTAGAGCGAAGCGTCCTTTCTTTCTTAGGCTTCTTCCCTCTAAGATAAGACTTCTTTAGATCTTTTTGAACCCTTCTGATCTCTCTTGATCTTGGTGGTAAATTCTCGTAAGATTAGGAATCCTTAGAACGTGGTTAAGTTGCACTAGGACCAAGTGAAAAGTCTCCTTAGGCGTAGGTTGAGTTTTAAGCTCACGTCTCTTATTTGATCCTCTCAAGTTTTTTTTCTTTCTTTTTGTGGTTTTAATGCTTTCGTAATGCTAAATTGGTTCAAATCACTTCCTTGTAACTTGGTATTATGCAAAACGAGTAAACGATTTTGTTCACGTTTCTACATGTCATGTTATATCATTTTTTTTGTTCCAAGAATTCTGTAAATTTTCAACCACTTAGAAAGTTGTCTTATCCACAATTTCTCTCTTTACATCAATTTAGTTTTCTATATGGATTGTTCACAAATTGTTTAACAAGGAGGGGTACTCTGTTCAGAAAATTCTGCAGCGGTACTCTTACTTATCATTCTGTTTTGAATAAGCTAAATACCTCCAAATGACTTGAATTTTTTATATGTTGTAGAAAACATCCTGAGCTATAATTTGTGTTTTGGAACCAAGTGCAATTTCGGTTTGGTCTGAGCACAATCTGCAACACACGACAGTTGATGAAGTCCTGAAAATTTTTGACAGCTTATAGCAGTAGATGACAAGAATTATTTTGACCGACCTATGGCTTCCCAAAAATTTTGATTTTTGAGCATAATATGTAAAAATTATATACACACAGATTTTCTCTTTGCCTCATGTTCAAAATTAGCTCAGTTTGTTTTGTGCAAATCAATTATTTCATGGCTTATGTATGCACCCGAATTTCTCAAAACCATTTAAGTCCTCTGGCCAAGAAAGGGTAGATGTCTGTCTTTCACCTTGTAAGATATAGTGTAGTAGGTTATGGGAGATGAGAATATTTTGATTTATCTGATTCTTAAGCTAGTTTTCACCTAGCAAAAGAAGTTTGGTAGGTAGAGACTAGGTGTTGTCGTTATAGTGCTCCTCGATGGCAAGAAACGATTGCGTGGTGATTTTCCAATCTTATGTCTTCATCAATAAGGTTCTCTTCTATAATCATCTAGTTTCCTACTTGGTTATTCCGATTTCAATGTTTCCCCATCCATACTAATTGTAACCCATGTTCTAGTTAAATCCTCCATTTGAAACTTCTGAAACTCGGTAAAAGTCCTTTATTACGAAGTTTTGTTTTCCAAGTGTGTACATTCTTTGATGTGTCTTATTTTTTTTTAGATGTTTTCATCGTGTCAAATGCTTGATTTAATAAAAATAAGTTTCTCATCCTTCGAACTATTTGAACTGACAATTGCATATCCTTCCAACTATATCATGTTTAGCTATTTCAGGGCAATACACTTTTGCATCCTAGTGATTACCCTTAATGCATCCCCTACAAGATGTTTTAGTACATACAAACTTTTGTTTAAAGACTCGACTCTACAAATCCTTTGTTTTCTCTTTTCGCTATCGCTTGATTTATGTTTACAAAAATTCTTTGGCCTTGCTTTGCTCGAGATGGGTTCCACACGAACTCCGTATGCAAATTTTATCCTTTCCAAGTACTCCTCAGTCGTTTCAACTATTAGTATTAAAGGTTTCCTACTTTGGCACATAGATTTCATTATCCTCGTGTTTTGCTTTATCCAACATGAGCGAATGCTTTTGTTTCCGTGTTTTCCTTTAGGGTTAGACCACTTACCTTGCTCTAAAAATTCTAGAAATTTTCCACAATATAGTCCGATGTCTTATCTACAATTTATATTTTAACATTGATTCGATAATCTGTATGGATTGTTCAGAAAAAATCCATGTTATTACGGACACTCTATCCAGAAAATCTGCAGCAGCTCCTTCACTTCCTCTTACTGTTTTGATCAGGTTAAACACCTTAAATGATCTGAATTTTTGATATGTTTCAGACAAAACCTTTATCTACAATTTTCTTTTGGAATTACATTCAGATTCTTTTTGTTTGATCTCGATTTGCAATTCAACTCGGTGTTTATTAATCTGGAAATTCTGACAGCTTGTGCAATCGTCAGAAATAACTATTTTTGACCAACTTATTTTCATTCAAAAATTCCAATATTTTTTTATCACCTGGGAAACTCCAGTCTCTAAATATTTTCTCTTTGGATCGTTCTCAAATTCCTCTTCGTTTGTTCTATACAAATTGATAATGTCAGATCCGGAGTAAATTTCATACACAGCAACCTAAAGGAATTTTCACCTCTTTGACTTGGGGTTTGGGCTAAGAGGGTAGTAAGTTACGACTGTTATGTTTAGGAGTTCCCCGAAGTTTGATCTCCTTCTGAGTTAAACCTTTTAGTAGGATGCATGTAAAGCTAACATTATAGTTCTTTTGCAGTTGTAAACAATAACGAAGATGCTATCATCCAGCATGCCATGTTTGATGTTCAGACCCTTTTCGTGCCCTTTTATAATTATACATTTTTCTGGTGATTTATTTCTCATGTAATCCCTCATTTGAGATCTTTAAGCTCAACAAATCCTTTTCACATGTTGTCATGAATTACTTAAGAAACATAACTCCATAGGCCTTTCTTTTGAACAAATCCATGCTTCCTTAATTGTCAAATAAAGGAACAAGTTCCCTCTAACTCTGCATTGTTGCACCCCCATTCTTCTTTTCAAGTGCAAATTTGACTAAGCCTTCTGATGTCGGAACATTTTTCTTATTTGTGTTCATTCTCAGCTCCCCTCCTAAGGGTAGTGTCGATGTTGTAACTATTTCACCTAATCTTTATCTACATTCTTTTAAGGTATGCATATCTTATTTTGCCGGTCAATTTTAAGCCTACCATGACATTCCTTTTGAGTTACTTATCTTTAACCTTCTAGAAATTTATGCTAAACTAGTTTCAAGCGGAAGGTAGACCTTTTCAAGATGCCTTCCGAACCTATCTAGCCAACCAACATTTGAACTCCAAAACTTCTATTGAATTTCAATCCAGTTAATGTACCTTGTACCATTCGGTTTAACTCTCTTTCAGGCCATTTAGAGCCATGAACCGCTAGATATGCCTTTTGATTTTCCATCCTCTATTTGGCGTTTCTATTCCAATTTTGTTACACTGGTTGAAAGTCTATTTTATTTTAACCTTGAGCATTTATTCTTTGGCAGTGTATTATTCCTCTCGAGTAGTGCAACCTTCAACCTTTGATTTGAATAGTCAATGATCGTTTAAAATTCCTTTGAAGGCTTGAATTAATTTTTTGAAATCAAACCGTATTCGACAATTCTTATGTGTCTTTTCCTCTTCACTTAAAAAAAATAAAAATTCTTGTTTGCCGCTTACTTATTCAAACTTTTGATATTCCCTTACAATTCCTTGAGGGAATTTCTATTTCTATTAAATCCTAAAATAACCTCTCTTTGACTATTGCAAACTTGGACACTTCTTGACAAGAGTTTATTTTATTCTGAGACCTTTTGGTGTACTCGTTTTGTCTCCATGGCTCCTTCATGTTGAGATTCTTTCTCTCTTTTGATTTCTATCTTTTTAGTCCTTCTGGTGCTCGACCTTGCACTTTTACCTTGATTTCTGTTGTATGATGTTACCTTTAACGTCTCCACTTTCTCAAGGCTTATATGAAAGCTTATTACCATCATTTCAAGTTACCTCTGAAGTCTTTGCAGACCACCGTATCTTGCAGAATTCCTCTCTCTCAAAAAAAAAAAAATCATCTGCAAGGTGTCCTTTTGTTTTCCTTTTTGTGGCTATCCCTTGTATTATGATACAATGTCTCATTCTTCAGTTTGGAACCACCTTCAACTTTTCCCCAACACGAAATCATCTTGTTTTTCTTGTAACCCAAGCAACCTTTCTTATTTCAAGTGCATTGTATCATTCCTTGACTTACCTGTTGACATGCCACCACAGTACCCAACTTGTCACTTTTCAATTTTATTTATTCTTCAAGCTAACTCATTTTGGCATAAGAATTGGATCAGACCGTCAGAGAGAAAGTAGGACAATGCATGTTCCCCACCCATAGGGAGTCTTAGAAGTCCTTCAGCTGGGATCCTTGCAGTTCTTCATCAAGCTTGTGGTGCCATGATGGAAGTTGGGATCGAAAGATGTCAAGTGTGCCAGTAGTGTGGTTTAATTTGGAAGGATTCGAGTTTCGGGTATAGAGCGGCGAGGAGCAAGCAAAGAGTGTTGAAACGATGATTTCAAGATTCAAGGCAGTTGATGAGTTCATGAAGAAACAAGACAAATACCCAGTTGTCTCCGGTTACAAGTGAGTGGCTGTAGCCCAACCGGCCATTGGTCATGAGTTAGATGAAGATAGCAACCGTCGGGAAAGGAATCAGCTTTGGGTTCCGAATGCGGAAGATTGGGAAGGACAATGAAGAAAGAAAACCTCGAGATGACAACTGCAGTTCATCTCGGAGCGACCAAGGTGTACAAGAGTTGGAACAGTACTGCTGATGATCTTTCTTTAAGATAGAGATAGAAGAACGCGAGTTTCTGGGATGAAGTGGAGCGGCAGCAGAATACGGGACCATGTTGATACATCAAGACGATGTGAAGACTGAAGCGGATCGTCGTGACCTTAAGTTGGCTTAAAACAAGCAAAAGAGTTGGGAAGATGGAAGAAAAAGAAGAGTGTAAGAGTTAGAAGACGAAACGCTTTGCAAGTCCAGAGTTCAAGTACACCCAGTTACATTCGAGTTTCGATGACGAAACTCTTCTTAAGGGGGATGTAATGTAACATCCCGACTTTTCAGAAAGGATAAAATAGTCATTAGGTGTATTTACTACGACCGATTTATTATTTATCCTATTTATTTAATTAAAAATGATTTAGTTATTTAATTAAGGAATTTACTTAAATTGCTATAAAAGAAATAATCCCCAAAATCAATGATTTTATTCCATATAAATTCTGAAAATAAAAGGGAGGAAAGCGATGAAACAACGCAGAGATGCGAGAAAAGGCGAGCGTAAACTTCAACCGTGTGACCAATCCATTCATTTGTTCAAGATGCCGCTACGAGAGAAAAGTGATCGGTAGCGAGAGATGGAACTTTGGAAAATAACATCTCTTAATTTTGTAAGTTTTCAATTTAGCCCTAGTTTTTGGTAACCGTTGTGTTGGATCTTCAGAAATTCGTATCTTTCAATCTGTAGCTCTGTTTTTCAGTCATTAGTAGTCGAAATGATAGTCTTGGAGTGTAGATCAATCTAAAAATAGTTTATTGCAGATTAATCCGAGTAATCTGCGAGTTTTCATCACTTTTCGATTTGAGTTTACGCAAAGAAATAGGATTTTTGGGTTTCTCGTTGATCAAATAGGTTTTGGGGTTGAGGATCAACAGTTGTTGCAGTTGGTTGATGTTTTGCTGGAAATTAAGGTAAGAGGCTCTTCCTAATGAGTAATTATAGTTTTATAATGATAGGTTGAGTTTTAGTGAGTTTTGGTGTTGTTTAGTGATAGAATTCATGCTAAGTTGTGATTAATGAGATGTGATATGTTTTGGTATATTTGTGTTGAGTTTTAAATTTCTATTTTTTTGATTCAATAACATTAATTAAATATGAACAAGCTTCCATTGAACTTCTGATTCGTTTAGTTAAAACACCGAATGTACTCTTAAAGGGAGTTGAAGTTCGGATCCGTCGGAAGGGCATGAAAGGGCTTGTGCTTTGATGAACTAGAGTTCATCAATGTCTGTATAATTGATAGGATGTGATGTCTAGCTGTCTAAGTGAGGGAGTAGAGTTGTTAAGGTGAGATTTCATCTTGGAAACACTTAGGTGGCTAGTTAATTCACCATAATAATTACATAAGTGTAGTAAAAGCTAAAATGTCATCTATTCTCTATTAGGCACTGATTCATATCGGCGATGTGATACGTTCGATGCGCGAACAACGCCTTTGGCCTATAAACGGCTAAATGGCGGTGGAGGAAATTCGCGAACGTATATGCATACCGGGAGATCCGGGACTATCGGTGCTACTCACCGTGGTTGGCAAGTACATCTCGTGGTGGAATTTTCACCATGCATTGTGTCCTTGAGTGATGATGTAACCAAGATAAGCTAAGCTATAAACGTTTAGTCATGACAGGTCGATGGGCATGGATTGAACCCTAGATTGAGTCGGTCTCATAAAGATAATTAATAATGATAATAATAACCTTTCGTTGTATAACTTAGTTATTTATTGGCTTCTCACTTTTACTAAGTACTTTGTACTTATCTCCCTATGCATTTTCTCTTGTATGCATTGTGAAATGAGAAGGCGAAACGAGGTTGACCAAAGTGTAGATGATGACTTTTGAAGACATTGAAGTCTTGACGAAACTTCTAGTTTATTTTCTTTGTAAAGGTTGTACTAGTCTGGTTGTATTTCTTTTATTAGACTTGTTGTACGTATGGTTGTATCTATTCTTAGTAACATTTATGTTTTTACCCGAGTCCTTTTAGCTTCCGTTTGCTTTTATTTGATACGACGACGTAGAGGCTTGCGTATAATAATAGATTTATTTAATGCTATACGCGCCGAACGTTTCTGTTCCGGATAAGGGCTCGGTATCCGGGAGCTGGGCGTTACACAATCTGTCCCAACACCCTCCTAAAGTGTGAGCAATCTGTCTCAACACTTGCATAATTTTTTTTTTATAAATAATGTTCCAACCAGGGTTCGATCTCGTGACCTCTGGCTCCGATACCATGTTAGAATCAAGCGCTTACCGTTGTACTAAAACCAATTGGTGCCAGTAATGACGCTACTTTATTTCTTATACATTAAGAGTGAGGGCAATCTGTCCCAACAATTAATAATATATTCAATTAAAATAGTTTGATAAAAAAAAACACACTTTGGCTTTTATAGAAAATAAAGTTAACTCACCCGTGATATTAATTAATATTTTGTAATATACCATCCGTGTCCATTAAATTAACTCTCCATCTACGAGTCACATAACCCAATTCTTCCCAGCCATTGTTGACAACACCGATCATCATATTTTTTTTCTGCTACGTGCTTAATCAACCCATTTTAAATTCCGATGTATTCCTCAGTTGCTTCCCAAAGCTAGACAATAATCAAATTTTCCAAAGTCGCTTCATTTACTTGATTCCCTTGAAATAGTCAACTTCTCTTTTCTTCTACCATTTCACTAAGTTTAGAGGGTTACTGCTACAAACTAAATAAATAACCAGTTTCTTCAAAAGGAAAAAGATAGGACATGTATTGGTGGAGTATTGAGATAAATATTAAAAGTAAAATGTATATAGGTAAGGAAAGAGGAAATGACCAAAGGCTTTTAACTTCTAGACTGATGTGCACACGTATCAAAGGGTAATGGGAAAATGGAACGCCGTGCAAAGCACGGCGTGTCCATACTATACGTTGTTACTTATTGAGAGATATTAAATTTGAAGCCATACACTGATCTGATGCTTAAATTTGAGGAAAATGTAATACACATGAGGAGAGAAGGGAGTAAAAAACGTTAAACAAACATGAAAATTCGTTAACAAACTAAACACCTAAGCATAATAATTTGAAATATGAATTGACAAAACTTGGACTAATACAACAATTCGCAGTAGATCAATGAAACTAATTTTCTATAATCATTGTGCATTTAGCAAGTAAAGTTAATTCAAAGTTAAAACCAGTGGGTCACACCTTTTAGGGTGGCATCAAAACATGTTCATAGAAGAATAATTTAAGTGCGTATGAAATGAATATCCGACACATCTTCGACATCTCCCGACATCGTATGGATACTTTTCGACACTACTGAACAATTTTTTTTCAATTTCTACTTAAATCTATTTTAACCGAAAAAATGAAGCTATATTCGACATTATTTGCAACATGTGTTCTACCAAAAACACGACACGACACGCTTCGATACACCCCGACGCCATATCCAACAGTTGTCGGTTGATGAAATGAATATTAATTAAAATTTTAATTAAAATCTAACACACTGTCAACACTCCACGACACAAAATTGACAACTTTCGACACTACTGAACCATTGACCAAAGAAAAAAACCGACACACACAATATATAGAAGTAAAAAAACGAAGACGCAAAAAAATAATCAATACATAGCACCCCAAAAAACGATGCCCCTAAAAAAATCCGGCATAGACACACAATGTAAAATATATATACGCAAAAAAGGAAAAGAACTCACACACAAACAAACTATAGTATATTGAAATATCACGTGGTCGTATCTCGTATTAGGATCAGACCCAAAAAAAAAAGAGATCTAGATGTAAAGCAAAATAATATGTAATTAAAATGGAATCGGATACATCTTAAGCACAACACACATAATAAGATTAAATTAAGGCTGTTGAGCACTCTCTCGAAGACGTTATTTAATTACGACTTATTTATTTATTTTCGATTCAATTATTTGTAAACACTATATATATCCCTTGTACCCCAATGATTATTGTGAGCAAAACATTAATACAATTACAATTATCGAAGTGTTTTATGGTATCAGAGCACCTATCGATCCTGCAACCCTAAACCTTCATCAAAGCCGCCAGTTTTCATCATCATAATGGCTCCCTCTGATGTAATCAACGAAGGATCCAGTGAATCCACACTCATCTCCACTCTCCCAAAACTCAATCAGGCAAGCCACATTAACATCATGAAGTTGACAAAAGACACATATCCATTATGGCACGCACAAATTGTGCCATGTCTCAAAGGGCAACGCGTCTTCGGTTACGTTGACGGATCGATCCCTAAACAATCAGAAACAATTACATCAGGAACCACCACTAATCGAAATCCAGATTATGATGTGTGGGTTGAACAAGATCAGTTAATTTTGGGTTTAATCAACACGTCTTTGGACACCGACATGCTCCGTCATGTGTACAGGCACACCACTACTGTTGCGGTTTGGAAAGCTCTGCAAACTCGTTTTGCTTCTCAAAGCCGAGCTAGAATTATGCAACTTAGGGCACAATTGATTAATGCCCAGCGAGATAATCGATCAGCATCAGAATTCTTTAGCTATCTGAAAAACATTACCGATGAACTCGAGATGGCCGGCCAACAAGTCACTATGGAGGAATTTCTTACACAGCTGTTTACTGGGCTTGGACGTGACTATGAATCCCTCGCTGGGAGGGTTATGGAAAAAGCAGACATTGATCTTGATCAGGTGTACTCACTTCTTGGCTCTCAATGAAGCTCGTTTCTTTCGCCATGACCAGGCCTCTCGCCCATCTTTCACGGTTGTTCGAAGAACCAAAGAAAGACACGGTCTCCCGATTGCCAACTATCTTTTGAACAGTAACAACGGGGGGCAGCGACAACGTGGTTACTGCAACCATTCACAGCAGCAAGGTCAGACAGGCCAGTTCCAATCCGGCTCGTATAATTCTGGGCAGCAGGGCCCTTTTCCAGCCGGTCAATCACAGCAATTTCAGGGAACTCGTGCTCCACAGTATCCACAGCAGCAAGGTAACTATCAGGGAAATTATAATCAAGGTCAGAACAATGGTAACTATCAGCATGGTAACTATCAGCAGGGTTGTCCTCGTCGTTATCCACCGGGCCAAGTCCCTCAATGCCAAGTTTGTTATAAAATGGGACACACAGCACTTGAATGTTGGCATAGGACCAACTTGAATTTTCAGCCTGGTGCTTCACAGAATCAACGTGGGCCTCGTCCTAACATGGCTCTCCAAGCCACGGCTCCGAATTCTCGACTATCTGACTGGATTCCGGATACTGGTGCTACACAACACATGGCACAAGACCACCGCAATTTGAATGGTCACTCTGAACCATACAATGGTCTGCTTTCAGTTAATATTGGTGATGGATCGGAGTTTTGCGTATTACTCATCTTAGTCGCTCTATTTTACCCTCTCCTTCACGCACTTTTACTTTAAATCACATCCTCGTTTCACCTAGCCTTAAGCATAATTTGCTCTCTGTTCAACAATTTACCAAAGATAATTCCGTTTACTTTGAATTTCATGGTGATTTATTTTTTGTGAAGGACTATTCGGGTCGCATTCATCATAGAGGGTCCCTTCACAATGGTCTCTACAAGTTTGACTCGATCCGACTTTAGCTCTTGCCACTTCCACATCCTCCACGGTTCGATGGCATCAACGTCTTGGTCATTGTTCCCACCTACCATGTGTCGTGTTCTTCGTAGTCAAGCACTCTCTGTTTCCAATAAAGCTTACGATCCGGTTTGTGAAGCATGTCACTAGCCAAAAGTCATCGTAGTCATTTGCTGCTTTCTAGTTTTACTTCATTTGCACCTTTGGATTTGGTTTATTACGATGTATGGGGACCTTGTCCCGAAACTTCCATTTATGGCAATCAATATTATGTTTCCTTTCTTGATGATTTTACCAAGTTCTTGTGGATTTATCCTATTCGCTATAAAAATGATGTCGAACGTGTATTTCCCGTATTTAAAACACTTGTTGAACGCCTCTTTAATACCTCGCTCAAGTCACTTCAGACTGACTGGGGAGGTGAATTTCAACGTCTCACAAATCCTCTCACATCTGAGGGTATTAGCCATCGACACTCTTGTCCACACACACATGAACAAGCCGGTGCCATCGAACGTCGTCATCGCCAAATAGTTGAAGTTGGCTTGTCTCTTTTAGCTCAATCTCACCTTCCCCTTCAATATTGGGATGATGCTTTTATCACAGCTACTTATCTCATTAATCGTCTCCCTACGCCTGTCTTAAACTACAAATCGCCTTATGAAATGGTCTATAAACGTCTCCCAGATTATTCCTTTCTCCGTGTGTTTGGATGCGCCTGTTGGCCATATCTTCGTCCTTACAATAACCACAAAACAGATTATCGTTCTAAATCATGTATCTTTCTTGGCTACGCTCCTGCTCACCATGGCTACAAATGCCTTGACTTAAGTTCCGTTCGTGTTTATGTCGCTCGTCATGTCACTTTTGATGAGTTGTCCTTTCCCAATACATCTCCTTCCACCCCTATTCCTTATGAGGACCTTTATGCCACTTTAGCACTCAATATCACTCCAAACTCCACTCAAACAGACCCTCCTACTTCTCAGCCGAATGCCTTCACTTCTCCTGCTGCCTCCGAAATCACACCGAACTCTCCGATACCTAGCCCTATTCAACCACAACCATGCTCCCCATCTTACAGCCCCTCCTCTTCGTCCTCCACTTCCACCGCCTCTTCTGATGCTTCCGCTTCGAGTACTCCCACTCCGCCACCCCCTCCACCACCTCGCATGGTCACTCGCACTCAAACGAATTCCCTCAAGCCTAAGAAAGATGATCCTAACTTCATTTGTTATCCCATTTCTCGTGCCCTTATTTCCGTTAATACGACGCCTGAGCCCACTAGCTATACTGAGGCTGCCAAACACCGTGTGTGGCGCGATGCCATGCAAGATGAGATTAATGCACTTCTCCGTAATAACACTTAGGATTTGGTTCCTTCTTCCCCTCGTATGAATGTTGTTTGTAATAAATGGGTTTTCCGTGTTAAGTATCATGCAGATGGCTCTTTGGAGCGCTATAAAGCGCGTCTTGTTGCAAAAGGGTTTCATCAAACAGAGGGTGTTGACTACACGGAAACATTCAGTCCGGTGGTAAAGCCTCTCACCATTCGGCTGCTCCTCACACTGGCCGTGACTTATCAATGGCCTATTCATCAGGTTGACGTCCAGAATGCATTTTTACATGGTAATTTATCTGAGCAGGTATTTATGCAGCAGCCTGCAGGTTTTGTACATCCGGATTATCCTGATTATGTTTGTCGCTTGAAACGTAGTTTGTATGGCCTTAAACAGGCTCCCCGTGCTTGGTTTGAGCGCTTATCTGCTGTCCTATTTGCTTTTGGGTTTCGGCCTTCTAAGGCGAATCGTCATTATATATGCTTGTTCGGGAATCGCTTGTCTCTTTTACTCATCTATGTGGGCGATCTTATTTTGGTTGGCTCTTCCAATGACGTTATTCGGTCGGTTTTAAGCATCTCTCGCTTTCAATTTCCAATCAAGGACCTTGGCTCCTTGACTTACTTTCTTGGCATTGAGGTTCTTCCACACGGCAACGGTCTCTACTTGACTCAACGTAAGTATATTTATCGCTCTTATCGAAAGCGGTATGACCATCGTAAGCCATGTAATACACCCATGGCTTCTCACTTACGACTTCAGCGGCGGTGTGTGTTTCATTTCATGATCCGTGTCTTTATCGGATGATTGTTGGTGGTCTTGATATCTTAGTTTTACCAGGCCGGATATTTCATTTCTTTGTGCATCGTGTTAGTAAGTATATGCATGCGCCTACGGATGAGCATTGGGTGGCGATCAAACGCATTATCGCGTTATCCGAAAGCTACTATTTCGGATGGCCTTCATATCACCCCTCGCGCCATCGCTACCTTACATGCCTTTACGGATCTTGATTGGGCGGCGGATCCGGATGACCGTCGCTCCATTGGTGCCTATTGTATTTTTCTCTGGTTCTTCGCTTATCACCGGCGCTCTAAGCGGCGGCAGACGGTATCCAAGAGCGATGCGGAGGCGGCGAATACAAGTCGTTACCTAATACCGCTCTCGAGGTTCATGGATTCTCATGCTTATTAAGGAACATGGGCTTACTCTCCGTCACATCCCCATTCTATGGTGTGACAATATCGGTGCTACTTATCTCATTTGCAAACCCGGTTTTCCATGCGCGCACGAAGCATATAGAGATTGATTTCCATCATGTTCGCGAATTAGTTGCTTCTAAAAAGCTTGATGTTGGCTTTGTCTCGACCAAGGATCGGTTGGTGACATTCTTACAAAACCCTTGGCAATCCTCGCTTTGCTCGGTTGAAGGCCAATCTCCACGTGTATCCTATACCCGTGATTGCGCGAAGCGTGTTGAGCACTCTCTCAAGACGTTATTTAATTACGACTTATTTATTTATTTTCGATTCAATTATTTGTAAACACTATATATATCCCTTGTACCCCAATGATTATTGTGAGCAAAACATTAATACAATTACAATTATCGAAGTGTTTTAAAGGCTACTATGTAGATTAAAAAAAAAATTGAAAAAAAAAGATCTGATGAACAGTAAATGCATGGTCGATGAACATCCTTAATGTCAAAAACTATTAAATATAAAATACATTTCAACAAAAATATCACTCTACACATTTTAAGTACAACACATTATAAATGACGAAATTTAGCCCGGGAAAAAAAAATTTAAAAAAAAAGTAAAAAAAATTAAAATCCGATGAACAGTAAAATGCATGGGCGATGAACAGTATAAAGAAGATGGGCCAATGAACAGTAGAAAAAGGATAAACAGAAAAAAAAAAAAAAAAAAAAAAAAAAAAAAAAAAAAAAGAAGGTTGGGCCGTTGGGCCGATGAACAGTAAAATGATGAACCAATAAAAAAAAACACGTGTCATGTTCATAGAAGAATAATTTAAGTGCGTATGAAATGAATATCCGACACATCTTCGACATCTCCCGACATCGTATTGATAATTTTCGACACTACTGAACAATTTTTTTTTTCAATTTCTACTTAAATCTATTTTAACCGAAAAAATGAAGCTATATTCGACATTATTTGCAACAACATGTGTTCTACCAAAAACACGACACGACACGCTTCGATACACCCTGACGCCATATCCAACAGTTGTCGGTTGATGAAATGAATATTAATTAAAATTTTAATTAAAATCTAACACACTGTCAACACTCCACGACACAAAATTGACAACTTTCGACACTACTGAACTATTGACCAAAGAAAGAAAAAAACCGACACACACAATATATAGAAGTAAAAAAAATGAAGACGGAAAAAAATAATCAATACGTAGCACCCCAAAAAACGATGCCCCTAAAAAAATCCGGCATAGACACACAATGTGAAATATATATACGCAAAAAAGGAAAAGAACACCACACAAACAAACTATAGTATATTGAAATATCACGTGGTCGTATCTCGTATTAGAATAAGACCAAAAAAAAAAAAAAAAGAGATCTAGATGTAAAGCAAAATAATATGTAATTAAAATGGAATCGGATACATCTTAAGCACAACACATAATAAGATTAAATTAAGGCTACTATGTAGATTAAAAAAAAATTGAAAAAAAAAAATCCGATGAACAGTAAATGCATGGTCGATGAACAGCCTGAATGTCAAAAACTATTAAATATAAAATACATTTCAACTAAAATATCATTCTAAACATTTTAAGTACAATACATTATAAATGACGAAATTTAGCCCGGAAATTTTTTTTTTAAAAAAAATTCTAAAAAAATAAAATCTGATGAACAGTAAAATGCATATGAGATGAATAGTATAAAGAAGATGGGCCGATGGGCCAATAAACAGTAGAAAAGGGATAAACAAAAAAATAATAAAAAAAAAAAAAAAAATTGGCCGTTTGGCCGATGAACAGTAAAATGATGAACCAATCAAAAAAAAAAAAAAACACGTGTCACTCCCAAAATCTTTCTTGTCTTCTTATAGTAGTTAGATAGATATATTGAGAAGACGAGAGAAAAAAATATATATATTTAAAGAGGTGTATTAAGAATGAGTAATAGTGTAATTAACTATATCTTTAATTGTTCATCCCAAAACTACATCCGTTGAACTCCTTTCACCTAATTATAGGTCGATAAATTCATGTGATCTAAAATAAGAGTATAATAACTTCAATATTTATTTGTATTAACCTTAATTATCATTCATTGTCATTTTGCCGTTAACATGTTAATGGATGACCATGCAATATTATTTTAGACATGCTATGTAACGCGTTAGCTCCTTATGACACCGTCATCTATCCTGAATAGAACGTTCGCACGTATAAAATTAAAAAAAATTTCACTTTATACGTAAGCCTCTACTACGTCGTATCAAATGAAAACAAACGGAAGCAAAGACTCGGGTATAAAATTTCTCCAAAAATAATCCAAGAGTAGAATACAATCTAAAGATGGAAATGTAACTTTATTACATTCAAGAGGAAAATACGAAATCCAAAAGAAATGTACGACAAGACCAAAAGTCTACTCCAAAAGTACTAACATAACCCAATAATGAATAACAAAATAATTAAAAGATAAGTCTTCAATGAAGCGTCATCAAACGTCGTCATCGAACTCCTCCTCGTAAACATGATCAACCTGTTTGCCTTCTCATCCCCAAATACATAGAAAACAAGAATTTGAGGTAAGTACAACGTACTTAATAAAAGACAGAAGCTATGTGTTGGTCCATTAGAAAGGGTAACACAAGTTTGAGGGGGTGAGGGGGTGAATAAACTTGTCCCTAAAACTGGATTTAAAACAAATTGAGGTTCAGTTAAACTTGTGTGGAGTTAAGCTGACTAAGCTGAGCTTAAGTTAAACTGAATTAAGCTTAAAACTGAGTCAACCGGCAGCGGATGAAGTTTTAGCCTTTTTCTTGATCTTGTTATTCTCTGTGAAAACTGAGTGTAGTAAACTGAATCTTGATAAATGTCAGTTTGTGAACAGTGAAGTGTATAACAATCAATTATCAAAATGCTGTAAATAAATAATAAGTGCGTAAAGTAAATAAGGCAAGTATTATAGAGGTTCCGTGGTGGTGTAATCACACGTCCTCTCTTCCCCACTGTGGTGTGGAGGAAAATTCCACTAGAACTTCTTGAGGTGAATTGTTACAAAAAGTCCTAAACAATAGTCCTTTGCTAATCCCTAGCGTCACTATCTAAACAGTTCTAGAACAGTTAGAATTGCTGCTCTTCAATTGCTTGAACACTGGTCCTTAGAGGTTGAATTGCCTCTTCACCAACTACCACCACAAACACACGATCTACCCGATCGCTTGTCACAATCGTCCTTGGCGAAACCTTCCCGGTTTGCTTCACAGTCTAAAACCTTTTATGTAAAATCAAAGTTGGGCTGAGAATCAATAAATTGATTCTTGTTTGTGGTTCTTCAAAGTGTATGATTCTGATAAAATCTGTGTAGCTTGAACACTTGAAGAATTTCTAGATATGTTGTTATAGCGCAAAGATGATAGCAATTCGAATGATTAATGCACACGTTAATTCTTGTTAAATCTCTGTATTCTTGTGTATTTCATCCTTGGTGCAAGGTCCTCTATTTAGAGTGTGAGGTCCAACGTTCATCTGGCTTCAATTCGAATTGTATCAACGTCTCTCTTGTAACGGCTATATTTTCTCGACCGCTCTGCGTGTCGATATTTCATCCAATAAAATCGCTTCCTTTATAACGCTCGATATGCGATCGGTTGTTGGATGGTGACATATAAAATCGAGTTTCCTTATCGCTTTATATCGAGAATGTTACTTGTCGGTTTCTTGACTCGACTTGGAGCATTAATCGAGATTTTACTCTTCTTCAAATAACAAGACTCGATTTTTATCTCGATTATAATTGACTTAATCGAATACACCATGACTCATTATCATCTAAGAACTCATTGTCCTTATGACTCTTAGGTCTTCATACAAGTACTATAAAGTCGATTCGAGTCACCACAAAATTGCCCGAAGTCTAACTTTGACACCGACGTAGTCTTCATAATCGAGTTTGAACCTCGGTTCTTCAATCTTCAATAATCGAGATCAGACTCTTAGTTCTTCAACTTCTAGATAAGCCAATCGAGTGTGTCCCTCGGTGAACTTACCTTCTTCGAGTTTCTTGTAGGTGTATTCAAAGTCGGTTTGTTTATCTTGATGATTTCCAATTTTACAATGATTTCCGGTTTTCGCTTTCTACGACACACTAACTGTTACAGTACTTGTCTGATGTAACTTATACAAATATCAGACTCTAGTAAAACCTATACATTCAGTTCTAGACATCTTTTAGCTTTTCACTATAACAGCTGGCTTCAGCACTTCATCATTGGGGTTAAGATAATACTTTGAATAAATATGATGAATTATCATCAAAACATAAATTTTATTTCCAAAATTTTTCCCCTTTTTGATGATGCCAAAACTCTCCCTAAAAGAAAAGCTTAAAGATCAAAACAATGTAAAACAATGTAAAACTGGACAAAGTACCCAAAGCGGGAACGATAAAATCTGTGTAGCTTGAACACTTGAAAAATTTCTAGATATGATCTTGTTATAGCGCAAAGATGATAGCAATTCGAATGATTAATGCACACGTTAATTCTTGTTAAATCTCTGTATTCTTGTGTATTTCATCCTTGGTGCAAGGTCCTCTATTTAGAGTGTGAGGTCCAACGTTCATCTGGCTTCAATTCGAATTGTATCAACGTCTCTCTTGTAACGGCTATATTTTCTGACCGTTCTGCTGTGTCAGTATTTCATCCAATAAAATCGCTTCCTTTATAACGCTCATTTATGCGATCAGTTGTTGGATGGCTGACATATAAAACTGAGTTTCCTTATCAGTTTTATACTGAGAATGTTACTTGTCAGTTTCTTGACTGACTTGGAGCATTAACTGAGATTTTACTCTTCTTCAAATAACAGTACTCCAGTTTTTATCTGATTATAATTGACTTAATCAGAATACACCATGACTCATTATCATCTAAGAACTCATTGTCCTTATGACTCTTAGGTCTTCATACAAGTGCTATAAAGTCAGTTCAGGTCACCACAAAATTGCCCGAAGTCTAACTTTACAGCCTCGACGTAGTCTTCATAACTGAGTTTGAACCCTCAGTTCTTCAATCTTCAATAACTGAGTCTGTGACTCTTAGTTCTTCAACTTCTAGATAAGCCAACTGAGTCTGTGTCCCTCAGCGAACTTACCTTCTTCAGTTTCTTGTAGGTGTATTACGAGTCGGTTTGTTTATCTTGATGATTTCAATTTTACGAATGATTTCCGGTTTTTCGGTTTTTACGACACACTAATCACATTACGATGCTTGTCGATGTAACTTATACAAATATCGGACTCTAGTAAAACCTATACATTCAGTTCTAGACATCTTTTAGCTTTTCACTATAACAGCTGGCTTCAGCACTTCATCATTGGGGTTAAGATAATACTTTGAATAAATATGATGAATTATCATCAAAACATAAATTTTATTTCCAAAATTTTTCCCCTTTTTGATGATGCCAAAACTCTCCCTAAAAGAAAAGCTTAAAGATCAAAACAATGTAAAACAATGTAAAACTGGAAACTGGATTTCATTAGAATGAGCAAAAACTGGAATAGTTACATTTTTGTTCAAAATAGTGTAACTAGATACTAAGTTCTCTTCTGTGCTTTTTGCATGACTGAATCAAATTTTCTTGCCCTGTCATACATACGAAAATCATCTTCAAGCTTGGAGGCTATCTTTGAAAAGGTCTTGTTGTAGTCAACTTGACTACCTTCTTTCCATCTTCTCCATTGAAATAGCTTTGGAAAGTCTGATTCTTTTAAGAAGTAATTTTCAAATTCTACTACATATTCTTTCATTTGTTCAGTCTTGTCTTTAATCTTCAGTTTATCATCAATCCTCTAATTCTTCTTATACTGTGCCATTTTCTGCTTTGAGAATAAATCAGATAAAAAGTAGTTCAAGGATTCTTCAGTTGTCCTGTCCTTGTACTTAGCTTTGATAGGATTGTGATCGTTGGTAAACTTCATCCAGAGATCCTTTGTTAGAGTAACTCTTCTGTCTCTAGGTTGACTGTATTTTGCAATGAGCTGCTCGTCAGTTAGTTCTTTCCTTAAGAACTTAGGATCTGATTTGTATCTTTGCAATTCATCTTCAAGTCGCTTCATTTCTCCAAGTAACTTTAGCTTTTCTTCTTTAGCTTCCCCATTTTTGGCATCATACAACTGATCTACCAGGGCATGGGTTGCTTTTTGATCTGCTGAGATCTGTCGCTGTGAAGCAAGTACTTCCTTAAGCTGAGTTTCTAACCCGTAGATATGTTGATTCATATGCCGGTGAGTGCATGCATGTGTTTCCTATCTACCTGCGGTTGAGTCTTCAAGTTTTTGTTTGAGTAACACAATTTCTGAAGCAGAACTTGAACTTGACTTGTGGATCATCTCTAGTCTTGCATGAACTGAAACATCTGTTCTAGTTCTGTAGTCGAGATATCCAGAGATGTTTGATAGAAGATCATTTTGTGCATCCTTGTTACTAAGCACAATCTTCAGATTTTCATGAACTTTTGCCAATTCTTCCTTTGTGAGGATGTTAGAAGGATCATAAGTATCTTCTATTGGATCCTTAAACTGAGTATTATCTTCAATAATCATCAGTTGTTGATTAGCAGTTCCATCAGCTGCTTCCTGATTGTTAGTTGTCTGATCTCCAACTGGCAATCCTTCTTGTTGAGGTACAGTTTGCATTGCTAGAGGTTGGGGTTGAGTTTCTGTTTGTAAAACTGTCGTCTCATCAGCTTCATTTCTTGATTCATCATCTTTATCCTTCGAAGTATCTTTGGATAATGTGGCTGATTCTCTTTTTTTTGCTAGTTCAGTGAATCTTTTGAAAGAATTGTCAAGAAATTCCGAAATAGGAAACAGAGTATATAGATCTCTAACTTCCAATTTCTTCAAGAGTAGTGTCTCTTCAGTCTGTAGACTGACATCTCAAGAATCTTCTGGTTCAAGCTTCATCTTCATCAGCTTGATGATTCTATCGGCTTCAAAAACTGGTGCTGATTGCTGATCTGAATGATGCTGTAACTGAGAAGTGTGGTCAGTAGTGACATTTTCTTGTATAACTTCAGTTGTCAATTGTTGTTGTTGTTGTTCCCCCTCAGTTGGTGCTTCCTCTCTTGATATTTTTAGGTACAAGCATCTTATAATTGATCTCACTTCTACTGATTCAGCTTTTCGCTTGATTCTTCTGTGTTCAGTTTCCTGCTGAGACACAGTTTCCTGACTTGCTTCAGGTTGGGAAGTTGTTCCTGCGATTTCCTTTGTAATTGCAGTTTACCTTGTTTGCTTCCCTTCCTTGATTCTTTCTAAGTAGAACTGGATGATTCCACTCAGTGTCTTCTTTAGTCGGAATCTGTCAACAGTTACTTGACCTTCGGTTTGAGCCCTTTTTACACTGTCTAATTCAACTAAATGTTATCTCTTGAACTGATTGACAACATAACCTGCCCAATTGAATTCTGTTCCATCCCAGATTATATTCATGAGATAGATATTTTCTTCTGACAGTATACTGATGCCTTTGATTTTCCAATGACATGTTTGCTGAGCTATCTGCTGAGGTGTCCAAATTCTGGCTTGATCTTGTCTACATGAATACCAGGTTTGATTGGTTCCGTAGAAAAAGTAAGTTGCTCAAGAAAAGCTTCTCTTTTCAACGGTAGAGTAGTCCAATCTGTTGTTGTCACATATGAATTTGTGAGGCCAAAGAGAGTCCTTATGACGCTTTCATTGAGAACACTACGATCTCCACGAACTTTGGTCATCAGAGAGTCTCGTACCAAACGCATATTTTGCCAAAATTGCAAAATTCCTTCTACATCACGTTCTTCTTTGAAGTTAACTTCCAAGATGTTTCTCAAGCCTGGTTGTTTCTCGATTTTATCATATATCCAACTTGCTAACAGAGTGTTTTGACACATAGCTTCATACATTTCGAATGTCAGTTCATCCATCTCTGTTATTAATCTTTCTTGTTTTGATTTTTCTGAAGTGG
This sequence comes from Gentiana macrophylla, assembly GCA_026214975.1. Taxonomy (NCBI): domain Eukaryota; kingdom Viridiplantae; phylum Streptophyta; class Magnoliopsida; order Gentianales; family Gentianaceae; genus Gentiana; species Gentiana macrophylla. The sequence continues at coordinate 70,381,915 of CM047807.1, forward strand.
CCATGTTTGAGTGTGAACACAAAAGTTGATTTTTGAGAAGAGAGAGATTTTGAAGAGTCTGTTTTGTTTTCTGGAAAGGGATGAAGATTTTGAAAAATAATGTGAACGGAAGTTGAATAAATAGGTAGGAAATTCTGGCGGTTGAGTAGTACAACTTTTCAAATTCCATGATGGTTTTGGGTAACCGATACATGTCTTGCTCGACAATCGTAGGTGTACACGCAAATTACGACAAAAAGAATCTGCGGTAATTTAATGCAATATAACCGGCTAATCGCTTTTATCTTGTCAACCTTTGACTTGAGTTGATTGAATAAAAGCGAGATCAAGTCGGTTTGAAGATGTAACTTTCGGTTTAAAAATTATTCGATTTGATTTGAGTTGATCGATTTGAAATTGTTGATGTCAATGACTAGTCTGTGTAAGTGAGCGCACCCATCATAACAAAGATTAATCCCTTGACGAATTTAAAGCTTAACTAATTTTAAGCGACTTTAATTATCCCTAATTCGATTCTTAGTTTGGCAAATCTGTCTTTGTCCAATGGCTTTGTAAAGATATCTCACATAACCGATCTTGATGAGGTACATAAAGAATCATTATATCCTTCTTCTCTGCATGATCTCTTATAAAGTGGTGACGTACATCTATGTGCTTTGTCCTTGAGTGTAAAACTGGATTATCAGTGATTGCAATTGCACTTGTGTTATCACACATTATGGGAATCATTCCTTCTTCTATCCCATAATCCCTTAATTGCTGTCTAACCCATAAAACTTGAGCACAACAACTTCCAGCTGCTATGTATTCATCTTATCCTGTAGAAGTTGAGATTGAGTTTTGTTTCTTGCTAAACTATGACACAAGTCTATTTCCTAGTAACTGACATGTGCCTGATGTGCTTTTCCTGTCCACTTTGCATCCAACATTATCTGAATCTGAATAATAAATCAGCTTGAATTCTCCTTCTTTTGAATACCAAATTCCAACTCCATCTGTGTCTTTCAGATATTTCAAAGTTCTTTTCACAACTGTGAGATGACTTTCCTTTGGCTTTGACTGAAATCTTGCACACACACCAACAGTAAATGATATATCTGGCCTACTTGCTGTGAGATAGAGTAAGCTTCCTATCATCCTTCTGTAGAGTGTTTGATCAACATCCTTGCCTTCTTTGTCTTCGTCTAGCCTGATGTTGGTCCCCATTGGTGTAGAAATTCCAGTAGATTTTTCCATACCAAACTTTTTGATATGTTCTCTTGTATACTTAGTTTGGTGAATGAAAATCCCATCATCTAACTGTTTAACTTGTAAACCGAGAAAGTAATTTAATTCTCCCATCATACTCATTTGGAATTTGCTTTTCATCAAATTTGCAAATTTCTCACATAATTTTTCATCTTCTGATCCAAAGATAATGTCATCAACATAAATTTGAGCAAGTAGAGTATTTTCACCATTCTTCATTCTGAATAATGTTTTGTCGATTGTTCCTTTGATAAATCCATTATCCACTAGAAACTGAGATAGAGTTTCATACCAAGTTCTTGGTGCTTGTTTAAGTCCATATAGAGCTTTCCTTAGTCTGAAAACTTTGTCAGCTTGATCTTTGATTTCAAATCCAGGTGGTTGTTGAACATAAACTTGTTCTTCAAGAATTCCATTCAGAAATGCGCTTTTAACATCCATCTGATAAACTTTGAACTTCTTGTGAGCTGCAAATGCAAGAAATAGTCTGATTGCTTCTAATCTTGCAATTGGTGCATAGGTTTCATCAAAGTCTATGCCTTCTGCTTGAGAGTATCCCTTAGCTACAAGTCTAGCTTTTTTCTGATGATATTCCCATCTTCATCAAGTTCGTTTCTGAAAACCCATTTGGTTCCAATGATATTGACATGAACTGGTCTATCTACCAATTCCCATACTTGATTTCTCTCGAATTCATTGAGTTCTTCTTGCATAGCTAATATCCAGTCTGGATCTTTCAAAGCTTCTTCAATTTCTTCAGTTCGAATGTGATAGAAAACATGCAATCATTGCATCTAGTTGATGTCTTGTTCGAACGCCGCTTTGAGTATCACAAATTACTTGATCTTCGTGGTGATCTCTCATCCATTGATACATGGGTGTTTGCATCAAAGGATCTATATCTTGTTCGATTGGTTCTTCAAGAGTGGTTCTTGAATTTCTTCATTTGGATCGAGAACATGTAGTTAAGGAGTGGTTTGTTGGGTAGTTGGAAACGAGGCCGATCTCGATCTCGAACATTCTCAAATTTGCGCCTTCCAATGTCAACTAAAATCGATTCTGTGATGATAGTAATCGAGACCGAAAACGGGTTCTTGTCGGTCTTCGATTTGTTTCACTGGAAGTTTGGTTCATCAAATACTACATGTATTGATTCTTCATGCTTGAGTGTCCTTTTGTTTAGTACTCTAAAAGCTTTGCGACACTTGACTATCCTAGAAAAATTCCTTCATCGACTTTAGGTGAAAAACATGAAGTTGATCTTTCCCATTGTTGTGTATGAAACATTTACTTCCAAAAGCATGAAAGTAGGAAACATTTGGTTTTCTTCCATTCCAAATTTCATAAGGGGTCTTCTCATATCTCTTGTTCATGAGAGCTCTGTTTTGTGTGTAACAAGCTGTGTTAACTGCTTCTACCCCATATCTTTCAGGTAGTTTTGCTTCACAGATCATAGTCCTCCCAGCTTCTTTGAGTGTTCTGTTTCTTCTTTCAGCTACACCATTCTGTTGAGGTGTTCCTGTGGCAGCCAGTTGGTGTAAGACACCATTTTCTTCACAGTATTGAATAATTATGCTATTGAGGAATTCAGTTCCCTTATCTGATCTTATTTTCACAACTGATACTCCTTTCTGATTTTGAAGTCTCTTGAGTAATTCAGTAAGTCTTTGCTTGGTTTCACTTTTCTTGGTTAAGAAAATTACCTAAGTGTATCTTGAAAAATCATCTACTACCACCAATGTATACTTCTTTCCACTGATACTAATTGGTGTAATAGGTCCAAATAAATCCATGTGTAGCAACTCCAGATGTCTGGTTGTTGAATGCTGAGATTTGGTCTTGAAACTTGCTTTTGTTGGCTTTCCTTGTTGACATGCATCACATAAGTCGTCCTTCTTATATGATATTTCGGTAGTCCAATGACTAATTGCTTCTTAACAAGTGTGTTGATGTCATCAAAATTAAGATGACTCGCTTTGTGCCATAGCCAATCGATTTCTGATTTTGTATGCACAAGCAAACAAGTTTCAGCAACGGCTGTTGTCCAATCTACTACATACATATTTTCTTTTCTTTTACCGGCTAGGACAACTTGATAAGCTGATTCGCTGACGACAACGCAGAATTCTTTGTCGAAAGTAATTTGTATCCCCATATCACAAAATTGATGGTGCTAAGTAGATTGTAGTGTAATCCTTCTACATAAGATACATTCTTGATTGTAAGTCCATTCCTGATTACGGTGCCATAACCTTTGGTGTATCCAGGTTTGTCTTTACTTCAAAAATTAACCTTTGGTCCATCTTTTGCAATAAAATTACTGAGACAGTCTTTGCTATTTGTCATATGCCTAGACCAACCACTGTCAAAGTACCATATATCCTGAAATAAAAATTAAACATTTTTAGGTACCCAACTCAGTTTGGGTCCATAGGGGTCAGTTGTCAGTACAAATCTGGGAATATATCCTTTTGGGATTCTTCGGATATTGTTGCACTTGTTTTCATATATGTAAGCCACACTCCCATAGTATCTATGTTTGACCGTGTCTTATTTATATGATCTCTCGATCTTTTGACCGAAACTTATTTACATGTTGCTTTCTATTATTACAAATAGAATGATAACCGTCATTCCTTCTATCTTGAGGTCCGAATCGACCTTGATGCTGGGACTTTTGCTGAGAGCTGAGATTAGCCCTCTGCCGAGTCTTGGACTGAAACTTATGATAAGTTTTCTGTGTGGAATGATTGTTATTATCAATTTTATTAGTAGATGCAGTAAAATTCCAATCATCATCAGTGAGATATAGTCTTCCTTTCCCCCTGAATGTGTGAATCTTTGAATGATTGACATTCTTGGATTTACTTTTATTGTAATTTTTCTGGTTCTTGACTTGATTGGTTTTTGTGGACTGGTAGTTGATTTCCCGATTCGGTTTTCTTGAGATACAAATGATTTACCATTTGGTTTACCTTTGTTGGTAAATCTAGTTGTTTTCTTGGAAAACTAATTTGTCCTATGTGATACTGGCTTTACTGGTTCAACAATTTTCTCAGTTTGTGGAAGTTGCTCAGCTACAAACTTAATACATTGTTTTGGTACTAGGTTTAGCAACTTTGATGGTTCCATTCTTAGAAGATTGCTGTGTATCAAATCCTAAACCCGTTTTGTCTCCATACGGTTTTCCTGATTTGAATCCGGTAACCGAACTTGATTGAGCAAATGATTCGATTCTTTGTCGCCAGCGTCTGATGAGATCGATGCAAAATCTTTTCTTTATCAGTTTTAGTCAGTTTCAACATTTTTAATTCAGACTTCAATCTTTCAACTTCAAGAATTAGGTTTTCTTTCTCAACTTTAATTGATTCATAACCAAACTTTGAATAGTTACTAGCTGACTCATCAATTCGTCAAGAGTTTCTTCTAATTCTAGATTTTTTGGATTGGAGTCAACAGTCAAAGAACATGCATTTTGCATGGAAATCTGAGCTGAAGAATATTTGGAATTTGATTCACATACCTCATTTGTATCTTCCATGTGTGCCATTAAAGCTGTGTCATCTGATAATCTTTCATTATCACCATAATCGACTCATCTCCAAGCAGGAGTGCTCTTCTACCAACTCTTCTTGGTGGAGTCTTCTTGGTCAGTTATAGACATTTAGCCTTATAGTGTCCAGGTTTCTTGCAGTTGAAACAAAGATATTCATTGTCTTTTCTTTTCTCAGGAGTCCTCTTGATGAACTTCTGAGTGACTGGGTGTCCACTCTTCATTCTTCAAATTCTGTTCATCATTAGAGCCATTTGTTCTTCCATCTCATCCAATTCATGAAGATTGCTTGATGAGTTTTCTTGAATGTCATTTGATGTTGCTGCGAGTGCTGTGGTCTTTGGTTCTTCTAGAGCTTTGATTATTGTAGCTGTACTTGTAAAATCTTCACTGAATTCATAAGCTTTCAGATCTGAGAAGATTTTGAAAGAATCCTCTATGTCAAGTCTTCTAGATTCTTCCATAGCAGTGACCTTCATTTTCCAGCACATTGGTAATGCCTTCAAGATTCTTGTGTTGATAACTTTCTTAGAGTACTCAATCTTGAGTAGATCTAATTCATCCATGATAGCACTGAATCTTGTTTCCATTTGGTCAATGGTTTCTCCAGATTTCATCTTGAAATTTTCAAACTTTTGTTTTGCAACTGAAATTTTTTTTCCTTGATTGAATCTGTTCCTTCACAAACAAGTTGTAGTTTGTCCCACATTTCCTTGGCAGTTGTGCATTCTTTCACCTTTAAGTACATGTTGCTGTCAAGAGTCCTGAGGATAAAGTCCATAGCAACATTGTTGAGATTGTTTCGCTTGCGATCATCACTAGTCCATTCGGATTTGGGCTTTGGAACTCGAATTTGTCTCTCACCATCAGTTTGCATGTGAGTGATCTGGATTGGTCCATAAGTGAGTACATGCATCATTTCATCATGAGTAGCTGCTAGAAAGGCCTGCATACGACGTTTATATTCGTCAAATCTGTCCATGTTGCACATAAGCATCTGTCTTGCATATTGATTGTTATCCATAGTGAGTGAGTGAAAATTGATTGTTTAACAACTGGAAACTGAGCTTTCAAATGAGAACAACTAGAGGATATATAGAGATAATGATAACTTGTCAAAGAGTTACTGTTTCGATACTAATTGTAGTTATCAGAAATAACTGATGATCAGTTACTTCAAGCAGAAAAACTGATACTTGAATTCAGTTCTGGATCTCTTCAACTTAGAAACACCGCTCCGATACCAATTGTTGGTCCCTTAGAAAGGCTAACACAAGTTTAGAGAGGGGGGTGAATAAACTTGTCCCTAAAACTGGATTTAAAACAAATTGAGGTTCAGTTAAACTTGTGTGGAGTTAAGCTGACTAAGCTGAGTTTAAGTCAAACTGACTTAAGCTTAAAACTGAGTCAATTGGCAGCGGATAAAGTTTTAGCCTTTTTCTTGATCTTGTTATTCTCTGTGAAAACTGAGTGTAGTAAACTGAATCTTGATAAATGTCAGTTTGTGAACAGTGAAGTGTAGAACAATCAATTATCAAAATGCTGTAAATAAATAAGTAAGTGCGTAAAGTAAATAAGGCAAGTATTATAGATGTTCCAGGTAGGTGTAATCCTGTACGTCCTCTCTTTCCCTGTAGTGCGGAGGAAAATTCCACTAGAACTTCTTGAGGTGAACTGTTACAAAAAGTCCTAAAAAATAGTCCTTTGCTAATCCCTAGCGTCACTATCTAAACAGTTGTAGAACAGGTAGAATTACTGCTCTTCAATTGCTTGAACACTGGTCCTTAGAGGGTTTAATTGCCTCTTCACCAGCTACCAATACAAACACAGTCTACCCGACTGCTTGTCACAACTGTCCTTGGTGAAACCTTCCCGGTTTGCTTCACAGTATAAAACCTTTGATGTAAAATCAAAGTGGGGCTGAGAATCAATAAATTGATTCTTGTTTGTGGTTCTTCAAAGTGTATGATTCTGATAAAATCTGTGTAGCTTGAACACTTGAGAATTTCTAGATATGATCTTGTTATAGCGCAAAGATGATAGCATTTCGAATGATTAATGCACACATTAATTCTTGTTAAATCTCTATATTCTTGTGTATTTCATCCTTGGTGCAAGTTCCTCTATTTATAGTGTTAGGTCCAACGTTCATCTGGCTTTAACTCGAATTGTATCAACGTCTCTCTTGTAACGGCTATATTTTCTGACCGTTCTGCTGTGTCAGTATTTCATCCAATAAAATCGCTTCCTTTATAACGTTCGACTGTACGATCAGTTGTTGGATGGAAGACATATAAAACTGAGTTTCCTTATCAGTTTTATACTGAGAATGTTACTTGTCAGTTTCTTGACTGACTTGGAGCATTAACTGAGATTTTAATCTTCTTCAAATATTAGTACTCCAGTTTTCATTTGATTATAATTGACTTAATCAGAGTATACCATGACTCATTATCATCTATGAACTCATTGCCCTCATGATTCTTAGGTCTTCATTCAAGTACTATAAAGTCAGTTCAGGTCACCACAATCTTGCCTGAAGTCTAACTTTACAGTCTCGACGTAGTCTTCATAACTGAGTTTGAACCCTCAGTTCTTCAATCTTCAATAACTGAGTCTGTGACTCTCAGTTCTTCAACTTCTAGATAAGCCAACTGAGTCTATGTCCCTTAGTGAACTTACCTTCTTCAGTTTCTTGTAGGTGTCTTCTGAGTCAGTTTGTTTATCTTGATGATTTCCAGTTTTCTGAATGATTTCCAGTTTTTCAGTTTTACAACACACTAGCTGTTACAGTACTTGTCTGATGTAAGTTATACAAATATTAGACTCTAGTAAAACCAATACATTCAGTTCTAGACATCTTTTAGCTTTTCACTATAACAGCTTGCTTCAACACTTCATCAATAGGGTTAAGATAATACTTTGAATAAATATGATGAATTATCATCAAAACATAAATTTTATTTCCAACACTATGACAACAATTAAGATTTATAAAGAAAAGATATTTAATCGTTTAGTTATTTATGTGAGACCGACTCAATCTGGAGTTCATTTCATGTCCATCAACATGAACTGACTAAACGTTTCCACTTAACTTATCTGTGTTACAACCGCACTCAACGGCACTATGCATATCCAAACTGGGGATATTCTTGGCAACATATTAGTGGATCAGACCAATATCCACGGATCATAGAATAGGTAGACTCCGATAGTGCACACATATCAGTGGAGTCCCTCCGTACTTAGGGTTTTTTTGACATACGGAGTTCTTCCACCTTCAGAGGTAGCACGCACATCGCGATATAGACTGGTGCCTATCCAAGAAAGACATGTTGTTTAGTCTTTTGATAATAAAGTACGTATTTTATTAAAGTGATTAACTAACCACCTATGTGTTTTCAATTAATCTCCTTCACTGACACTACTCTCTTCCTAGACCACTAGACATTAACAAGGCCTAGCAATTACACAGACATTGATGAATGCTAATTCATCAAAGCACAAGCCTATCATGCTCTTCCGATGGATCCGAACTTCAACTACCTTTAAGAGTACATTCGGTGTTTTAACTGAATGAATTAGAAGCTCAATTCAGGCTTGTTTATGTTTATATAATGTTAACATATCATAAATAAGGGTTTAAAACTGAAAGACATAGCTTAAACATCACTTACGCACAAATCGGGGCAATGCGTGCGCATTAGCTGGAATACGTACGCATTCCCTGCTTCAAAACCTGCTGGAATCTGTCTGTCCAAACAATGCGTGCGCATTGCCTACAATGCGTACGCATCACTTGACCAGAACCTAAGCTACAACTCTCTGTTTGAACAATGCGTGCGCATCCTTATGAATGCGTACGCATTCAGCAACCAGAAACAACACTAGAACATCCTGACATGGAATGCGTGCGCATTCTATTGAATGCGTATACATTAAGCGTCCAGAAACCAAACTGCTATTCTGAAATAGGAATGCGTGCGCATTGCTAGCCAATGCGTACGCATTCTGCCTGCTGCCCTAAATTCTGATTTCGATCCTTAACGGTTTCTAATTCCGTTTCTAACCTAGTTAACATTAAATTAAGCACAGTAAAACACAGAAGTTCTTATCTAATCGTAGTACCACATCTATGATCCTTGGATCAACAGAAAACACATCTTTCTAGCATCTAAGAATCATAAAACCATGATATAAACTTTACGAATCATAACCGAAATCATAGGAAGAGTCTCTTACCTATATGCAGCCAAAAACCGATCTGAACAGCTTCAAAAATCTGCTGCCCTTCCAACAAAACTGATATCAAAATGGTGCCCTTCTCACGACGATCCCGATTCTCTTGTCTCATCTGAAAACGATAAAGAAACGCTTCAGATATTGTGGAATCTCTCTTGGCCTTTCTCTCTTCTCCTCAACGTAGTGAAGAAGCGATCAAAGTCCGATTTTGATTAATTTAGGTTATGGGGATTAATCTGTGTTAATTTCCTTAAATACCAATTCCCAATTAATCCACTTTTCCTTAATTACCCTTAATTACCAAAAATTCAGAATTTCTTTTAATTAAATACACATAATCCGATAAATATACATATATACTTAATACAACACTTAATTCCAATAAAATAAAAGAAATAATAATATTTCATTTTCACAAAATGACACGTCTGCCCTTTTCTAAAAATCGGAATATTACATGCTAGTACTGGTTATCTCACTTGAATCTTAACTTCCACATACATAGACTACATAGAATAAGAAAAATAAAAGACTCATCAAAGTCTAACTCAGTAAATATATATTCTACTTAAATTCAATAGGTAGATTAAACTATTAGCATTAAAACCTAAATAAATAATGATAAAATCTCTTTACTTGTGATGGTAAAAAAACAATCTCACATACATATATCTATATTATATATTAAGTTGGGTAGCGTGAAAATAATTCAATTGTTACTTATAGAAACGTTCTGTTTAGGCAAAACAATGAAATATCGATCAATGTTATGGCAAGATATTTAGTAACAATAGATAGAAATCCTATAAAATCCTCAGTGTACTTAACACGAAAAATTGAGGCGTTACAGAAGCAGATCGGGAAATCAAACTCAAACACTCCAAAGATGATATAGAGGAAGCTCAGGATGTGGCTTTCATCAGAATGACCAAATATAAACAAAGGATCTCTCAGTACTACAACTCCAAAGTTAAGCACTCTTATTTCAAAGATGGGGGGTTGGTGCTGAGGAAGAACGAAGTGAGTAGACAGGGTCCTCAAGGTAAACTCAACCCAAACTAGGAAGGCCCTACAAAGTGGTGAAAGTTCATGGCAAAGGAGCATACCAGCTGGCCGACGCAAATGGCAGAAGCATACCCCGCAGCTGGAATGCCAACAACTTGCGCAAATTTTATGTCTAGGATGGGTTCCGGATTTATGCACTTATCTCATGTTACTTCAATTTTCTTTTAATAAGATGTAATCGACATCAGAATTTTTCAATAAAGTTATTTTCATTACACACGTGTGCATGGATCGCATGCAATGCACATACTAGCAATAGGACTAGGTCTATCGTGGCAGTACTTAGAGAGTCAGGTCGAATCCCACGAACCTCGTAAGAACGCAAATCATTCAAGATTGAGTATCACGATAACGATCACGACCAACTATAATATAGAAAGAAGTAAAGTGATGCCAATAAACAAACAAGATTATGCCAGTTCAAATGGAGCACACAAGAGTTTCTAATGTATTAGTTTAATTATGAGTTATTAGTTATTCCCCCATAACATGCATTAATCATCCCCGTGGGTCAATTATAATTCATTGTCAGCTACGGGTGCAAACTCCTAACCCTATCTACTTCCACTGTAAGGACAACAGACAATCTATATGCAACTAACCTCATTCGTTGGTTGTATTAGTTCACACTCATTAAGTTTTAGAGTTGCCGGCTCAAGACCGAAAACCTCCCTAGGCAGCTATCGACTATGGCTAGCACGTTCCTAAGGATCGATCAAGACAATGTCAAAGTTAACACTTCACTAACAGTCCTTCATGCTAATTTAAGATGAAATGCAATTTGATGATCCGGCTAAAAACATGTAAATTAAATTTGTCAATCAACGTAGCTGGCGCCGATTATCATGAACTTGGATTTACTAGGTATTCAGATCTAGCGATATAGACCGTCGCAGATCTGAAGAACGCAATCACAACTTCATGATTTCTACACCAATGAATCAGATCTATACATACATGGGGTAAAATAAACTAACTACTACATAATTAAACTAAATAAACAATTAAAACATACTAGTCAAATAGAACAACGACAAATCTACATCTTGGAAAAGACAGAAAATCATACCCTCGAAGATGAGTGTAGATCTCCCCCGGCACTCTTCCTAGGAGGTGAATCTGTCGACTCCGTGACTAGAACTCATAACATAAATAAAGAACAAAGAACTTTTATTGCATAAAACTTGTCTTGAAAATTGTCCATTGAATTCTGAGGGCGATGCCTCTTATTTATAGCTAAGTAAACCGACTTAGAAAGACCTAGAACTACCCTTCGTCCAAGAAAACGCGTTTCGGAAGATTATGGACTCTCGATAAGTAGGCGGTACTTCTCGATTAATTGGGGGTATTTTTGTCCTTTTTCTTCTGCCGACTTAGCTTGGAAGGTTCTGGAATACCCTAGGTCCAATCCTTTCGTTCTATCCACTCCAGAATCGTCCACAATGCTTATCCTAATATTTCGCATCCTGAAAATAATCAAATAACGCATGAAATAATATCGAATAAGGGAAAATAAGCGTTAAATGGAAAATACTCGACTCACGAATCCGACATAAGACATTCAACTCAAATGGTTCATATTTATAGATCGAAACAACTATTTTTAGCTCGTAACGACTAGAATGTTGATGTCATAGGATATACTATTTTAAACATCATCAACTACCCCCCACTAGCCCTTTGCTCGTCCTCGAGCAGAGTATCAAGGTGGAATGTACCTCCAAGAGCAATACCCATCAACTACCACATATTCAATAAAGATTTCCGACAGAACATACATCAAGCCACAATCTATAAGCTCCCCATTAATCATTACTTACCATACATCAATGTGTCGTGTCATAAATCCTTTGTGATAGTGCGTTCGCGGAGATAATCAAGTTGTATCAACCCCACAATCTTAACTTACGGCGCATACACTCGCTCATATTTCCTTTAGACTTGGTTACACAACATGGTACCTTAATCGGGCCGGGCGGACTTGGGGACCAAGTATTACTCTTTGGTCCTCATTTGTTTCTTTTTTTTTATGCGAGGTTCGTGCCCTTTTTGCTACAAGTTCGCTTCCCTCACTACCTTATTTATTATATCATATGTTTTTTTCTTTTTCTTTTCTTATTTTTTTCATTTCTTTTGGGCAGATTTCTCACTCTTTTTTCTTTCTCTCTCTCGCAAGTCCGTTTTGTTCCGGTTTACCTTTTTGGGTATTCAAGTTGATTCCCCTATCCTATAACAATTTGTTAAAGTATATACACAGACAAATAATGATTCCTGGTTAAAACAACTCATCATCTAATCTTAAACATTTCTCGCTCAGATTGTGTGCTCAAATAATTGAGTGCAACGGTAGAATAGAAATTAATAAGTTACTAGTTCATGAAACATAACACATGCTCATTCTTTCATACTAAATTGAATTTTCTATAGCTAACTTCAAATCGTTCTTCGGCTCCTATTCTACCGATTCCTTACTCTGAACGTTCATTAGGCAAGCTAAAAACAGTGTTAAAATTTAAAAATTATTCCCTTTATCGATTAACAAGCTAAGACTGCCCTTACCCCACACATATTATAGACATTGTCCCCAATGACTAATAATAAAGAAAAAAAAACGGTACTTGGCTCTAGAATTAGTCAGCTGAGTCAAATAGTGAATCATAGAGCATAATCATTAGCTCGTAGGTCATCAATTTTCCAAATATTTAACTGAATTCCAAATACTTCCCCAAAACTGTGAGTAACATGCAAAGGGCAATAAGAAAATAAGGTGGCGGTAAGTGTGCATACCATAGGAATGCACAAAAGCAATTTAAGCCACTTTAATCTTTATTGGCCTAAGCAAGACGCGAAAATTTTTATGAGGGTATCACATGAGAATCGTGAAGGAAAAAACAACATATATCTCTAGTCAGAGAATCGAAGATATATGTGATGAAAAAAACCTTGCGATTTTCATGCTACTTTATTGACTCAAACAACTCAAAATAAATAAAAAACAGTAAATGAAGGTTTAAAAATAATTCTGAATTTATAGTCGCTAGCTCGACTGTACTAATAGGGCTCCTTTATTCGTATACTGGATCGTCCAACATAAAGTCTTCCAATTCAGGGTCACACTTGCGCTCTAGGTAATGTTTCAGCCTGTGGCCTTTTACTATGAAACTCTTCCCAGAGTCTTCATTCCTAACTTCACACGCACCTGAATTGAAGACTTTTGTGACTACTTGTGGTCCAAACCACCTAGACTTCAGCTTCCCAGGAAAAAGACGAAGACACGAATTATATACCAGCAACTTATCTCCCACTTGAAACGTGCGGTTGAGAATCCTTTTATCATGCAGGCGCTTCGTTCTATCCTTATAAATTTTTGCATTTTAGGAACCTAAATTCTTCAAAACTATTCAACTCTAATAATCTCTTCTCACCGGCTAAACTTTCATCCATGTTTAGGAACTTCGCAGCCCACAGGGCTTAGTGCTCGAGTACTACCGGTAAATGACATGATTTCCCAAACACTATCATGTTCGGTGACATCCCAATTATGGTCCTATAAGTGGTTCTGTACGCCCAAAGAGCGTCGTCTAATTTCAAAGACCAATCCTTTCTCGTTGGATTCAAAGTCTTTTCTAAGATCCTTTTATCTCTCTCATTCATTACCTCCACTTGTCCACTTTTACGAGGTGATATGTTCTTTGCAATCTTATGTCTAACCCCATATATCAACATCAATTTCTCAAAGAACCTATTACGAAATGGCTCATTCTCATCACACTAATTATGGCTCTGGGCACTCCAAACCTCATCAAAATGTTCTTTTTGAGAAATCTCGGAGACACCCTGGCATCATTAATAGGTGACCACTTGCCTCCACCCATTCGGAAACATAATCAATCGCTACCAAGATGTAACGATTTGATTTCGATGATGTGAAAGGCCAAACAAAATCAATTCCCCACACGTTGAATAGTTCCACTTCTAAGATACAATGCAGTGGCATCTCGTTCCAATTGGAAATGTTACCAGTCATTTGACAGGAATGACAGGCTCTTGTAAACTCGTAAGCAAGTTTATGAATTGTCGGCCAATAGAATCCACACTGCAATACCTTTGATGATGTCTTGTCCAGTCCATAGGGACCTCCAACTTCTCCGAAATGACATTGTCTCAGATTACTTAGAATCTCATCATCATGGATGCATTTCCTAAAAAGGGTATCAGAGAACGTCTTTTATAGGTAGGGATCATCCCAATAATAGTTCTTTAGATCTGTAAAGAACTACTTCTTATCAGCAGTTATGAATTCCAGTGGTAGGTACCTTCCTGCTAGATAATTTACAATGTTGGCAAACCAAGGGTATACCTTTCCCACTCTTGATGTATTTCGCCGGGGCTGCGATTCGACTAGAGCAATGACTGGCAAAAATTTGTTCATCCGGAAAGCTCTCCCTGATCTTATTCAGTTGCTCCTCTTCTAGCAAGGTTAATCTTGACAGGTGATCAGCCAGCTGGTTCTCAGATCCCTTTTTATATTTGATCTCAACATCAAACTCTTATAAGAGTAGAATCCATCTCAACAATCTCGGCTTTGAGTCTTGCTTGGTAAGAAGGTATTTCAGAGCTGCGTGGTTAGTGAATACAGTGACTTTCGATCCTGTCAGATAAGGTTGAAACTTTTCAAATGCAAAGATAACAACTAAGGTTCCTTCTCTATAGTCACATAATTCCTCTGGGCACTATTGAGGGTACGACTAGCATAATAAATAAGCTTAAACATTTTATCCTCCTTTTGTCCCAGGGCTGCTCCAACTGCCATGTCGCTTGCATCATACATAAGTTCAAAAAGGTTGTTCCAATATAGTGCTACCAAAATTGGGGCGGTTATAAGCATTTGCTTCAATGTGTTGAGTGTTTGCTTGCACACTTCTCTAAATCCAAAAGGCACATCCTTTGAAAGTAATTCCGTCAAAGGTCTAGAAACTTTAGAGAAATCCTTAATAAACCTCCTATAAAATCCTGTGTGGCCAAGAAAGGCTCGCAACGTCTTTAAGTTTGTTGGATGGGGTAACTTCTCTATTACCTCTATTTTTGCCTTATCAACCTCCATTCCTTTCTTTGAGATCTTATGACCCAACACTATTCCTTTTGTGACCTTGAAATGGCATTTTTCCCAGTTATGTAAAAGGTTGATCACTTCACATCTCTTCAGTACTGTACTCAAGTTGTCCAAGAATTTATCAAAGCAGTCTCCAAATACAGAAAAGTCATCCATGAAAATTTCCAGAATTTCTTCCACCATGTCCGCAAATAGTGACATCATGCACCTTTGGAATGTTACTGGTGCATTACAAAGTCCAAAAGGCATAAGATTGTACGCAAAAGTTCTATAGGGACATGTGAAAGTTGTTATCTCTCGTTCCTCAGGGGCAATATGGATCTGGTAGTAACCAGAATATCCATCTAAAAAACAATAAAAATCATGAACGCTTAAACTTTCTAACATTTGGTCAATGAGTGGTAGGGGAAAATGATCTTTACGAGTTGCGTCATTCAGCTTCCTGAAATCGATGCAAACTCGATGTCCAGTAATTAGCTCCAAAGGGATTAACTCATCAAACTCATTAGGTTGAACAGTGAATCCTACTTTCTTGGGCACCACATGAATCGGGCTCACCCATTCACTATTTGCAATGGGGAAAATGATTCAATTTCCAACATCCTTATAATCTCCTCCTTAACAACATCCTTCAATTGTGGCATCAACCTCCTTCGAGGTTGTGCCACCGCTTTC
The DNA here is from genome assembly GCA_026214975.1 of Gentiana macrophylla. NCBI lineage: Eukaryota > Viridiplantae > Streptophyta > Magnoliopsida > Gentianales > Gentianaceae > Gentiana > Gentiana macrophylla. The sequence continues at coordinate 70,397,814 of CM047807.1, forward strand.
TTCTCTAGATCTATAGAGATTTTATGCATACACACTGATGGGCATATTCCTCGTATATCTACAATCGTCCACCCAAATGCTTTCTTATGCTCTCTCAGTACTCTTAACAGTTTCTCCTCCTCTAAAGGTGATAGTGACGATGAAATTATGTGGGGAAGAGTATAGTCTTGTAAGTATACGTACTCCAGGTGAGATGGCAAAGGTTTCAACGTTAAATTCCTTGGTGGCTCTTCCAACGATGATCTTAACAGTTTACCAGTCAATTGTAGGTCAAAGTGTTAGGTGTAGTGCCCGAAAGACAATTTGTGTAATTGTTTTTGATAATCGATAACATAATTTATCTCACATTATTTACATGCTTTGTGCTTGTAAGTAATACACTGCTGCAAACCCTAAGTATATCAGTATGTAACCGCTTAACTCAGTGTATGACATGCACGTGAGGATTGAGTTAGTGGTGATATACTTAAACTGTTAGTCCATGGTGAATTTAATCAGAGTTTAGGGTCTCATGATTAAAACACCAATAATGCGCCCAGAACACCTTAGGGTGTGATAGTCTTGTTAAGGGTGAATTTATACGATTTATAACACTATATTCTATGGTATTTTCCCCCGTATTTGTATTAATTTGCATGAGAAACGAGTGTTTAACGGAAATATTGAGTAAATGAGGCTTTAAATAAGTTATTCGCAATATTGGTTAAATTTTGGTGCTTTAATTATGATTTTATGATTATTTGGACATTATTACATTTTGCGATGTTTTTATGTGTTATAGATACATGTTGGAGGCTCAAAAGATGATCAAAAGTTGATTAAGTTCGAGATAATTGATGATAAAAGAGATAATGAAGGAATGAGACAGAGGAAAAAAGAGATAAAGATCAAGAAATCAAATCTCGATCCAGTGGGCGAGCGTCGAGTCGATCCGAGTGGGCGGGCGTATGATAAGCGAGGCGGGCGTCCAGTGGTGATTTTTGATACGAGAGTTTGGGCGCTGTGCGAACGGGCGTCTGAAGCGATCGAGATCTATCACGGGCGGGCGTTCACTAAGCGACGGCGTCCGTCGGCCGACTTAGTGAAACCGACTCAAAACTCTATATATAGCATTGCTTTTCTCCACATATGAGATACCATATATTCATTATTCAAACCCTAAACCTAGGGCGGCTTTAGGCTGCGTTTTCTTCCTTTTATTCGACTTTATGCACTTTAGATCTAGATTAAATTAGCTACTTTTTATGCCTTTGTTTACGCAATTTTGAGTTCTTGAGGATGTTCGAAGCTAAAAGCTTCATCAAGCGAGTATTGTGAAGCCATCCAACAAGCTGTTGATTTCGTTTTCATCGATTATCTTTGTGAGTTTTATTAAAGGTTGTTTCTTTATTCATGTTTACTATGTTTAATTGCTCTTATATCGGAAGATATGCATGTGTCGATTGTTTATTGTTGATGGAAATCTTTATAAACCTTAGATCACCATGAATAGGAATAGTATTTGAATCTATCTTAACGGAAGTTAATAGGTTTAATTGCTAGATTATAAACATAAAGTTTACACCTTTGGTTAGAAAGCGCGTTAATCTTGCATTGGAAGATAATGGATTAATAGATGAACTTTCTAAGGAATTAGGGTTCATATTTAGATAAGGTAAATCACAACTTAGATAAAAACCACAATATAATCGAGATAGGAAATCAATGCTTGTTGGATAGGTGGATCAATCCTCGTTTGTTAGTTATACATTTAATTTAAATCCTTAAAAACTTGAATTTGTTTAGTTAGTTTACTTTTATTTGCATCTTAGATTAGTTTAGTTAAAGGTTACTTAACCCGTATTCTTCCTAGCTTTGGACTATATCCTCTATCTAGTTTTATTTTCGGTTTTGTTACTGTTTTATTATTTGTTTAGATTAGTTTAGTGACATAGTTTAGGTTAGACAAAAACTAGGAATTACAATTGTTTAGTTCCCGTAAGATCGACCGGCATTAACCACTATTACTACGATCCTTATACTTGAGGTTAACCGGATTATTACTTGTTTGTTTTGTGTTAATAAATTCCGTGACAAGTCTTATCCGAACTGTCGGTAAGTGGGGTATTTATATATGATGGCATTCATATAGGACTGGACCGATTTAATATGGGTTTCTCGATATAATTCAGTAATCGAGAAAACTTATTAAATCATTAGTTGTTTATTCGCTTCTGAGTGTTTGATGTGTTAGTTAGGGATCACTTTGATGTGTGATCTGAGTCACTTCTCGTTGGAACTATTCTCTGATGAGTGAGTAGTTCTATGATTCACAGACACGAAATCCATTCCTTCTTGCGGGAAGTAGAGAGACAATCCCCTTATTTGTTAGACCTAAGAAAATGATCGATCCTGGGAGTTCATATTAGACTAATCAGCTACTAGTCCGATATATGAACTAATTGATCACTAGGGGGTTATTGGTAAATAAGGATAAGATATTTTGAGTCGGGTTTACGGAGACTTCCCACTCAGAATGGACAGTCTAGGGAGGGTTAGTCCGTATGTAATGATTATATCAATGGACACTTATTTACTCATATGATTGAGTGTAAGTATATATCTATAATTGGTAGAGTTCAGTTTCGAGTTTATGGTCGCGTAATCCCGGAATTGATAATTTAAGTGTAAATATTCCGTTCGATGAATATTTTACTTAATTTATTGGAGATACTGGTTATAGGTCCATGGTCCCCAACGTGGCTCCTATAATACGAGTATTTTCTTGTTATTGGGCCTCAGTGATAATTAATTGGCTGGGCCAATTAATTGATATGAGAAATATTATTTAGTTGAGCTAAATAATCTAATACCTGAAAAAGACATTTTACGGGGGCTAAAACCCTAGGTGTGGCGCCTCCTGATAGAAAAATACTTAACCGCTAACTTTAATCGACCGAGTATCGGGTTAGGGCAATATAGTGGGTACAAAGTCGAATCCACAGGGAGTAACAGTGAAGTACCAAAGTCGACGTAGAACTTGGTTCAGGTCAATAGATAATGGAAATATTAACAACTAATGCGAAATAAACAATTACACAACTGGTTTTACTTAATGATTAAAAAGCATATCCGAACTACGATATAGCGAGTTAGTTTTACCCCACGGAAAGAGTAGACAAGAGCGTGTCTTAACCGACCTACCTATCCAATTCGGTTTATATGACATCCACGGGCGCCAACTCCTAATTACGGTGTTAAGGTGCGAACAACTCTAAACAACACCCTATGCCAGGCTAATTAACCTCATTTTAGAAAGTCAACTAACCTAACATGGTTTACCAAAATCTAGAGCCACTCGGAAAACCGATGAAAACCTCACATAGGCACAGTCCTAACAACTAGCTAGGTTGTCAATATAACAACTAGGTTTAATATGCATGCAATGATCCTAAAACCCTTATGCCACATCTCATCGCAAAAATACATCTATAAGTTCGATGTGTGTGTGGTAGTGAACTAGGTTGTCAATCTAATTGACTATAATCTTTATAAGAATAAGTTTTAGAACGTGGATTAATCATACAAATGTTTAATTAAGTGCTACACTACTCCCGTCTAATCCCCCTTAGGGCGTTTCACCCGCTTTTACATAATTCGGCTATACAACTATTTAGCTACTCATGATGGAATTGAAAAAAACGAAATAATAATGAAAGCCATAATCAAAGACATAATCATATAATTGAAAGACAAAGAAATAATTACCATAAAAGATGAAACCTTGAATTGTATGAAAATATCCTTCAAAAGATGACATCTTGGATCACGAATCGAAAATCTAAGCTATGAAAGTTGTATAGAGTTGCTAGGAATTAAATCTATGATCTAAGTATTGAAACAACGTTTAAACTAATGGAAATCGCCCTAAAATCGCCCCTAAGAAACCCTAAAATGGCTAAGTATTGAATAGATATCATATGGGATCGAAAAATAAGGTTTTTATAGGTTTTTGCCGCATCCCGACCACGAACGAGCGTTTGTGGCAAGGCAAACGCCCGTTTGCACGAAAAGCCAACTCTCTGTCCTCATTAAATCAGCAATAAATTTTTGTGTATATCTCCGATTTGAACGATTCAAGATGCGTTGGAAAGCTCGTTTAATTACCTACAACTTTGGTGAAGACGACTTGGCCAAAAGTGCCTCCAAGATGGGTAAAAATAAAGATTAATGTTACGATTATGGTGAATCTGTGCATCGGGGCCAAACTAGAGTTTGCATTGGACAAACACTAGTTTGTCTTGTCTGAAGTCAGGCGAACCCATCCAAACGTGTGTTTCAGGTGATTTGGATGCTAGTTTGCCTGAAAACCCAACTTTCAGTACCAACGCTGCTTCTGTGAACGCCAGTTTGAGCTGGCCAAACGCTAGTTTGGGGTAGGCTTCATTAGTTTCATCATAACTTCACTTCTAGGGCTCCAAATGAGATGATTCAAAATGATTTGGAAAGATGATTCAATGCTCTACAACTTTTATCAAGACAACGCTTCCTGAAAGTGTCACCAAGTGTGACAAAATTTCCCCTGAAGTGACTGGTTCAAATTTCATCAATGATTCTTCACTCTTTTCTTCTCCTTGGCCCCAAATCTCGTTCTTTCTCGAGACTCTCTTCCTTATTCTCGACCTTATACATAAATCTAAGCCTGAAAACAAAGACCACGAACACCAAGGCACAATATACATTGTGGAAGCGTGTGAAATCAACATAAAACACGAGTTTTTAGGACGAAAACGTCATTAGTCTCGAAACATGCATATAAGTGAATATCGTTCATATACTACCCATAATAGACAAAAATAACCATGAATAACTCGTAAAAGGAGGTAATATCATATAAGAAATACACTATAATTTGACTCCCATCAACTACCCCCCACTTAGCTTTTGCTCGCCCTCGAGCAAACAAAGTGACTCTAAAATGTAACATAAAGTCAACATTGTAGTCATACACGGGATCATCATATGCAAAGGGCAAGTGAAAACAACCAAGAAAATGCAATTGACTCTAATCCTACCTTATTACAAAAACGGAATGTGAGTGTGTGCATAGCTTCTCATTCATTCATCACAGTTAACCGGTTCAAATTATAGATGCATGACTTTTGTTGTTACACCATAGACTTATACTTCATAAACATCTCCACTAATCGAGGTCAAATCAAGGCTAACTAAGGTCGGGTAGGACTTGCAAGGTTGTAACGTTAGGCTTGGGACGGGCTAAGCGAAAGGATAAAAAAGAATATCAAAAGAGAAAAAACAGTGAGCTTAATAAAAATTCTTGAAATTGCCTTATAACTCACCTCCTTAGCTTGATTCGAGCAATCTTTCTCCTTCTTTACTCTAAAATCCAAACATAATTCAATGAGAACTCGTCCACCAACACCACTTTGGAAGAATTAATACATAGCCATTTTTCTGGCAAACTTTGACTCAATTTTATTCTTTTTTTCTCTTTTTCTTTTTTTTTTCTTTATAAACCAAACACCAACACTTTTTCTATCCCTTCTCATTTGTAGTACAAAATATTTACCAACACCACACTTTGATACATAACTTCACCACCCCACACTTGTGCTAGCAAGTGTGCCCAAAATAAGATTAAAATTCACTCGTATGGTGCCAAAGAAACGTAGACCACAAATAAAGGCTAAGGGTCGGTAGTTATAGGCTCAATCACGAATGGCTAATGTTCGAGTGGAGGTCTAACCACCCTACAAAGGCTTAGAGGGGGAATTGTGGATATCATGTACAGGGTTGGCTATTTGGCTCTGGTTGGGTCAAGGAAATGCCAAGACCGTCATCCCTTAATCTACCAAGATTGAACTTTCTATTTCGCCTCGAAGTTAATGGTATAAGTTCTAGGTAACTGAATAGACTATGACAACTATAAGCATCACTAATTACCATAACTCATGATATTGAAGCTATTAAGTGCGTGTGTAATCCATTTTTATAACAAGATCACGACTTAACTCGCATGCATTTACTCAATTGTAAACCACTTACCTAAGGATATCATGATTCAACATATAACACAACATCAATCCATAAAAAATTTTAAAATACGGCCCAAATTCACACGATATAACAAAAACTAAGCCCACAAATCATTCAAGTATATGAAAACATGGCCTAAAAATTTATCAACAAAAACAGTGAAGCTAAGTCTCCTTCCCCCCACTTAAACGAAGCACTGTCCTCAGTGTGTGAGTGAGAAAGGAAAAAAACTTAGTTGAACTGTCGGCAAAGCTCATCCAATGCAATGCAACAACCGCAAACGTATCTCCCAGGGTGCCTGTGCTACAATGTAAACACAAAGAATTTTCTCAACGAAAGGCCGAAACCTTAAGTATAGGTAACGCAAACATGGAGATGTATATATAAAGAAAATATCGGCTATAGCATGCATGTCAAAAACAAGAATCCCGTGACAGCCTCGTGTAAGCACAACCCGAATCCCTAGATCAAAATAGATACAACCAAAGCAAAGCATGCATGGGACATGGTCCTCGTGCCAAAACATCGAATAGGGATATGAGGGTACGCAATATGTAACGCATAAAATGGATCGCTATAGATGGAAAAATGACCCCTACGGGTAAAGTACAGAACATCTAAGCATGATAGAAAGGCCACAGAGGCACACTCATCATAGAAAGCATCACACTTGCATACATATCATAGTCAAGGCATAAATTCATATAAGAGCACATAGGCAGATATTCCTAGATTCCTTTCAATTCCACACTATTTTATTTAGGGTTGGGTTGCCTCCCCCTAAGCGCCTTTGTTTTACGTCGTTGGCTCGAACAAATGGCACTTAAGCAGACTCAAATCACTTTAGACTCAAAAAAACTCAAACAGACACTCATCACATATCATGTAAGCTCATAACAAGTCAACCAAATTCCGTATTCATCAGTTTAAACATGCTCATAGATATCCCAAGGGCAATCATAAAAATAGTCGAGCTAGTGAGCGGCTTACCTCGTGTCACTTGTGCTGCTTTCTCTTGCCATCTCACACTCTCTTTCCTCTCCGGCTTTGGAGATGGCTTTCTCTTAGACTTCTTGCAATCAGGCGGATTATCAATCCGCATATTTCCCAGCTTGGGGAGCACCGGTGCAACGGGCGATCCCGATTTATCCTGTGCCTCGATCTTGCCTCGATCGACGACATCTCGTAAGCGCACCACATCTTCTTTTGACAATCTTTCTCCTTCCTACACGTCAGTACGCACCACACCACAAGAAAACAAAGATTCTGTACATAAGCATTCATCATTTATAGCATTTGGACCTCTATCCTTGTAAACATTTAAACGCTCTCTCTTGCCCCCAACACCAAAAGAAATATCCCCACTCTTAACTCCTATCTGAGCGTCACTGGTGGTCAAAAAGGGATGACCTAACAAAACAAAGGTCTTGGAGTCAGGCTCCATGTCAAGAATCACAAAATCCATGGGGAACACAAACTTTCCAACTTGCATTAAGACATCTTCCGCTACCCCCAAAGGTTTCCTCACCGACCTATCAGCCATCTGTAGGGTCATTCCCGTAGGTTCCAATTCACCTAACCCTAATTTTTCATATAAAGCCTTAGGCATCAAGCTCACAGAAGCTCCTAAATCACATAAAAAAATTTCAATTACGGTATTGCCTATGGTGATAGGAATGGTGAAACCTCCTCTATCTATCATCTTAGGGGGTATCTTACTATCATAAACCGCTGAACACTCCTCCCTCAGCTTAACTATCTTACCCATTTTCTCTCGACTTGTCAACATCCCTTTCAAACATTTAAAATACTCAGGCACACAAGTAATTGCCTCTAACAAGGGAACATTGATCTCTACCTTCATAAGAATGTCGAGGAATCTACTCTGATTCTCAATAAGGACCGGCTTCTTAGGACCCTTAGGTGGGAAAGGCAACGTATTCTCAACAAAATCAGGAGGGGGAGGGGGCATAAATTTTTTCTTACCTCGAGTGTTTGGCCCTGTAGGCCCAGATGTAGCTTGTTTTGTCATCACTGGCTTGCTCGGCTCCTCCTTTTTAATGTCCAGCACTATGAAATCCTGCTTCTCCCTTTCTTCATCTCTTCTGGTTTGAGCTTCCTACTCCCTCTGTACTTCCATTGCTCGCTCTTTCCTTACAATCGCGAGGTCTCTCTTAACAGCAACTAACTCTCTTCGTACCGCTTCTAACTCGGTTTCCATTCTTTCTCTCTCTGCTGCCTCAGCTTCATCCTCCTCATCCAGATATTCTTCTGCTACAACTGCTTTCTTTGGCTGGTCGAATCCCAGCTCTTTACCACTCCTAGTGAATATGGCATTCACTTGCCTCGGATTCTGCTCAGCATCACTCAGACTCTTCTTCAATGTATTTGTGATTTGCCCAACTTGAGTCTCTAAATTCCGGATAGCTGAGTGCGTTGCTACCTTCTGTTCAATAGCTCTCTTATTTAGCTCAGAGATAGTCTTATCCATCTTTCCCAACACCAACTCAGTTGAGGTCTTCTGGGTACCCGAATTGCTTGATTGGTTATTCTGATGAAGGTGTGCATTCGGGTGTTGATAAGTCCCGAATTTTTATTTACTGTTTTGATTGCTAGCTTGCGATTATTGTTTCCTTGCGCTTTTTGATTACGGTTCCATCCTTGATTGCTCCCCAACTATGATTACATCCACGATTATTTTGGCCCAGATTATGATTATTACATTTGTTGATGGCCATGTTGCTTGATTGTTCGATACATGCCTTGATTGGTATTTAGATAGGCATTCTGATTACGGGGTTTCTGATCTACATGGTTGATTGATAACCTATGGCTCTTGGTGGGCTGTATAGGATTCTGATCATAGAGGTTGGTTTGAAAGCCTTAACCCTGTGAATGGAGTTTTGGAACTCCAGTTCTGTTCAGCCTATTGTAGAACCACCTGAGTGTCTCAGGCCCAGTGAGAGCAATTGAATCTACACGGAAAAGACACGAATGAATAGGAAGTTTAAACTTTCAGTGCAAAGCTGAGTGGTCTAAGGGTGATTCCCTAGCAAGTATAGAGTTAACCAGACCCTGAACTCTCTCACCACTCAGTCTTGCTAGATTTCGTTAGAAAGCAGAAAATAGGGGTGATTCCCTGAGAGTTTATTGCCGAAAAACGGAGTCTGGATTCATTCAGAACAGAAAGGTCTTGGTTCGAACAAATTGCAGGATTACTGCCGGGGCTTATATCCTTTGTGGATTCAAGAGAACCACTCGGTCATTTAAAGTCACATGTTTTAAAATATGTGGACTTGACCAGAATATTGATAAGTATAGACTGGATATCAATATTCATAAAGTAGTAGTATTAGTGTTCATGAATGATAACACTGCAACGGTTGGAAACAACATGAGTGTGCTATCTGAAGTCGGAAATTGACACGCCAAGATTCTCTGGATGAGAGAATTGGACTATATTCTAAGAATTTGATTCGGTCAAATTCACAAGAATGAGTCATTGGCTATCCCATCCGTCTTATTGGTTAAGATGATCTTGTATATGCGTATGCAACATTCAACGAGAGTAATCCTACCCTACCTCTCAGGAATGATTCTCTAAATCTTCGGATAAAGAGAAAATGGGATAGAGTCTCTCTTGTATAATGGCAAGTCAGGTTGTCACAAGTCAATAGTAGTCGAATCTCGAATTCGAGCATTGAATAGCGGTTTAGTACGTCCTCAAGTATCTTTGAAGAATGAGGAATAATGTGCTTGTATATTCGGGTGCAAACTTGAATATGGTTGACTACACCGATTCTAACTTATAGTCAGATTAAGGATGACCGTTAGGGCGATCTCGGGCTCGATGTTTACTCATTGTGATGGAGCTATAGTGCGGAGAAATCGGCCTCGCCAATTCGACTTTAATTAATCGATCGTAGCGACTTTGGAGGGCGGCTAGAGTGGGGAAATAGCTTAGGAATTTCCTTCTTGATCTGGGAGTAATTCCAGGTTTGGTGAGCCGATATCACTTTATTGTGAAAACAGTGAAGAGATAGCTTAGAAGGATCTTCTCAGTCACTAGAGGTCAAAAGCATATTGAGAGAGTGTACCGCCTGATTAAATTGACCGGCGACGTTTCAATCCTAAAGATTATCTCGAGCCGACAACCTAACTAATTAGTGTACCAAGCCGAGTGCTTGGAGGGTTCGGCATTGAAGGATATGCCTCATCTGCTTTTAGAGCAAGTGGGAGAGTGTTGTGAATAAGATGAGAAAGGGTGTGCTATAAAAACAATCGTTGCTTGTCATTTCGTGCAAGTGGGAGATTGTTAGGTGTAGTGCCGAAAGACAATTTGTGTAATTGTTTTTGATAATGGATAACGAAATTTATCTCACCTTATTACTTGCTTTGTGCTTGTAAGTAATACAATTGCTACAAACCCTAAGTATATCGGTATGTAACAGCTTAACTCGATGTATGGCATGCGTGAGGATTGAGTTAGTGGTGATATACTTAAAATGTTAGTCCGTGGTGAATTTAATCGAGTTTAGGGTCTCATGATTAAAACACCAATAATGCGCCTGAGAACACCTTAGGGTGTGATAGTCTTATCGGATTGTCGATAGAGGGTACCTAAGTGGGGCATTTATATATGATGGCGTTCATATAGAATTTGGACCGATTTAATCTGGGTTTCTCGATATAATTCCGTGTCGAGAAAACTTATTAAATCATTAGATCATCATATATGGATTGACCTTAATCTGTGGTGATCACGAGGTACTACTTGTCTCGAGTAGTGTTTGATGTGTTAGTTAAGGATCACTTTGATGTGTGATCTCGAGTCACTTCTCATTGGCACTATTCCTTGATGAGTGAGTAGTTACGTGTTTCACGAGACCGAATCCATTCCTTCCTGTAGGAAGTAGAGATAGTCCCTTATTTGTTAGCCCTAAGAAAATGATCGATCCGAGAGTTCTTATTAGACTAATTAGTTACTAGTCAGGTATGTGAACTAATTGATCACTCTGGGGGTTAATGGTAGATAAGGATAAGATATTTTGAGTCAGGTTTATAGAGACTTCCCACTCAGAATGGAAAGTCTATTGTTAGATGTAATATCGTCGGATCAATCATAAATTGACCCAATTACGCAGCGGAAGTATCGGATCTAGATCTAAACGAAACAAAGAACATAAATTAAAGATCTAACTACAAGGGGGTTTAGAACCCAACCTTTTTATGGTGCTTAACTCCAAGAACAATAAGTCTCCAAGAACACGTGTATCGAGAAGCCACAGCATTCCAACGTGTGTCTCCCAACAACACTAGGTGGATGGTGTTTCCCGCCGCCGGACCTCCTTGATATGCTACCGGAATAACCCCGAAGATTATCCCAACTCTAAACCGAACTACTTAGTCGAAATATCAACCTAAGCACTAGTCAATATGGCGTGTAAATATTGTCAAAAGGCTTGGGAGAACTCTCTTTATATAGGAGAGTAATCATTGTCCTCCAAGGATTTAATAATTAATAGATAATTATTAGATTAATCATTATTCCAAATAAAAGATAAATAAAATGATTATCCCAAACAAATTAGGATAAATCACATTATTATCTAATATTCCATTAATTATTAATTAATAAATAAAAGATAAATCACACATTAAATAATTATCCAAGAAAACTAATTCCTTGATAATTAGTTAATACAAGATGCGCCCCAACCTTAATTAAATAAGGCCCATGCGCTTTTTTCTACACCTTGGGCCGAGTCCACGAAAAATTTCTTTTCCATGTATTTAATTACTTAGTCCAACTAAACAATTAATCCACATATCAAATTAAATAGCCCATTCCACTATTTAATTATAATCGAGGTGAAACGACGAGAAAACTAATTTTGCTATTTTGGGAGCCACGTCGTGGACCATGGACCCATATTCAGTAGCTAAAATAAATCGAACAAAATTATTCATCAGACAAAATAATTATATCCAACCTATTAATTCCGGGATTACACCACCATAAACCCGAAACTGAACTCTATCGAATATAGATAACTTACACTCAATTTATGAGTCGAAAGCGTCCACTGATATAATCATTACACACGGATAAATCCTCCATGGACTGTTCACTTCGATTCGGGATATTTCCGTAAACCCTTCTCGAAACGTATTATCCTTATTTACCATTAACCCCTAGTGATCAATTAGTTCATAACTTATATAATATGAACTCGGCCGATCGATCAGTTTCTAGGGTTAACAAATAAGGGAACTGTCTGTCTACTTCCCGAGGGAAGGAATGGATTCCATATCTGTGATAACACAGACTACTCACTCATTCTAAAATAGAGCCAACGAGAAGTGTTGGACCACATACTACGAAGTGATCCTTACTAACACATCAAACTCTACCCAAGTCTAAGAAGTTGTCTGTGATCACCTTAGGATTGTGATTAATCCATATATGATCATCTAGTGATTCGATAAGATTTCTCGATTACGGAATTATATCGAGAACTCAAATCAAATCGGTCCAGCCCTATATGATTATCATCATATATAAATGCCCCATTAAGTACCCTATTACCGACAGTCCGGATAAGACTGTCACACCTAAAGTGTTCTGGGCGTATTATTAGCAAATTAATCTAGAGACCCATACTCAGATTAATAAACGCTACGGACTAAGTTAATTCTAAGTATATTTCACAAACTCAATCCTCGTGTGTATAGCCATACACTGAGTTATGTGATTACATAATCAATAAACTTACGGTTTTCTGCAATGTATTAATATTGGCAATAAATGCGAATAAATAAGATGAAATAAATTCTATCATTTATTTAAATAAAACAATTACAAATTGTCTTTCGGGCATAAAACCTAACATATATGGAGGGTTAGTCCGAATGTAATGATTATATCAATGGACGCTTATTTACTCATAGGATTGAGTGTAATTATATATCTATAACTGGTAGAGTTCAGTTTCGGGTTTATGGTGGCGTAATCCCGGAATTGATAATTTAAGTGTAAATATTCTGTTCGATGAATATTTTACTTAATTTATAGAGAGCTCTCTTGGTTATAGGTCCATGGTCCCCAACGTGGCTCCTATAATCTGAGCATTTTCTTGTTATTGGGCCTCATTGATAATTAATTGGTTTGGGCCAATTAATTGATATGTGAAATATTATTTAATTGGGCCAAATAATATAATACATAGAAAAGCATTTTACGTGAGCGCTAAAACCCAAGGTGTGGCGCATCCCTCTCATAAAATGGAAGAATTGTTTTCTTGTGAAATTAATTATTTACTTGGTAAGTAATTAATTAATAAAAGATAATTGATTGATTGCTTTTATTGTGATTTTTAATTATTTATTTAATTAATTAGAAACTTGGAGGCCAAGGATTTACTCTCTATATAAAGAGAGTTCTTCCAAGACATATGAGAGATGAAATTTTTGACATACACACATAAAATAGATAGAAAAACTTGTTTCTTGTCTTGGGTTTACGGTTGAAGAAAAACTTAGGTTTTTCTTGATGCATATCAAGGAGGTTTCAATTCAAGGATCGGTGTCCACCAACCGCCCGTTTGGAGAACATGTTGGAAGATTGTGGCTACTCATCCGACTTTCGGTAAGTAGATCTAAACCCCCTTGTAGGAAGTTTAGATCCTTTATTTATGATATGTAGTTTATAGATCGTGATCCATCCGCTGCGCAAAGATCTATTTTGTACAGTTCTGAGCTCCTACATCCTTCATGTGGTATCGGAGCCAGGTTCCACGATCTATGAATTATATTCATATATAAACGATTTAAAAGGAGTGGAATTACATGTAGATATTTTGTTTTTAAATATGCATATGTGATTGGTTGTTGTGGTTGAAGAGATGGATTGGGGTTGACACTTTGTTTGCCCGTTAGATCTATTGTAAACTCATATAAATTCGTTATATGAGTATAGAAAATTTTGTAATGTAATTTTAAATTTCCTAGAAATAGATTTGTTTTGTTCTTTGTTCGGTTTTCTTCTTTTCCGTTGATTGAGCCGTTGAAGCGACAATCCCCGGTCGAGAATAAAGATCAAAAGTTGATAAAAGTACCACAAAATTGGGTGTCGATCGTAGTCCTTCTCGATATCAAATCGCTGCAATAAAGTTGTTCTTTATAATGAAAACCCACAACAGCCATAAAATCCCAGCTATGAGTTCATCAAATTTACGGAAGAGTTTGGAGCGTTGAGACAAATATCCGACCATTCCGATTGTCTAACATGGAGTTATGAACGAGCCCTAAAAATTTAGGTCGATCGGGTTTTGTCTTGATGCCCGATCGGCTCGGGAAGACAACTGCTGGCGCCATGATTATAAGCAGATCAACCAGATTGGCTCGGCGGGTTCTTTGGAGAAAATTGGGCCATCGAAACTTGGATCCAACCGTCCATATTGAAGAAGGAGGAGTGAAGTACTAGTCCACAATATTTTGTGTCTATCGAGTTCATTTGGATGCCCGATCATCGATGAAACGGATCGGCGAGATTGTATTAGAAACTAGTAAACCCTAGAGTTAGGGTTTATTTATTTATTTTCTAATAGGTAAGATCTGGGGGTGCCAGCGGTCCATCTTGATGTTTCTTTTCCGCACTAGTATGTATCGTAGAACCGGAAAATTTCCATGACATGCATCATATCATGAATTCCACTCCATATGCATATACATGTAGAAATTAATTCGAGAAATTAGTTAGGCACGTATACAACACGCAATTAGTTTTAATTAATTGTATGATATTAATTAGATACGAATTAGGGAAACCGAGGATTCCGGGTTTTGTCAATGGTCATGATTAGGTGATGGATTCTCGGTCAATCCCACCTTGTGAAAGCATAGGGAGTAAAATCCTGAAACCTCGACGAGATTGCGTTTTTTGTCCGTAGTGTCTACGTGAAAGATTGATGTTAAGGGATTGAACAATTATGGGCGAATATGGTTAGAAAGTTGTCAAACCATGGATGGGTGGTCAACTGAGCCACGGCTCGATCGACTTAACCCTCCACGTGTGGCGTTTGCACGGGGGTCCGGCAAGGCTGAGCTATCCGATGAGTGACTACGGCTCAACGGAACTCCCCTAGCCCTGATCCGTCCGACGGCCACATATGTTCCAACGGGCCCATGATTTATTGTTCCTTAAAGATAAATCAAGTCCAAAAATGAAATCAATAAACCCACAACTTTTTCAAAAATATTGAGTAGGAGAGGGGAAGGCGACAGCCGACCCTATGGCCTCTACTATTGACACAAGCAACGTGAGAGAATGGTGACGCCCTTCTTGCCGGCCTGGGACTGGCCTCCCTAAGGAAGGCCTTCACCGCTATCAAAATTCAAGGTTTGGTCTCCGAAAGGATAGATTTTGGCTACTCGTCGGGTCACCGACCGACCCTAAGCGACGCACACACTCGGGGTCTACCTAAAAATCCGAAGCATGAGGGTCACACTCATTATGGGTATTTTTGGTAATACATTGGCTGAAAAAGAAAAGTAATCGAGGATTAAGATTGGTTGTTCGATTCCATTTAATCATCGAGAGAGTTGATCTCAATATAGTCGTCACCTCTTTGACCTACCCTAAGGAGGCACTGAGGTGAGACTAAATCCTTGGAACGGTAGGATAGACTATGCATTAGTTTATAGTTCTTAAAATCAATTAGTAGTGTATAAATTGGATTCATTTTCTGTCAATTTTATTTACAACAATTTATATATCTCTATAGGGTACTAGACTACTAGTGTATGTTTTAAATTGACTAGTAACGACTTCGTTAAAAGTGATAAGTAACTAGAACGTTGTACTTATTAATCATACATGCGATTAATCTTTCAGAAGAGATATTTCTCTTGAGCCTTTAAGACTTAAGTGACGTAAATAAATATGTCACTCCTGTCACTCGTGTTGAACGAGAGACAACCGTAGTTAGATTAAAAGATGGTTGGGATGGTAAAATTCTTCTAGTGAATTTTTAATTGTGTAGTGACTACACGAGAAATTTTCTAATAGAAAAATTGGAGAATCATAAATTAAAGTGTTGCTAGTTAGACGGTATATGGAACTGATAAACTAGTGGGAGCTTTAATCTTATGTTTTTTGTTTTTCTGATTTATTAGAAAATTAGTCCCACTGGGTAACGCTTTCATTAGACATCCCACAACTCAGGAGTAGTGTCTACTCAAACAAACTGCTAGTTCAAGACTATTTCCTTTTAAGGAAAGTCAAGAATGGGAAATCATCTAAACTAAGTTTGAGGCTAAACTGAAATATTTATTAAAAAAGTAGAGGATAAGGAAAGTGATTTCTGATCACTAACCAATGAATCCTTAGCGACTTTCTTAACCGAGTAACTAGACTCGGGAGCTAAGTTCTTTGGAAGAACAAGGAAGCTTTGCATTAACGATTAGAGTAGACAACGGGCAGTAATTTTAGCTAGAATAGTGGGAGTGGTATGAGGAAATGAACTTTGGATTCGATCCTTGAATATCATGAAAAATTTATTTTTATGTTTTCAGATTCGTTGGAACAAATGGATTCACTTTCAACTCGACATATTAATTGTTGCCTCATAGAAAGTGAATATGACATTTGTAGTATGAATCCGAGACTCGGACTTTTATTTGATAAAGTCAGAACCACTACGAAATGCTGAAAAGGTATAAGTAAAACGTCTTAAACTATTATAGGCGAACGGTTTCCGTATTAAGATAAACGATTCTTCAAAATCTATTAATTAGTGCATATATCCTAGAGATAAGACCTAACGACTGGGTAAGGGTGATTCCTATCTCCCAGTCTCGGAACACTGTCTCAAAGGAACAATGACTATGCTTCCTTTCAATTGAGAAAGGGTAATAGATCTGAAGAAGTAACGTAGCTTGTTCATAATGACCTTCGGGGTCTAGTGAGAGATACAAGCTAATAGGAGTTTTTGAGTGGTGACATATTGTCTCATAACTACTCGAAACATGGTTTAGTTTATCAAAAGAATACGAGGAGGAGTCTCTAATTTTAGTAGAGAATAGAGTATTCCATGCTCAGAAATTGGATATCACATAGTCTTGGGACTGATTCTCGGCCTGCCTCCTAGTGGAATGTTTTTCCCTGAGGAAGAAACCATATACTTGCCCTATATAGTTATTGATGTGCTACAATACGTTGCTAAACTCGATTAAGATAATTGGTTGCAAAATAACGGTTAACATTATTATGTAAAACGAGAAGTCTACCTAGAAGATGCTAGTGAATTTATGGATAAGGAAAGAATTCGGTTCACACCACTTCCGTAAATGTAGGCATTTAGCACTTAATGCTTGAAGGTAGGACTGGAGATTTTGCGCATACGTTATGATTGTGGATTTGTTAGTGAAATAGCTTAATGTGACGAGTGAAGGTTGGTTATAAGATTCTTGAGATCAGAAAGTGACGGTTGAACTGTCACAAGCCTTCTAATAGAATCTATAAGTAACAGCCTTAAACCTTGGAGTACGGTTACCCGAAGGTAGTTACTATCTAATTTAATCAGACCACGTCCAACATCGGTTTTGGTGATTACAGCGATAAATACTACTAGATCGAGAATGTCAATCCACCCAAAACGTGGTGGGAGTATGGTTTAACCGTTGACCCATTGTGGTTTTGTGGACTTTCTGATCTCATTGGGGTGATTGATAACCTATGGCTCTTGGTGGGTGTATAGGATTACGATCATAGAGGTTGGTTTGAAAGTCTTAACCACATGAATGGAGTTTTGGAGCTGAGATTCTGTTTCGACCTCTAATAGAACCACTGAGTGTCTCACCCAGTGAGCAAATTGGATCTACACGGAAAAGAGTCGAATGAATAGGAAAGTTTAAATTTTCAGTGCAAAGCTGAGTGGTCTAGGGGTGATTCCTTGACAAGTAGAGAGTTAACCAGACCTTGAACTCTCTCACCACTCAGTCTTGCTAGATTTCGTTAGAAAGCAGAAAATAGGGTTGATTATTTGAGACTTTCTTCTTTGAAAAGCAGTCCGGATTCATTCGAGAATAGAAGGGTCTTGGTCGAAACAAATGGCGGGATGATTTGCCAGGGCTTATATCCTTTGTTGATTTAAGAGAACCTCTCGGTCATTTAAAGTTACATGTTTTAAAATATGTAGACTTGACCAGAATATTGATAAGTCTTTCGTAGACTGGATATCAATATTGATAAAGTAGTAGTATTAGTGTTCATGAATGATAACACTGCAACGGTTGGAAACAACATGGGTGTGCTATCTGAAGTCGGACACTGACATGCCAAGATTCTCTGGATGAGAGAATTGGACTATATTCTAAGAATTTGATTCGGTCAAATTCACAAGAATGAGTCATTGGCTATCCCATCCGTCTTATTGGTTTAGATGATCTTGCATATACGTATGCAACATTCAACGAGAGTAGTCCTACCCTACCTCTTAGGAATGATTCTCTAAATCTTCGGATAAAGAGAAAATAGGATAGAGTCTCTCTTGGATAATGGGAAGTCAGGTTATCACAAGTCAATAGTGGTCAAATCTTGGATTCGAGCATTGAATAGCGGTTTAGTATGCCCTCAAGTGTCATTGAAGAACGAGGAATAATGTGCTTGTATATGTGCGTGCAAACTTGAATATGGTTGACTACACTGATTCTGACTTATAGTCAGATTAAGGATGATCGTTGGGATAATCTCGGGCTCAATGTTTACTCATTGTGATGGATCTATAGTCTGGAGAAAACCAGCACCGCCAATTCGACTTTAATTAATCGGATACGTAGCAGCTTTCGGAGCAGCTAGAGTGGCGAAATAGCTTCGGAATTTCCTTCCTGATCTGGGAGTAATTCCCGGTCAGGTGAGCCGATATCACTTCATTGTGAAAATAGTGAAGAGATAGCTTAGAAGGATCTTCTCGATCCTTTAGAGGTCAAAAGCATATTGAGAGAGTACCGCTGATTAGATGGATGGCGGACGTTTCAATTCTAAAGATCGTCTCGAGCCGACAACCTAACTAATCGGTTTACCAAGTCAAGTTCTTGGAGGTGCGGCATTGAGGATATGTCTCATCTGCTTTTAAAGCAAGAGGAGAGTGTTGTGAATAAGATGAGAAAGGGTGTGCTCTAAAAACAATCGTTGTTTGTCATTTCGTGCAAGTGAGAGATTGTTTGGTGTAGTGCCCGAAAGAAAAATTGTGTAATTGTTTTTGATAATGGATAACAAAATTTATCTCACCTTATTACTTGCTTTGTGCTTGTAAGTAATACACTGCTGCAAACCCTAAGTATATCAGTATGTAAACGCTTAACTCAGTGTATGGCAAGCACGTGAGGATTGAGTTAGTGGTGATATACTTAAACTGTTAGTCCGTGGTGAACTTAATCGGAGTTTAGGGTCTTACGATTAAAACACCAATAATGCGCCCAGAACACCTTAGGGTGTGATAGTCTTATCCGGACTGTCGGTAGAGGGTACCTAAGTGGGGCATTTATATATGATGGCATTCATATAGGACTGGACCAATTTAATATGGGTTTCTCGATATAATTCCGCACTCGAGAAAACTTATTAAATCATTAGATGATCATATATGGATTGACCTTAATCCTGAGGTGATCACAGGTTAGTGCTTGTCTCGGGGTAGTTTTGATGTGTTAGTTAGGGTACGGCATTGAGAGATATGTCTCATCTGCTTTTAGAGCAAGTGGGAGAGTGTTGTGAATAAGATGAGAAAGGGTGTGCTATAAAAACAATCGTTGCTTGTCATTTCGTGCAAGTGGGAGATTGTTAGGTGTAGTGCCCGAAAGAAAAATTGTGTTATTGTTTTTGACAATGGATAACAAAATTTATCTCACCTTATTACTTGCATTGTGCTTGTAAGTAATACAACTGCTGCAAACCCTAAATATATCGGTATGTAAGCGATTAACTTTCGATGTATGGCATGCACGTGAGGATTGAGTTAGTGGTGATATACTTAAAGCTGTTAGTGTAAGGTGTTGTGCCGAAAGACAATTTGTGTAATTGTTTTTAACAATGGATGATAAATTTTATCTCACCTTATTACTTGCTTTGTGCTTGTAAATAGTACACTCTTTGCAAACCCTAAGTATATCGGTATGTAACCGCTTAACTCGGTGTATGGCATGCACGTGAGGATTGAGTTAGTGATGATATACTTAAAGCTGATTAGTCCGTGGTGAACTTAATCGAGTTTAGGGTCTCTTGATTAAAACACCAATAATGCGCCCCGAGAACACCTTAGGGTGTGATAGTCTTATCCGGACTATCGGTAGAGGTACCTACGTGGGGCATTTATATATGATGGCATTCATATAGAAATTTGGACCGATTTAATCAATTTCTTGGTATAATTCCATAATCGAGGAATCTTATTAAATCATTAGATGATCATATATGGATCAACCTTAATCTGAGGTGATCACGGGATCTTTGCTTGTCCCGGGTAGTGTTTGATGTGTTGAATTACGGTTCACTTTAATATGTGTTCCAAGCCACTTCTCATTGGCACTATCTCCGGATGAGTGAGTAGTTACGATTTTCACAGGACATGGAATACATTCCTTCTGTGTAGAAGTAGACAAATTCCCTTATTTGTTATCCCTAAGAAAGTGATCGATCCGGGAGTTCACATTTGACTAATTAGCTACTAGTCGGATATGTGTGTGATTGATCATCGAGGGTTAATGGTAAATAAGGATAAGATATTCTGAAGTCGGGTTCACGGAGACTTTCCACTCATAATGGACAGTCTATGGAGGGTTATTACGTATGTAGTGATTATATCAATGGACGCTTATTCACTCACATGGGTTGAGTATAAGTAAATATCTATAATCGGTAGAGTTCGATTTGGGTTTATGGTGGCGTAATCACGGAATTAATAATTAATGAACTTATTACATTCGATGAATAATTAATTATTGGAGCTATCACGGTTATAGGTCCATAGTCCTCGATGTGGCTTCATAATTGGACTAATAATCTTGTTGTTTGGGCCTCATTGATAATTAATTGGTTTGGGCTAATTAATTGATATGCATGAATATTATTTAGTTGGGCTAAATAATATAATACACATAAAAGATATTTTATGTGGGCTAAAACCCTAGGGAGGTGGCGTCATATTGGTTCTCTTTTAGCACAAGAATTGGTTTTCTTGTGTTATGGAAATTAAAAGATATTCTTGTTATGTGATTGATTGGATGACATGTTATTTAGTTTCCTATTGGTCAATAATATGTCACAATTATTCATTAAGGAAAATATCTTTTTATTTTGTTTAATTAATTATTTATTTAATTAATTAAAACTTGGAGACCAAGGATTTACTCTCTGCTATAAAGGAGAGTTATTCCTAGTGTAAATCACACTTGAAAATTTACCCCATATCACCAAAAGAGAGAAAATTAATTAGTTTTCTTGTCTTGGGTTTTAGAAGAAGAAAAACTATAAGTTTTTCTTAGTGTTGCATATCGAGGAGGTTCGTAGATCAAGAAGGAGTGTCCACCAACCGCCGTTTGGAGAACACATCGGAAGATCTTGGCATCTCTTCCTACTATTGGTAACTTGATCTTAACCCCTTGTAGTAGTTTAAGTCCTTTAATTATGTATTGTGATGTATAAGTCGTGATCCATCATTTGCGCGTAGATCTAACTTCGTTTAGATCTAAGAACCTGCATCCTTCATGTGGTATCAGAGACAGGTTCCACGATTTATATAGTCATAATCGTAATTAAACGACTTAAATTAGTGGAATTGCATGTAGGTAAATCTTATTTATAGTTTTATGCATTGATAGTGATAAATTGTTATGGTTGAAGAGATGGATTGGGGTTGGCACTTTGTTTACCCGTTAGATCTATTGTAAACTCATATAAACGATGAAAATTTCGTTTACATGAGTATAGGAAATTATGTAATTTATTTTTATTGCAAGTTTAATTTCCAGAAAATAGATCTGTACACTAGCTGTTTAGTTTTTTCGTTTTTTCCGTTGTTTGACCCGTTAAAACGAAGATCCCTCCGGTCACAATCAAGACTGGAAGTTGATGAACAATTCCACAAAATTTTGCGTCGATCAGAGTCCGTTTGGATGTCCGTTCGTTGATGAGAAGAGGCAGCTATAACAGAAAAACGCAGGATTCACAGAAACCCTAACTGTGACTTCCTCGATTTTCTGGAAAGTATTGGACCGTTGAAACGAATATCCGACCGGTCAGATCGATAATCATGGAGTTTTGGACGTGAGATAAAATTTTAAGGACAATCGGGATTCATCTTGATCCCCGATCGGCCTCGGGAAGTAAATGATGCGCTGCTGTAAGAGTATGTTTCAGCAGCAAGTTGGGCGGCTCACTGAGGAAGATTGACGAGTCAAAGCTCCGATCCGACCGTCCATCTTGAAGTGCGAAGAATGAAGATCAGATCTGGATAGTTTCGTCCCGATCCAAGTTCGTTTGATATGCCGATCGTCGAAGATTCTTAACAGCTGCAGATTAGGGTTTTAATTTATTTTCGAATAGATTAGTTACGGGGGTGCCAACGGTCCATCTCGTTGTTTATTTTCCGCACTAGTATACATGTGTAGATTGTATGAGTAGAACCGGAAAATTGCCATGACATGCATCATATCATGAATTCCACTCCATATACATACATGTAGAAATTAATTCGAGGAATTAGTTAGGCATGTATAAAACACACGATTATTTTTTATTAATTGTTTGATATTAATTAGAAACTAATTAGGGTAAAAACCGAGGAACACGGGTTTTTTCAATCGTCGAGGTTGGGTGATGGATTCTCGGTGAATCCCACTCTGCGAAAGCATAAGGAGTAAAATCCCGAAACCCCGTGGTGAAGATGTTGGATTCTCGGTGAATTCCACCTTACCTAAGACGAGATTACGTTTTTGTTCCGTAGTGTCTACGTGAATGTTTGATGTTTAAGGATTGGATAATCACGGGCAAACAGGTTCGAAAGTGGTTTAACCACGGTTGGGTGGTCAATAGTAGCTACGGCTCAATCGACTTCACCCTCCACGTGTGGCGTTTGCACGGGGGTCTGGCAATACTGAGCCATCCGAAGAGCCACTACGGCTCAGCGGAGCTCTCCTAGCCTTGACCCGTCCGACGGCCACATATGTTCTAACGAATAGGTCGGGTGGGCTAGCCCACATAACCGACAACATTCGGGCCTATGATTTATTGTTCCTTAATGTAACATCAAGTCCAAAAACGTGATCAGTAAACCCACCACTTTTTCAAAATATTGAGTGGGAGCGGGAGAGGCGACAGCCGACCCCACGGCCTCTACTGTTGACACAAGCAACGTGAGAGAATGGTGACGCCTCGTGCCGGCATTGATTTCGGCCCCCTAAGGAAGGCCTTCACAGCTATCAAAATTCAAGGCTTGGTCTCCGAAAGGATAGGATTTTGGGTACTCATTGAGTCAACGACCGACCTAGGCGGCACACTCGGGTCTATCTAAAGATCTCAAAGCTTGATGAGGTCACACTCATAAAGGGTATTTTGGTAATACCTTGGCTGAAAAAGGAAAGGTGATTGACGATCACAAATGAGATGTTCGATTCTCAAGTTGATCTTCAATATTAATCGAAACCTCTTTGACCTACCCTAAGGCGAAGAGGGTGAGAGATTAAGTCCTTGGAATGGTAGGATAGACTATAAGTACTTAGTTTATGTTCCTAAAATTTATTAGTAGTGTATGATTTGAATTTATCTTTAGTCAATTTTATTTACAACTATTTATATATCTCTACAGGGTGCTAGAATTTGCTAGTGTAAAATTGACTAGTAATGACTTCGTTAAAAAGTGGTAAGTAACTAGAACGTTGTACTTATTGATCTTACATGCGATTAATTTTTCGGAAGAGATATTTCTCTGAAGCCTTCAAGACTTAAGTGACGTAAATAAGGATGTCACTGTTGTCAATCGTGTTGATCGAGAGACGATCGTAGTCGCTTTGAAAGATGATTGGGACGATAAAATTCTTCTAGTGAATTTTAATGGTGTAGTGTCTACACGAGAAATTTTCTAAAAGAAAATTTAGAGAATCATAAATTAAAGTGTCGCTAGTTAGGCGGGTATTTGGAACCTATAAACTAGTGGGAGCTTTTGTCTTATGTTTTTTCTAATTTAGAAAATTAGTCCCACTGGGTAACGCTTTCATTAGACATCCCACAGTTCACGAGTAGTGTCTACTCAATTGAACTGCTAGTTCAAGACTATTTCCTTTTAAGGAAAGTTGAGAATGGGAAAGAATGTCTATAAGTGTTAATCATCTTAACTAAAGTTTTGAGGCTAAACCGAATCATTAATTAAAGAAAGTATAGGATAAGGAAAGTGATTTCGGATCACTAACCAATGAATCCTTAGCGACTTTCTTAACCGAGTAACTCGACTCGGTAGCTTAGTTCTTTGGAAGAACATGGAAGCTGTGCATTAACGATTAATAGAGTAACAACGGGCAGTAATTTCAGCTAGAATAGTGGGAGTGATATGAGGAAATGAATTTCGTATTCTATCCTTGAATATCACGAGAAAAATTTATTTTTACATTTCTGATTTGTTGAAACAAATGGATTCACTTTCAACTCGATATATTGTTGCCTCATAGAAAGCGAAGATGACATTTGTAGTACGAATCCGAGACTCGGACTTTTGTTTGATAAAGTCAGAACCACTAAGAAATGCTGAAAATGTATGTGTAACACGTCTTAAACTATTATAGGCGAATGGTTTCCGTATTAAGATAAACAATTCTTCAAGATCTATTAATTAGTGCATATATCCTAGAGATAAGACCTGACGACTGGCTAAGGGTGATTCCTATCTCCCAGTCTAGTAACACTATCTCAAAGGAACAATGACTAAGTTTCCTTTCAATCGGGAGAGGGTAATAGATTTGAAGAGGTAACATAGCTTGTTCATAATGACCTTCGGGGTCTAGTGAGAGAAACAAGCTAGTGGGAGTTTTTGAGTGGTGACATTTTGTCTGATAACTACTCGAAACGTGATTTAGTTTATCAAAAGAATACGAGGAGGAGTCTCTGATTTTAGCAGAGAATAGAGTATTCCATGCTCATAAATAGGCTATAGCATAGTCTTGGGACTGATGCTCAGCCTGCATCCTAGTGGAATGTTTCTCACTGAGAAAGAAACCATAGACTTGCCCTATATAGTTATTTATGTGCTACAATGCCTTTGCTAAACTCGATTAAGATAATTGGTTGCAAAATAACGGTTAACATTATTATGTAAACCGAGAAGTCTACCTAGAAGATGCCGGTGAATTTATGGATAATGAGTGAATTCGGTTCACACCACTTCCATAAATGTAGGCATTTAGCATTTAATGCTTTAAGGTAGGGTGGAGATTTTGCGCATCGTTCAGATTGTATTTGTTAGTGAAATATCTTAATGAGGCAGTGAAGGTTGATTATAAGATTCTTGAGATCGTAGTGGCGGTTGAACTGTCACAAGCCTTCGAGAGAATCTATAAGTAACAACCTTAAACCTTGAGTACGGTTACCCAAAGGTAGTTACTATCGATTTAATCGGACCACGTCCAACATCGGTTGTTGGTGATTACACTGATAAATACTACTGGATCATAATGTCAATCCACCCAAAACACAGTGGGAGTATGGTCTAACCGTTGACCCATTGTTGTTTTGTGGACTTTATAGTCTGCTGGGGTGATTACTAACCTATGGCTCTTGGAGGGCTGTATAGGATTCTGATCATAGAGGTTGGTTTGAAAGCCTTAACCCTGTGAATGGAGTTTTTGGTACTCCAGTTCTGTTCAGCCTCTTGTAGAACCACACAGTGTCTCGAGACCCGGTGGGAGCAATTGGATCTATACAGAAAAGAGTCGAATGAATAGGAAAGTTTAAACTTTCAGCGCGAAGCTGAGTGGTCTAGGGGTGATTCCATGACAAGTAGAGAGTTAACCAGACCTTGAACTCTCTCACCACTCACTCTTGCTAGATTTCGTTAGAAAGCAGAAAATAGGGGTGATTCCCTAAGACTTTCTTGCCGACAAACGGAGTCTGGATTCATTCGGAACAGAAGGGTCTTGGTTACAACAAATGGCAGGACGACTGCCGGGGCTTATAGCCTTTGTGGATTTAAGAGAACCTCTCGGTCATTGAAAGTCACATGTTTTAAAATATGTGGACTTGACCAGAATATTGATAAGTCTTTTGTAGACTGGGTATCAATATTGGTAAAATAGTAGTATTAGTGTTCACGAATGATAACACTGAAATAGTTGGAAACAACATGTGTGTGCTATCTGAAGTTGGAAACTGGCAGGCCAAGATTCTCTAGATGAGAGAATTGGACTATATTCTACGAATCTGATTCGGTCAAATTCACGGGAATGAGTCATTGGCTATCCCATCCATCTTATTGGTTAATATAATCTTGCATATATGGATGCAACATTCAACGAGAGTAGTCCTACCCTACCTCTGCGAGTGATTCTCTAAATCTTCGGATAAAGAGAAAATGGGATAGAGTCTCTCTTGGATGACGGCAAGTCGAGGTTGTCACAAGTCAATAATAGTCAAATCTCGGATTCGAGCATTGAATAAGCGGTTTTAGTACATCCTCAAGTATTTTTGAAGAACAAGGAATAATGTGCTTGTATATTCGGGTGCAAACTTGAATATGGTTGACTACTATCGATTCGACTTATAGTCGATTAAGGATGATCGTTGGGGCGATCTCGGACTCGATGTTTAATCATTGTGATGGAGCTATAGTGCGGAGAAATCCGAATCGCCAATTCGATTTTAGTTAATCGGATCACGTGGCGACTTTCGGAGCGGCTAGAGTGGTGATATGGCTTAGGAATTTCCTTTACGATGCAGGAGCAATTCCGTGTCTAGTGAGTGATATCACTTCATTGTGAAAGCAGTGAAGTGATAGCTTAGAAGGATCTTCTCAGTCGCTAGAGGTCAAAAGCATATTGAGAGAGAGAGAGTACCGCCTGATTAGATGGACCGGCGACGTTTCGATCCTAAAGATCGTTTCGAGCCGACAACCTAACTGATCAGTGTACCAAGTCGAGTGCTTGGAGGTTACGGCATTGAGAGATATATCTCAACTGCTTTTAGAGCAAGTGGGAGAGTGTTGTGAATAAGATAAGCAAGGGTGTGCTCTAAAAACAATCGTTACTTGTCATTTCATGCAAGTGGGAGATTGTTAGGTGTAGTGCCGAAAGACAATTTGTGTAATTGTTTTTAACAATGGATGATAAATTTTATCTCACCTTATTACTTGCTTTGTGCTTGTAAATAGTACCTTTGCTTTGCCAAACCCTAAGTATATCGGTATGTAACCGCTTAACTCGGTGTATGGCATGCGTGAGGATTGAGTTTGTGGTGATATACTTAAATCGCTGATAGTCCGTGGTGAACTTAATCGAGTTTAGGGTCTCTTGATTAAAACACCAATAATGCGCCCGAACACCTTAGGGTGTGATAGTCTTATCCGGACTATCGGTAGAGGTACCTACGTGGGGCATTTATATATGATGGCATTCATATAGAAATGGACCGATTTAATCTGAATTTCTTGGTATAATTCCGTAATCGAGGAATCTTATTAAATTATTAGATGATCATATATGGATCAACCTTAATCTGAGGTGATCACATGATCTTTGCTTGTCCCGGGTAGTGTTTGATGTGTTGAGTTACGGTTTACTTTAATATGTGTTCCAAGCCACTTCTCATTGGCACTATCTCCGGATGAGTGAGTAGTTACGATTTTCACGGACATGGAATCCATTCCTTCCTGCGGGAAGTAGAGAGCGATCCCTTATTTGTTAGCCCTAAGAAAGTGATCGATCCGGGAGTTCACATTTGACTAATTAGCTACTAGTCGGATATGTGTGCTAATTGATCATTAGGGGTTAATGATAAATAAGGATAAGATATTCTGAGTCGGGTTCACGGAGACTTCCCACTCAGAATGGACAGTCTGTGGAGGGTTAATCCGTATGTAGTGATTAAATCAATCGACGCTTATTCACTCTATGGGTTGAGTATAAGTATATATCTATAATCGGTAGAGTTCGAGTTTGGGTTTATGGTGGCGTAATCCCGAATTAATAATTAATGTACTTATTACTGCATTCGATGAATAATTAATTATTGGAGCTCTTGGTTAGAGGTCCATGGTCCCCGATGTGGCTTACATAATTCGGACTAATAATCTTGTTGTTTGGGCCTCATTGATAATTAATTGGCTGGGCTAATTAATTGATATGCATGAATATTATTTAGTTGGGCTAAATAATATAATACACATAAAAGACATTTTATGTGGTGGCGCCATATTGGTTCTCTTTTAGCACAAGAATTGATTTTCTTGTGTTATGGAAAATAAAAGATATTCTTGTTATGTGATTGATTGGATGACATGTTATTTAGTTTCCTATTGGTCAATAATATGTCACAATTATTCATTAAGGAAAATATCTTTTTATTTTGTTTAATTAATTATTTATTTAATTAATTAAAACTTGGAGACCAAGGATTTACTCTGCTATAAAGGAGAGTTATTCCAAGTGTAAATCACACTTGAAAATTTCACCCATATCACCAAAGAGAGAAAAATTAGTTTTCTTGTCTTGGGTTTAAAAGAAGAAAAACTATGAGTTTTTCTTAGTGTTGCATAACGAGGAGGTTCGTGTATCAAGAAGGGTGTCCACCAACCGCCGTTTGGAGAACACATCGGAAGATCTTGGCATCTCTTCCTACTATTGGTAACTTGATCTTAACCCCTTGTAGTTGTTTAAGTCCTTTAATTATGTATTGTGATGTATAAGTGGCGATCCATCATACGCAGTATAGATCTAACTTGTTTAGATCTAAGAACCTGCATCCTTCAGTTAGTCCGTGGTGAACTTAATCAGAGTTTAGGGTCTCATGATTAAAACACCAATAATGCGCCCAGAACACCTTAGGGTGTGATAGTCTTATCCAAACTATCGGTAGAGGGTACCTAAGTGGGGCATTTATATATGATGGCATTCACATAGGACTGGACCGATTTAATCTGGGTTTCTCGATATAATTCCGTAATTTAGAAAACTTATTAAATCATTAGATGATCATATATGGATTGACCTTAATCCTCAGGTGATCACAGGTTACTACTTGTCTCGGGGTAGTGTTTGATGTGTTAGTTAGGGATCACTTTGATGTGTGATCTGAGTGACTTCTCGTTGGAACTATTCCCTGATGAGTGAGTAGTTCTATGTTTCACAGACATGGAATCCATTCCTTCCTGCGGGAAGTACAGAGACAGTCCCCTTATTTCTTATCCCAAAGAAAATGATCGATCCCGGGAGTTCATATTAGACTAATTAGCTACTAGTCCGGTATGTGAACTAATTGATCACTAGGGAGTTAATGGTAAATAAAGATTAGATATTTTGAGTCGGGTTTACGGAGACTTCCCACTCAGAATGGTCAGTCTATGAAGGATTAGTCCGTATGTAATGATTATATCAATTGACGCTTAATTACTCATAGGATTGAGTGTAAGTATATATCTATAATTGGTAGAGTTCAGTTTCGGGTTTATGGTGGCGTAATCCCGGAATCGATAATTTAAGTGTAAATATTTTGTTCGATGAATATTTTACTTAATTTATTGGAGCTACTGGTTATAGGTCTATGATCTCCAACGTGGCTCCTATAATACGAGTATTTTCATGCTATTGGGCCTCGATATGATAATTAATTGGTGGGCAAATTAATTGATATGCGAAATATTATTTAGTTGGGCCAAATAATATAATACATAGAAAAGACATTTTTTTTGGGCCTAAAACCCTAAGGTGTGGCGCCTCCCTCTCATAAAATGCAAGAATTGATTTTCTTGTGAGATTAATTATTTACAGTAAGTAATTAATTAATAAAAGATAATTGATTTGTAATTGATTGATTGCTTTTATTGTGATTTTTTTAATTATTTATTTAATTAATTAGAAACTTGGAGGCCAAGAATTTACTCTCCTATATAAAGATAGTTCTTCCAAGACATATGCGAGATGAAATTTTCGACATACACACATAAAATAGAGAGAAAAACTTGTTTCTTGTCTTGGGTTTCTGGTTGAAGAAAAATTTAGGTTTTTTCTTGATGCATATCAAGGAGGTTTCAATTCGAAGGATCGGTGTCCACCAACCGCCGTTTGGAGAACACATTGGAAGATTGTCGCTACTCATCCAACTTTTGGTAAGTAGATCTAAACCCCCTTGTAGGAAGTTTAGATCCTTTATTTATGATATGTAGTTTATAGATCGTGATCCATCCGCTGCGCAAAGATCTGTTTTATACAGATCTGAGCTCCTACATCCTTCACAAAGAACTTGTGCCACGAAGGTCTATTAATCGTTCCTCCTATATCCACAGAAAATATAGGCTCTACTTCTCATACTTGACCTTCGCTACAACCAGACCATGTTTCCTCGTTATCTCATTCATACTCTTTCAGGAGAAAAGTCTCTGCTACTTTAGGGTCTAGTGCCACTTGCTGATGTAACTTCAAAACAAGCTCATCTATGTCATCTAGCATGTAACATGCTTCTCCCTCGACTTGTGCATACCTCATTGTTTTCATCACATTGAATCTACTCTCGTTTACCCATAGAATCAACTCACGCTTATGAACATCTATCAATGTTTTACTTGTCGCTAGGAAAGGTCTTCCTAGGATCGGTGGAACATCATGGTCGAAACTTCCATGTCTAGAACTACAAAGTCTACGGGAATACAAACTTATAAACTTTTACCAGTATATCTTCCACTACTCCACAAGGTTGCTTCATGACCTATCACATGGCAACTAGGGTTATAGATGTATCGTTTAACTCTTTCATGCCTAACTTATGGAAAATGGAGAGTGGCATTAAATTGACACTGGCTCCAAGATCACACAATGCTTTGTTTAGGGACACTCCTTCAATTGTGTGTTGGGGAGATTTTGCATCATTAAAACAAAAGAAAATTTATAAAACCTATACTACCATGCAAAACTACCTCCTAACCGGCCGAATACCGGGTAGTTGCTAGTAAAGTTGGATAAATGCAATTATCGATCCTCGAGGGAATTGGGATGTTGAATCTAATTTTATTAATCCTCTCAATTGTTACTCAAGAAAACAAATAAACGAAAGAACGAACAAATAACACATTGAACAAGTAAACTAAATCTAAGATAAAAGCGAAATAAAACAAAACTAAACTAACGATACATGGGCTCAAACAATGTACAAACTAAGTGATCTCAATCTAGTTCATCTCATGACTTTAATTCAAATTGTGGTTTCACCTTTACACGAGACACAAATCCCTAATCTCTTAGTGAATCCGTATTCTCAAGCTCACAAATCCTACTCTCGTAGTGAATTCAATTTATCAATCTCTCCTTTCTCGAATGTTGAGACCGATATTCCATACAAAGCGAAGGTGTAGATTCAAGTTAACTCTCGTATTTGAGAACCTAACAACCTAGATAATTAACCGATTAACTTGTCATCATTAATGATTAAAAATCCTATCTTTCTATGGTGATCTAGTTTACGCAACTTTAAGTATGTTGTAACTATCAATCGCAAACCAATCTCTCGATAAAGTTCACACATAGCATCATAATCAAAGAAAGATACAAAATCAATTAAATATCATAAAAAAGCGAATAAGGACTGAATAAATTAAATAAATAAACTCACGTAGTTTGGTACATGATTGAATCCATGAATCGAAAGCGGAAGAAAAACGACATCCTAATCTAACCCGGATCACCCGAGCACAAGGCTCGGGTGACCGGCCTGGAAACCTCGAGAAAGGCTGCTGCTTCTGTGAAGTTGCCGCTGAATATTTTGTATGAATTATGGGATATTTAGGTTTACAAGTTCTGCATATATATAGAGGAGTATGTCGGCTACTTCTAATTAATTGCGGCCGAGTATTTCCTCTTCCAATTAGGACTTTCATGCGTGAAAAAAAAGGAAAAGTGAGGGCGGCTGGAGTATGGCGGTGGTCGGTCGCCATGATTTGAAATGTCGGACGCTCGTCTAGTGTCTTGAATCAATCCTTCGATTAAATATTTATTGGAATAAAACTTCAAAATTCATATCTTGAGTTGTAGACCTCCAAAAATTATGATCCGAATGTCATAAAAAACTCTCGGAAAACTCTACAACTTTCATTAAGGACTCTTCTTGAAAACGCCTTTTTGATTAGTCCGTCAGTATTCAGTATATTTCAGGATTTTCCACTCGAATTCATCTCTTTAAAATCATCCTTTCCATCAACAATGTGTATCTACAATGTAGGAAAAACATACCAAAGCGTAACACAATCCTAAAATAATATAAAATCATGATTTAAACACATAAATCGCTCGTTTTGCAATTTAACCTATTAGAAACACCATTTACTCAATTAATCGATTATAAGCTCGATTTCTATGAAAAAACATCTATGTATGGGGAAAATTGATGTAAAATATATCCTTAAAAACACTACAAATTGACCTGAACAACACCCCCACACTTAAACTTTTGCTCGTCCCAAAAACAAAACATAACCAAGCTCGAGATAAATGAACATTTATGCAAATATAAAACATATTCAAGTAGTTTAGAGAGTTCACCCAAGTGCGTGTGTGCATAGCCATAGTAAATTTCCACTAAATCCACACTTGAAATTGATTCAAGCAAAACTAGCCAACATCCCATTTGAATCAGAAATATAAAAACGATTATAACATGCACTTCTCAAAACATACAAACCCGAAAAATAATAATAGGGAGTATTCAAAACATTTCCGACATACTTAGAGGATAATCCACTACAACATATCTTTCGGTTTATCTTTGGGGATAAGGTTGGCGATAACTAAGTCCTTCATTTAATTCATACCACTTCTTATGCAAGTTGATTTAACTATTTCTCATTTATCCTTTTACATCGAATGAGCTATTGCCCGTCATAGTAGAATAGGACATTTCGAGATAATCCCTACCTTACTCAAATCATAAGGCCGCTTCTAACAGCGTCGTGAGCTTTTGGTCATCATAGTGGAATAGGACATCGTGGTACACCCTACCTCACCCAAATCATCGACTAGCTTCCGACACACACAATTAACTATTTAAAACAACTTCATTTATTCACTACTTTTTAAAAGCACTATAGTTACGTTTCACTTATCACATTCAAACCTTCAGATACTCACAGTATGTCATACTTTAACTCTAAATACAAACTATTAAAATTTCCAAAAATCGTATGGAAGCAAAGAATCATGCGATAATCATAAAAATCTCTAATCAAATGGGTATGGCTTAAAAACATAGCTCATCATCTCTTATGTACGTGAAAAATAATGTCGGGTGAAACAACTAAATTTACTAAATATGCAAAATAATGCATCAATGATTATAAACATCGAACAAAGACATGCAATGCTCACTGGACAAAACAAAAATTTTAAAATTAAGCACTTTTCACGAAAATATAAATGAGAAATTGAGCAAACGACTCATAGATACATATAAACCATCCTCTCCCCCACACTTAGATTGCAACTTGTCCTCAAGTTGTGCGAAAATAATAAATTAGAGAACTTAGCTGATTGGATGCTGGCAATTCCGGAAAAATCGGTAAAAACCAAAATTCTTTGCATAGCTCGATGAGTATGGAGCATCACGAGTAAACCGAATTCATCGTGAAAGTGCACAATAGCTATCAAAATATCCTCCTGAGACTTGATCGGTTGCAAAAAGAGTCTACGGGAAAAAGGATTATACATGTAAAACACATGGAAAAGAAGTTATAGAGATTCTTGATTAAGCTCATAGAAAGATGGAACATATACATGGAACATTACAAAATAGTAGGCTAGGTGCAACTACATGAAAATATACTAGAATGCATTACACATTATATGCAATCCTAAAAATAAAATAAATAAAAATAAATTACGATGAGCTCGAAATTTGAGCAAGTTGAGAGGACAACCTACAGGTGACTACGGCCCGTGCGAAAACAAAAGAAAAAAAAAAAAAAAACGAGGTAGTATTATGGAAACCGGCGATTAACTACGCTCAAGAAAAATAAAGAAAAATAGAAAAACAATGCAACTAGATGACATGCAACTAAATGATATGCAAAAATAAAAGAAAATAAAAGAAAGAAAACTA